>JAJAGP010001477.1:0-189028 GCA_025084515.1 Ancistrus triradiatus
AGAAGTTGAATCTGTTCAGCTGGACATAGATTTTGTTGGAGAAACGTTTCGTCACTCATCTAAGTGACTTCTTCAGTCTGACGAAACGTTTCTCCAACAAAATCTATGTCCAGATGAACAGATTCAACTTCTTGGACAAATTCACCATAGCTATAGATCTAAAATTTTGTTACATGTTTTAACCCTGCTTTTTCTTGGTCAAGGCTGTGAGAACTCTGGTGCTTAACCTTAAACAGTCATCATTGCATTTGATGGCTGACCCAGCCCTAAGGCATTGATATAACTCGAAACCCAGGTTCCTGCATTGGGGGGCCAGTGAATTAGATCAATGCACCAACCAAAGCACTTTTATTTGTTGTTTTATTTGGTTTATTTATTGTAGCTTTCAGCATCAATGGCTATTTATGACAGACACAGGGTAACACTGATACACAAGGTTACTTCAAAACTAGTCATGCATAGTTGTCACGTTCAGGGCAAGGAAGGACAAAGGAGACAGACGTACGCGCAAGTGACTGGGGTTTATTTACAGTGAACATCATGGATAACATAAACAGACCACACAAACTTAAACTTAGAAGACAAACAGAAACAGCTAATGACCAATAACACATTAGACAACAGGCAAATAGATATCAATAACAAAAAGAGACTATGTCAGTGAACTAAGGTACACAGACATGACAGAGAAAAGGAGACAACAGCATGGGAGACGGGAGCAAACAGACACCAAGGCAAACCAGGGAGTGAAGAAGCCAGACAAGGAAGTGAACAGGAAGACGGGTATTTACTGGAAAGGACAGCAGTTGGCGACAACCCCACCTGCTGTCGAAACAGAACAGAGAAAGGGGGAGTTTAAACTAGATTGATGCAAGCCCTCCAGCTTTGTTACAGCATTGTTACAATAGTGAGATGGGGCAAATTTACCATACCAATCAACTAACCTAATAACCTGCATGTATTTGGACTGTGGTAGGAAACTGAAACATCCAGAGTAAACCCACGTGGATAAGGGGAGGACAAGCATACTCCACACCGGCGGAGTCCGAGTTCAGGATTGAACCGGGGCGCTGGAGCTATGAGGTGAGGTGAGGAATACATTGTATTATAGAAAAATGTATCATGAATGTTAGAAATAAAAACTTTTAAATACTGATGAATTTACTCAATTATCTTTAATCAACAGTTTCATAATCAAGTTGAAAGTTTATAAAGGCAATAAGCCACTCAAGGCTCTGAGTTTCAGTGATTTTATCACTGGTAAGTGGGTTTTAGCCACACCATTGCATGCTTTGCCTAATAACGCCCTTTAATTGTGATGAAATCACTGTAAAGCACAGTCTCTCATTGCTTATTGCTTTAATAGGCAAGCCTAAGGCAATAATGACAAGGAAAAATTCCAAAATACAAGTAGGAGAAAACTTGTGTAGATCAACACTCAATTTGGAAGCCATCCTTTATTTGGCTGGGAAAGTATTTAAAATTAAACATTAATTAAATTGACCAAAGAGTTCAAAAGTATAATGCTGATTTTGAAAGTTAAATCCAAAAGAGACCTCAGATATATATGAAGTACAGCATATAGACCATGAGAGTTCACACCGTTTAATGAGTGATAGAATAACATGTGAAGTTAAGCATATGGGAAACTATGAATGTCTAATGGGGATGCAAGTACATCCAGCAGTTTAACAGAATATTTTTAATTGTACAGCATTCTCCATACAAGCCCGGTGATGGTTGGATGGGTACAATGGCAGGACTTCAGATATCATCTCAGCATCACTTCAGAACAGGAGTGAGGGCTTGAATAAAAAAGAAACCAAATATGTATGGTATATTATAGGTATAATTCAGCATATTAGAGCTTGAGAGTCTCACTGCTTATTATAACAACATAAATAAAAAGAAGAGCCAGAAAGAAACATGGCCATGAGGGCTCTCTGAGACATCAGCATTCCACCACTCCACCATCATCAAAGCTGAGTGATCGATTGAGAGAGCTGAGACAACAATACCAACATACCAGATAACTGAGGAAAAAAACCTATAAGCTCAAACTGAATGCCTGAGTAAACAAATGCATTTTCAGTCTAGACATTGGGAGTGTCTCTGAAACCCAAAAAGAGGCTTTGGGGCTATTTCATACTTGGGTGCTTTTTGTAAGAGAATATTCTTTTTGTAATTTTTATAATTTTGTGGATGAAAAGCAACCCGGAAACTTGTGACTGAAGAGTTGGATTGCTAGACCTTGTAGAGGTCTATCTAAAGTGGGGCAAAAAAGTATTTAGTCAGCCACTGATTGTGCAAGTTCTCCTACTTAGAAAGATGAGAGAGGTCTGTAATTTTCTTCATAGGTACACTTCAGCTA
The DNA here is from genome assembly GCA_025084515.1 of Ancistrus triradiatus. Classification (NCBI taxonomy): domain Eukaryota; kingdom Metazoa; phylum Chordata; class Actinopteri; order Siluriformes; family Loricariidae; genus Ancistrus; species Ancistrus triradiatus. The sequence goes on from JAJAGP010001477.1 coordinate 2,372, forward strand.
TGAGAAACAAAATGAGAAAGAAATCCAGGTAATCACATTGTAGGATTTCTAAAGAATTTAATTGTAAATTATGGTAGAAAATAAGTATTTGGTCAATAACAAAAGTTCAACTCAATACTTTGTAACATAACCTTAGTTGGTTATGACAGAGGTAAAACGTTTCCTGTAAGCCTTCACCAGGTTTGCACACACTGTAGCTGGTATTTTGGCCCATTCCTCAATGCAGATCTCCTCTAGAGCAGTGATGTTTTGGACATGTCGCTGGGCAACACGAACTTTCAACTCCCTCCGCAAATTTTCTATGGGGTTGAGATCTGGAGACTGGCTAGGCCACTCCAGGGCCTTGAAATGCTATGTACGGAGCCACTCCTTCACTGCCCGAGTGGTGTGCAGCAGCTCGTCTGGTTTTCAATCTTCCCAAGTATTCTCATGTCACCCCACTGCTGCGCTCACTTCACTGGCTCCATGTAGCTGCCCGCATCAGATACAAAACCTTGACGCTCACCTACAAAGCCAAGAATGGAACAGCGCCATCTTACCTAAAAGCTCTGATCAAACCACGTTCTGTACCTCGCACCCTCCGAGATACGAGCTTGGACTGACTGGAGCCTCCACGTAAGATTAAAGGAAGACAAGCTTCAAGACTCTTCTCTGTCCTGGCACCCAGGTGCTGGAATGAACTTCCACTGGATGTCCGTATGGCTGAGTCTCTTGCTCAGGCGACTAAAGACTCACCTCTTCACCCAGCACTTGAGTGAATAAAACTACATATCCTCCATTAAATTAAAAATAAATAAATAAATAAAAAATACTCTACACCAGATATGAGCAGGTTGTAGTTGGATTGTGTACTTGAGCTATTGTTTACTTGTACTAATACGAGGTTCTATCTCCTAGGAAGATTACAAAGCACTTTTGTAAGTCGCTCTGGATAAGGGCGTCTGCTAAATGCTGTAAATGTAATTGTAAATGTAAATGTGTGTTTGGGATCATTGTCATGCTGGAAGACCCAGCCACGTTCCATCTTCAGTGCTCTCACTGATGGAAGGAGGTTTTGGCTTAAAATCTAATGATACATGCCGCCCCGTTCATTCTTCCCTTAACATGGATCAGTCGTCCTGTCCCCTTTGCAAAAAACAAAGCCCCAAAGCAATGATGTTGCCACCACACCCCCCCATGCTCACAGTATGTATGTGGTCAAACTCAGCATTCTTCTTTTTTCCAAAGACGATGTGTTGAGTTTTTACCAAAAAGTTCTATTTTGGTTTCATCTGACCACATGATATTCTCCCAGACCTCTTCTGGATCATCCATATGCTCTCTGGCAAACTTCAGACGGGCCTGGACATGTACTGGCTTAAGCAGGGAACACGTCTGGCATTGCAGGATTCCCTCTTGGGGTAGTGTGTTACTGATGGTAGCCTTTGTTACTTTGGTCCCAGCTCTCTGCAGGTCATTCATCATCAGGTCCCTCCGTGTAGGATTTTTACTCACCGTTCTCATGATCATTTTGACCCCACGGGATGAGATCTTGCGTGGAGCCCCAGATCAAGGGAGATCATCAATTGTTTTGTATGTCTTACAATTGCTCCCACAGTTGATTTATTCACACCAACCTGCTTGCCTATTGTAGATTCACTCTTCCCACCCTGATGCAGGTCTACAATTTTCTTCCTGGTGACAGCTTTTTGGTCTTGGCCATGGTTGAGTTTGGAGTCTGACTGTTTGTGGCTGTGGACAGGTGTCTTTTATACAGATAACAAGGTCAAACAGGTGCTATTAATACAGGTAACAAGTGGAGGACAGAAGAGATTTTTTAAAGAAGAAGTTACAGGTCTGTGAGAGGCAGAAATCTTGCTTGTTTGTGGATGACCAAATACTTATTTTCCACCATGATTTACAATGAAATTCTTTAAAAATCTTACAATGTGATTTCCTGGATTTTTTTCCCTCATTTTGTCTCTCATAGTTGAAGTGTACCTATGATGAAAATTACAGACCTCTCTCATCTTTCTAAGTAAGAGAACTTGCACAATCAGTGGCTGACTAAATACTTTTTTGCCCCACTGTATGTTTAAGGTCTATACCTTAAACATACCTTAAATACCTTAAACATAAAATTATTTTCTGGGCAATGACAAATTTAAGAGGCAGCCATTACAGAGCTAGAATAGGAATAAAATAATCAAGCTGCTGCATTCTGAACCAACTGGAACTATCTCTTTCCCTTTTGGTCCAGCTATTAGTACCTCTTTTTTTTTTACATTTTCAATAGGAAGATGTTACATGACATCCAGCCTTTTTGTTTTACAGCCTTTAATCGTACTGTGAACATTGGTTCAACTGATGTATATAATTAATATATAAATATAATATCATCTGCATAGCAGAATCTAATACCATGCCTACGAATAATTGCACCTAGTGTAAGCATGTACAGTGACTAAAAATCTAGAATGGTTCTTATTATAAAAATATGGAGAAAATATGCTGCTTTCGTTGCAGAGAGGGAACTTTTATACTCGGCCAAGCTATTCCAACAAGTAATATAAAATAATTATGTTGCCACTTACTGTATATGACCAAAAGTCATATACCCAAAGACACTCATTCTAATTACTGATCTCTGTTGTTTCAGCCACAGCTACTTCCCACAGATTCATAACATAAAGCCTACAGAGATGGATTTCTCAAAAGCAAATGGTGGCAGTAGAATCAGCTATAATGAACATTTCAATGACTCTCAGTATTTTAAACAACTCAGTTTGTCTACTTTCTGCTATCCATGAAGATTGAGTACCTGACCTCAAAGTTATAATGTAGTGGGAAGCTTTCTCAGAGTAGTAGAATGGAACAGCAAAAGGAAAAAAGCTCCACACTAATACCTATGCTTGTGTATGTAATATATGGGTGTCCAAAACCTTTAGGCTACATAATGTATATTTCAAGTTCTGTGCAGCTTGTAACAAAGTATGTGTGATCAATGTGCATGGCTGCAAATTCTTTTCGTAATTGTCTTAACTTTGAAGTAATGCAGAACATACACTGTGTTTGAGTTGTTGGTGATGCAGTTGTTCTGTCTGGCAAGTTATAATTGAACACAACTGCAGTAGAAGTTGTATAAGCAGTTCCTATCAGATCTGAAAAAAAGTCCTTAATAAAGTGACCAGTGTTTACATGGTGTTGAACACCCCGAATGATGACAAATCTATTTCAGTGTGAAAATTGTCTACCCCCCCCCAAAATAATATCTGCACAGGGTAGTTCCTACAGTGGTTTCTTTTCACTGATGGATGAGGTAGAGGGCAAGTGAGAAATTGTATGCTTTCAAAGAAATAACTACTGAGGTGTACATATTTTATCCATTTAGGCAGGTGTAGCGCTGCATGAGGCACAGAAAGGTTGATGATTTTCAGTACTACAACGTGGCAAATGATTCAAATCTGTAACATTTGATGCTTTCAATACTGTATATAGCAGTGCACAGGGCACAAGGTAGGAACAAACCTAGACAGGGCGCCAACCTATCGTAGGGCACATACATTCAAACACTAAGGGCACTTAACATAACACTCATGTCTTGGAATGTGGAAGGAAACCCACACAGACATGGGGAAGACATGGGAAACACATGGGAGTCCAGGATAGGGATCGAACCGGGATCGAACCAGGGAAGCTGGAGCTGTGAGGCAACACTGCTAACCACTGCATCATCGTGCCGCCCAGTGAATCAAATTCCGCATGCTAATCTGACTCAACAGGAGACACACGCAAACCAGCTTGCTCAAGCAGTGAGAAGGCAGTAACTAGCATGGCAACACCAGAAATGAAAGATGTTCTCTCACACCTGCTACTTGGTTAAAAAACTGCTCAAGGAGTGAAGTGTGGACATATTTTGCCAGCTCTTTTGATGAAGACGGACAGCAAACAGACACATCAAAACCAGTATGCAAAAGGTGTTATAAATCCCTCCACTGCTAAACAGGTAACATTAGCAACTTGCCTTAGCATTTGCCTGACAAGCACCCTTACCTCTACAAGGAGCTGAAAAGTTGACAGGTTAACGACGTTGAAGGCTACATTGGGGAGCTTTTTTAAGTGATTAGTGATGTTCTATTGAGAGGTTTTGTGTTGGGGATAAGCTACTTACTCGTATTGCCATGTGAACTCATGATGATGCTAGACATGTTTGCGTTTCCATCGCTAGCAGACTATTTAGCACTTAGCCTACTTAATTGTTAAATTTAATGTGGGATCATTTTAAATGGTGAAGTATTAATGTTTAAAATGGAGCAAAGAGTGTAAAGCTTAACCTCAAATTCTGAACGTTCTTCCCCTTCTTTATGATCCTTACACAGAACTCAACCTCCACCACTTCCACCAGTTCATCCAGTAAGGCTACCATTATATCTGTGCTAAACATACACACAAAATATGGGAAAGACTCCAAAGAAGCCCAAAGAGAATGAAACTCACAGAAGACTACATAACCAGTCTGGTTTTCCTGGCAAAGGAACTGCCAACCATTGTAATTTCAGAAAAAGAAAAAGGCCATTCTTTAAATATTTAGTTTATTATATGGTCATTTTACTTGCTTTATTTAACAAATATGTTAAGTCTTTATATAACAGCTGAATAATTTTTATATAACAGTAGAACAGTTAAAAATATAAATCAGATCTTTTCAATCTGATTTGACTTCAATCCTATAAATATTTAACATTCAGACAACGGAAAATGACTTTATTTTTGTGGGTTTATTTGTTTATTTTTTCGGCCAAAGTATTGTTTTGGCATTGAGAATCATGATATTAAATTAGGTATCAGTATCAAAGTCCAAATTCTGGTATAGTGACAGCCCTAGACAAGTGTTGATATAAAAGCAACATGAAATTACAAAACAAAACCACCAGTACACTGTATATTCTTTTAAAGACAATAAAGCACTAAATATTTAAAATGCATTTTTACTTTAATGTGGTCATAAAATAAGTGGGGCAATATCTTTGAAAGAAAATATTATTTTAATTTAATATTTTATGTATTTCTCAAATATGATTTTGATGCCTTTTTTTTTCTTTTAATTTTTACTGATTTTTTTTTACTACCCCATTCTACCATAACTGGGTCTAAAATGACCTGCATGCATTCCTGATATAATTTTATGGGAACTTGATTCTTATCAAATTTTGCAGTAAGGAATGTATTTGATGTGAACCACACAGACTACATCAGAAGTGTCACCCCTCAGAAAGATTATATTACATAGTAAAATCTGATACATGTAAGTATTTAATGTTTTTGCTTTGGGAAATTTCAGATGTCAGCAGGTTGATTAAAAAAACAGGCCTATTAAAAAATGTCTGACCAGGTTCCAAAGATCGAAAAGTCAGCAGTAGGTTTGGTAAATGCAAAAGGAAGTACACAGCTGTGTGCATATACAGTGGTGCTTGAAAGTTTATGAACCATTTAGAATTTTCTATATTTCTGCATAAATATGATCTAAAACATCATCAGATTTTCACACAAGTCTTAAAAGTAGATAAAGAGAACCCAGTTAAACAAATGGGACAAAAATATTTTACTTGGTCATTTATTTATTGAGGAAAATGATCCAATATAACATATTGGACTATGGTACTGGAGTATGGACCAGAAGGTCCAGGATTTAAATCCCACTTCTGCCTAGTTGCCACTGTTGGGTCCTTGAGCAAGACCATTAACACACAATTGTTTGGATTGTAATATTGTATCAATTATAAGTCGCTCTGGATAAGGGTGTCTACTAAATTCAGTAAATGTAAATGTATTAGTGAGTGGCAAAAATATGTGAAACTCTAGGGTTAGCAGTTAATTTGAAGGTGATATCAGAGTCAGGTGTTTGTAATCACTGGGATGACAATCGGGTGTGAGTGGGCACCCTGTTTTATTTGAAAAACAGGGATCTATCAAAGTCTGCTCTTCAAAACACATATTTGTAGAACTGTATCATGGCATGAACAAAGAAGATTTTTGAGGTCTTCAGAAAAAGAGTTATTGATGCTCATCAGGCTGGAAAAAGTTACAAAACCATCTCTAAAGAGTTTGACTCCACCAATCCACAGTCAGACAGATTGTGTACAAATGGAGGAAATTCAAGACCATTGTTACCATCCCCAGGAGTGGTCAACCAACAAAGATCACTCCAAGAGCAAGGCGTGTGTAGCAAAACTAAGACTACTGTCACGCCCGCTTCCAGCGCCGCTCCACCCGCTCGTACCTTGCCTCGCTCCGCCTCACCGTCCTACTGATCACCTGCACCTGTTTCACGTTCCGGACTACTTCCATCACCTTATATAAACACTACGCACCCACAATCACTCGCTACACGACATGGTTCCAAACCCTAGTCACCTAGCTCCCGTATCGACCTGCCTTCCTGTCTGCGTCTTTCAAGCATATGCGAATAAACCTGCCTTACTCCCCAACGTCCTGCATTGCCTCCTCACTCTCACGCGTTACAACAACGACACTTTAATTTGGATTAAAATTTTAATTAAATTTATTAATTAAATATATATTAATTCATTAAGAAATACGAGGCAACCACCAATCGATTAATGTAAGTAAAATAATTCACTGGCCGATCTGGAAACCAGGAAAAAGAAACAACAAACTTGATCAGTCTAGTTCTGAATAGTGAATTCCAAGTAGTTTTCTCGACCCTCTGAATGAATGAGCTCTCAAACCAGGCGGCAAATTCAAAAGGTTTATAAACAAGTTTTTTAACAATAAAAAAGGCAATACCAACAGATTATCTAATGTAATAACGAGTGTATCACAGAGTTAAAATCATAAAATGACGACGAACATGTATATATCACAGTATGGAGAACAGGGAATAATGGCAAGCGTACACCTTGCAGTAGTAAAATCGGAAACCAAGATGACTCTAGGTAACTTATCGGTCACGCAATAATTACTAACGTTGCAATGCTACTGGTAACCTTAATTACGTTGAGTGTGGATAGTATGTTAAGTTACTTAGGCGTGAATAAGTCTATGTTGAAGCGTGGTTTAAAGATTTAACAAATTAAGACCCGAGCATCAGGGAACCCAGAAAAGCCATAAATGGTACTCGCCTGGAAGGTCACTCGAGTGATTCGGGGCATTCCACCCTGGCCCAGCCGTCCAAAGGTACGATATTGGGGAGCTTTAGCGTCCGTCTGGCACACCGTAACTCTGACCCGGCTTCTTCAGCGGCTTAGTTCTTTGGGTTCTTGCCGACGGTTTGACCACGTTGACTTGGTGACTTAAAATGGCGTCCTTCCCGATTTAGGCTGAGGGCTTCACGCGTACTCGGCGTCTTGCATGCGTACAACTCAGGATTTATCTTGGCCACAGATAAAGGTGGAGTTGGCGCCTTTCTAACACCACGAGCTTCAACAAAAACTTGAAAAACTTGGATGGTACAAAAAATGGTCGAGCTAAGAGTCTGGTTGGTCTTTTAACTATCTTCTAGTTCAGCGATACCGAACTACTGTAGACTGCGGTATACAGGAAACTTTAAAGTAAATGCGAAAACTTGGGTAAAATAAATAATCAAAAACGTTACAAAAAGGAAAAACATAAAGAACATAAAGACACAAGACTTGAAGACGAAACTTGAAGCTAGCTTACTACGTGGTCGTCCCGCGTTGCTTTTTAAATGTTCCAGCTCGGGGGGCGGCTGGAGGCTCATTGGCTAAGTAAGGAGTTGCCCTTACTTAGCCAATGAGAAGCTGACTCCTCAGTAAAACTCTCCTATCGCGGTTGCCTTATTTCACCATAAGCCACTGACGTCTAACTTGGATTAAATAATATTCCTACATATCTAAAGTGCTTAAAAGTATCACACAATAACCAAAAAATCCTCAAAGTTACAAGTTTAGATGCAAACTTCGTTGGAATGTTCAAATGATCAAAGGCACCTTGAATTGATAACCTAGAACATCGTTAAAGCATTTTAACTACAGCACAGGCATTTACTATACTTTTAACTAAACAATACTATGATTAATACAAGCTGTAGGAAACGGAACATTGTAAACAACTTCATGTTTGTTGCACAAATCATTAAAACCCGATCGATCAAAACACACAGGCAAAAGCTGCTATTTCTATACATCATACTAAACGGGATCACTAAATACCAAAACAAAAAAGATAATTATACTAAAACATTAATCAAGTAGATATGAAGATACATAAATTCAGAACATACATATGTATGATCTATAATGGTGTGTGGATATAAAAGAATATCCTTGATCCACTCTTTGTATGAATCATTTAAATGTATATAGCATGTTTGGACTTCTCAGGATCCAAATATTATTTGTTATGTAATTAAAAGGTTTCGATGAAGATAAACTGTTCCCATCAGGAGTTTAGTACAATTATTAAAGTTTGTCTCTTTAGAACAAAAGCTGAGTTCGTTGTGTCATAAATCTCCAGGGGTGTCTTCCTGGGCCTTCCCTGGGTGATAAGGTTTGCAAGAGAGCTGTGATGAAAGGTTCAACGTTGTGGGGGGTCAGGAAACCGTTTATCTTTACCTTTTGTTTGTGTTCTGTTTAGATCGTTTTTCTTCTTCCTGCACAATCAGTGGTCTGAAGAATGAGTGGTGAAGTCCCCCTTCTAAATTTACACATGGACTCCAGTTTATTGTCGCCGAGATGTATGAGGTTACAGGTCTGTTTGAACAGACGTCCAATTCCGTTGGTTTCAGAAAGAGTCAACCGTTGGAGTCAAAGGTGGGGGTTAAGATCCTGTCCAGATGTAGGGCCTTCTTGCATTCCAAGATGTTGTAAAGTTTATGACTTGGGGGAAGAAGATAAGAGAGAGAGGGGGGGGGGGTATGGCTATCACGCTACACGTGTAATAGTTGACAAGGTCACAAAGGACCTCAGCATAACTTCTAAGCAACTGAAGGCCTCTCTCACATCGACTAATGTTAATGTTCATGAGTACACCATCAGAAGAACACTGAACAACAATGGTGTGCATGGCAGGGTTGCAAGGAGAAAGCCACTGCACTGAATGATATCAGAGAATTCCATACGAAAAATGTCAAGACATCTCTCAATGAACTGAATCTCAAGAGAAGGTGGGTCATGCAGCAAGAAATTGACCCTAAGCAGACAGGTTGTTCTACCAACGAATGGTTAAAGGAGAATAAAGTTAATGTTTTGGTCATGACCTTAATCCTATCGAAATGTTGTGGAAGGACCTGAAGTGAGCAGTTAAATGTGAGGAAACCCACCAACATCCCAGAGTTGAAGCTGTTCTGTACGGAGGAATGGGCTAAAATTCCTCCAAGCCGGTGTGCAGGACTGATCAACAGTTACAGGAAACGTTTAGTCGCAGTTTGCTGCACAGGAGGGTCACATCAGATCCTGAAAGCAAATGTTCACATACTTTTGCTAATCAATAGCATGTAATATCAGATCATTTTCCTTAATAAATAAATGACCAAGTATAATATTTTTTGTCTCATTTGTTTAATTGGGTTCTCTTTTTCTACTTTTAGGACTTGATTTGATGATGTTTTAGGTCATATTTATGCAGAAATATAAAAAAAATTAAAGGGTTCACAAACTTTCAAGCACCACTGTAATTTGTTGAAACAATTTGTGCAACATATTAAAAAATATTTAAAATAGGTGCAGAACTAGGGCTGCCATACAGTTTTTGTTTTCCCTGATTTATCTTATGCGTTATTTACTAGGTTTACTAGGTGTCACAGGGCTGGGGAAATCATCAAACTAAGCTGAACTTCAATCCTTCATCCATCATCCTACAACAGCTACTTAAGTCGTTTTCTCATGAGTCACTTTAACCTCCAGTCTTTTTCAAGAAAGGGATTTTTACCAGTACATACATGGCAACTCTGGAAATAAATAATTCATGGAAGACCAATCCATAAATCTGTCATCTTCAGATTTATCTTTAATGACCTCTTCATATACGCTGAGTTTTCTGAGTTATGAGAAATAAAGAGCTCACATCCTTGTAAAGAGGACTAGTAAAATATTAAATAATTTTATTTTTACTGTAACATCAAATATGAAAACCTTTGTATTGTATGGAAAGCAAAAACTTTGCATCTTTTCCCCAACTCTTTCCTCATTCATGTATGATTTGATTAGGTTTTTCATAATATACAATGTCATGTAAACTTAAATGCTGAGAAAGCTATTTTTAAAAGCTTACCCACAAAACGTAAGACGTTTTATTACGTTGTTTTAAGTAATTATTTTAGGAAAAGTGGGTTTGAAAGGTTTAAGGGTTATAAATAATACGAAAAAGTAAAATTGTTTTTATTCAATTCTTTGTATCAGTGCACATAGTGACTGTATAAGTATCAAATTCTAGCTTGTATTCCAGCTTAAGTTTAAAAATTTTATGTATATATATATATATATATATATATATATATATATATATGCCTATATATATATATATATATATATATATATATATATGCCTTTATGTGAAACAGTATCGTATGTTCCCACTGAGTGAGTGACCATTCATTTTAGAAAAATTACACGGAGATGCTGGAAGAGCAATAAAGGAGCACAACTGATAGGCAGTGTATTGAACACCGATAATAAATTGAGGCAGTGTAGAATCGAAACATAACTGCTATCAGTTGACATCATACAGCCAACTATATTTCTGGAGTGCTTTTTGAGCTGGCTTTATTTTCTTACAGCTGCATAATCTGACATGATGCTAATAACACTGTCTGGTGGTGGAGAGAAAGACAGGAGAGAGAAATGGAAAGAGAGCTCTGCTATGAATTTGCATTTGAGTACAATAGCTAAAGTTTGTCTATAAGTCATTTATTATACAAGAGCATTATACAAATGATTTCACAATTACTGTGAAAAATCAATTCTGTAATCCAGGCATAATGGTTTAGGGTATGCCATTCTGCAGGTGGCATTAGAGGAAATTGAAAGCCTACCAAAGGTCTTTTTACACATGCTAGGAAAAATTGTGGGACATGTTTAAGTGCTGACTTGCCTTTGACACTCATTAGAGTGTTAAACAGATGAAAACTCTTAGACAGCTAATTGAAGGTATTTTAATAGTTATTTTCCTAAAGGTCATGTGGACAGATGGTTAATAGAGATTTTAATCCAAATTACTACTGCACTAACTATGACAGTACTACATTTTTTGGATTAAAAAATGTGTCTTCTGTTAACATTGTTATCATGCCAAAACACTTTTTATTCAAATCTATCAAGCCTATTTATGAGAAAGGTCATTTGGACATCTTTTCCAATGCCTTGGTGACTTCCCATGCAACCTACAAACAGTTGTGTTTTTACTTAGACTAAGAGCTACAGTGATTATTGAAAATCACTATATATAAATATACACAGTGATGCTTGAAATTTTGTGAACCCTTTAGAATTTCTATATTTCTGCATAAATATGATCTAAAACATCATCAGATTTTCACACAAGTCCTAAAAGTAGATAAAGAGAACCCAGTTAACCAAATTAGACAAAAATATTATACTTGGTTTATTTATTTATTGTGGAAAATGATAGAAATGTTACATATTACTGAGTAGCAAAAGTACGTAAGTTCCTGTCGCTTCTCTCCGGCTGAGGTAAACTACTGGGCAATCGGGAACTCTTGGCCATAAAAATGGCTCTCAATGAGTATAGGCACTGACTGGAAGGGACTGCCCCAGCCATTTATCATTTGGACTGATCATAAAAACCTTGCACACATCCAAACCACAAAAAGACTGAATCACAGACAAGCCAGGTGGGTGTTATTTTTCAGTCGAACCCCACTCACCCTGATTTGAAAGACACCATCCTCCCACAGGACCATATTGTGGCCAACATTTTTTGGCAGGTCTGTCAGGCCATTCAAGAGCCCCAGAGGTCTGAACTGAAGAGGTCTGTCACTCTGACATCGTCTGCACTCTGGACCTCATCAGGCAGCACTTCTGGTGGCGAACCCTGAAATCCGATACGAGGGAGGGAGTTTTGAGTATAGAACACATTTTGAGTATAGCCCTGGATATACAATAATTTTAAAATTATTATTGTATTATTATAAAATTATTAATATAATATTATTTATATTCTTTTTAACACAGACAAAAGCAGTGTAGGTCTCAGTCGGGTTTGTGTGTGCTTGTGTGTCCATGTTTGTGTGCGTGAGCATGTCAGGGTCAGACAGCAGGAGAATTAGTGATGCAAATTCTGGATGTTTTTAGTGAGTCGACTCGGCTCCCCAATGGCTATTCATTTAATAAATGTTTGTACCAAGTTTGTTGGTATGTGTATATGAGAGAAGATCAAATTTAATATTTCAATAATTAAGTTTAAATTAAATGTCTTGATTGTTTCCCTAGAAGCCGATGGTAGGAATACAGAGATGGTTAGTGGTTCGGACAATGTCTGTTCGGAGTTTGCATGTTCTCCCTGTACCCGTGTGGGTTTTCTCCAGGTACTCTGGTTTCCTTCCAACATTTCAAAGACTACATTAGGTTAATTGGTTACTCTAAATTGGCCCTGTGTGTGTAGGGGGAGCAACATCAGGTGCTGCGACACACTGGTTGGAATTTTCTGTGGTTTCGTGAACAGAGAAAGCAGACGGTCCATCAGGCTAAGCCCCCAATCACCTCAAACCCTAGAAACACCCCTGGGGCCAACAGGGCATAAATAGACCCCCTTTCCTGGAGCATGTGCCCCAGTAAAATTTGACTCTGCTCCACTAAAATCTTGACAGTACTGGAGTTGGTAAGAAAGGCATAAAGATTTCGTTTGTATTCTGGATTGCTAAGCAGAACTACAGGATACGCCATGTCAATTCACCACAGGCTTTCCGATTCTTCATAATACTGCACCCACCATTACTGAATCAACAGAGGGCGCAAGTAGTCTCGTATTTTTGTACACAACGTTTCATACTTGTACTAGATCATCATCACTATGGGGAGAATAACTAGACAGTGAAAAAACAGAAACACAAGAAACAGTTCAAAATCAGTATAAGAGGACAGAGCAAGGCTTGCTCCGAGTGCGATGACACAACAATGTCATCGATGTCCTAGTTACGGAGACTCGTTTTTTGGCACAGATTTTCAAAATGTCTTCAGACTCAAGCCCACCCGTGAAACGGCTTCCGAAGTATAAATGTGAATGGAAGGCAGGATACCTGTGGGTCACTCCCGTCCTTGGTAACAAATACAGAGCAGACTGTACAGTCTTTTTCTGTTACTCATGGTGGACTGTCTGACATAAACCAGCATCCAACTGGTGAACCATGTCCAAAGCTGAAGCTGAACCATCTCTGTGCTGAAGAGCTGTATATAAAATATAAAATATATGTATATATATATATATATATATATATATATATATATATATATATATATATATATATATATATATATATATATATATATATATAATTTTTATTTTTATTTTTTACAACCAGTAAGTGGAGAAGAAGACTGAGTGGAATCACTCAGTTTGTTTTACCTCAGACTTCCCATGAGGCAGATGTTTGTTATGGTTCACCATATTTAAACGGAGAGCGAACCGCTGTTATATTTCAAATAAAATATTTCAAATATTTTATTTTATTTTATTTTGTTTAGGACCCAAATGCAGTTATCTCCAAATGGATGGGGTGAACCAAAATAACGGAAGGTAGAATACCATGGGTTCACTGTGCCGCTATTCTCGGACATGTTTACAACAAGACTCCACTACTCCAGCGGTGCACGGGTCCGCTCATGTGCGAGAAGCACTGGCAGCCTGAGGAGAGCGTCCGCGGTGCACCACAAAAACACTCAAATAAGTGCACGTTGAGGTTTGGTGAGAACGCAGGGATTCAAGGTAAAAGGAAAGAGACTCAAGGAGAGCTCAGCATCCCTTTTCAACACTCGATCACAGAGGAGAATGAAAATTCCCTGATTTCCCTGAAAAGGGAAACGGAGGGGCGTGTCTCGCAGTAGCGAGAGAGGCTCAAAGCAGCAGCGAGGAGCTCCGGCAAAGAGATGTTAAAAGAAAGGAAAACACTGACCCTACGCTGGCATCTAAACCCTATCATACTGGGCAGTCTCTTAACTGCCCCCAACTGATGATCTTCAAATCGTCAGTCGTACCTTTTTCCCTAACAAAACACCAAAACGTCCCAAAATAATACCAGAGCCGGGTGATGGCTATCGCAGCAGCGTGTAGCATTAGTGCATAGCGTCGTGCTGCTAAGGCAAACAATGGTGCGACACTGGGCAAGCCAACAAGCGTGTATAAATATTCTCATCCACAGGTGTCGCTACTTACACAAGGAAAGCCCGGGAAGGGCTGACACACACACAATCACACTGCAAAGGTTCTCATGCCACCGTGAGGGGTCAGCAGAGGCCAAAGCATGACTCCTAATAGTACCCCCAATCCACCAACGCCTGTCCTGACGCCCCTAAGTGCCATCAAAACCTTATTTGGCCTGTCTAACACACTCAGGGTTAAGCATATGACATCCAGGGAGCAGCAATAGGCCAGATGCACCTTCAAACAGGGGCTGAACAGGAAGGCGAGCCAACATGAGCCGAATACGAGGCTTGGTATGGGACTAGCCACGAGTGCCTCAGGAGAGGAAGTCAGCACCGGCAGCTCTGGGATGGGGCTAGGCCCAACCAGGCGCAAACAAAAGAATGATGGAAGTCGCCTGGTCAGGCGAACAAATGCCACAGACCCCAGCACCGAGGCCAGCAAAGGTGACAACGGCACGGGAGCCAATGCTCATGGCCATGGCGCAGGACTCGGTCTGAATGACCATGGCACTGGAACTGGAACTAAAGTCTGTGGCGTGGGGGTCAGAGGTAACGACCGCGGCGCAGAGACCAGTACTGAAGTCCATGGCACAGGAATCGGTCTGACTGACAGTGGCACAGTTGTCGGCGGCGATGACCAGTGTGCAAAGGGCTCAAATATGGTATCAGGCAGCACTAAATGCTCAGGTACGGAGCTTACTGGCGCAGCGTGCGCAAGTACAGAGCTAGAGGGCACTAATTGCTCAAGAATGGAGCTAACTTGCTCAAGTTCGGAGCTTACAGGTGCAGCGTGCTCAGGTACGGAGCTAGAGGGCGCTTATTGCTCATGATCGGAGCTTACTTGCTCAGGTTCGGAACTTACAGCCGTGGCATGCTCAGGTATGGAGCTATGGGGCGCTAATTGCTCAGGAACGGAGCTTCCTTGCTCAGGTTTGGAGCTTACGAGCATGGCGTGCTGAGATACAAAGCTAGGTAGTGCTAATTGCTCAGGAATGGAGCTTACTTGCTCAGATTCGGAGCCTACAGGCACGGCGTGCTCAAGAATAATGCTCCCCGAGATCTCCCACTCTGGCACAGGAATCCCCTCGGCGGGATTGTACATATCAAGTGGTTCATGTGACCAGGATCAAGGAAAGATCTTAATCTCACCCGTGGGCAAAAGAATGCCCCACGGGGAGCGGGTGATGGGCTGACAATTGCAGTGCCCCTTCACCATGGGAGGGATGGGTCGCAGAGAGGGATTAAATGTTGGTCCCTCAAGATTAGGAGGGACCAACAACCCCAGGACATACCTGGGTGGAGATCGGCAACTACGGTGGCGGGAGCAGGGTGACACTGGAGGGCTGGGATGGACCACCTGATCTATGACTTGGCCGTAGTCATAGGACGCCCCCCCCATAAGCCAGCTGGGAACCTGGTAATGAAACCCGCTGGCCACGGCGGCTGAGGATCTCCAACCTGGAGGTCCAGGAGCTAACGCTGGGTCCTTCTGCTGGTCGCACCACTATGTACGTTTAAGGGAAAAGGAATGAGACTCAACAAGAGCTCAGCGTCCCTTTTCAACACGCGATCACAGAGGAGAATGAGAATTCCCTGATTGTGAAGGAGAAGGAGGGGGGCAACGGTGCGAGTGAGGGAAAAGGAGGGCTGTGTCTCGCAGGAGAGAGAGATGCTCAAAGCAGCGGCGAGGAGCTCAGGCAAAGAGATGTTAAAAGAAAGGAAGACACTGACCCTACGCTAGCGTCTAAACCCTTTCATACCGGGCAGTCTCCTAACTGCCCCCAACTGACGATCTTTGAATCGTCAGTTGTACCTTTTTCCCTAACAAAACACCAAAACATCCCAAAAGAATATCAGAGCCAGGTGAGGGCTATCGCAGCATCATGTAGCATTACCGTGTAGCGTCGTGTTGCTAAAGACAACAATGGTGCGACACTGAGTGAACCAACAAGCGTGTTTAAATAGGCTGACCCACAAGTGTCGCTACTTACACGAGAAAAGCCCGGGATGGGCTAACGTATGTGTGATCGCGCTGCGAAGGTTCTCATGATGCCTTAAGGGGTCAGCAGAGGCCACTAGTGGCCAAAGCATGACCCCCAATAATGTTGTTGTTGTTGTTGTTGTTCTTGTTTTTGTAACGTCTTATGAAGTGATATTCTAGTTACATATGGGATTGAATGTTTTTTTTTTCTTTCTGAATATTATCAACCAATAGACTAGAGAAAAATCAATAAGCTAATTAGGTAGAAGCCATCAGTTAATTGAAAGTTAACCTATTCTGATGATACAAAGACATTATCATAACTTCATATGTAGTTTTATGCTGCAAAAGCATGGATTCGGCGTATAAGAGGAACAAAACAGAGTGTAATGACAGGCAGACTGTAGTTTGTCATAGAAGCAAAATGAAGAGAATCAACTCTCTGTTCTCATGTCTGATTCAGGTTCTTTGAGATGAAAAGCAATTCCTGATAATGATAGACAGCTGTGGGCAGACAGTAAGTTGCTAGGCGACAGCATGTTGAACAGATAGGTATGTCAGAGCAGTGTGAATGAGTGGAGAGGGAAAGGGATGCGAAGAGAGAGAGACACATCTTTCAAATTCAGCCTATTCAGCTGCAATATTATAAAATACCCTCTGGATGACATCAGGTCAGAAATAAGATAATATATGGTCTCAATCAAAGAGCCACTAAAGTTGAATACATGCACTCACAGAAATGGTCTTTACTCTTTCCACATTTTCAGACTAAACTGCATGGAGAAAGTAGGTGGATTCTCAAATACCACATGCTTATGTAGAACATTAAGTAGATCCACAATTTCTTGGCAGCCAACAATCTTGCAATGCTTCCCATAAATTTAAGAAATGGAATGGAATGTGGTTGCACACTTTCTTTCAGGTACAAGAGTTTGGGATGCTGGATGCTAATTCTAGACAGTAATCAGCATCTTGCAGTTTTTAGGGGACAGGTTTTGGGTCTGTATATGCAAATAAAACAAAACTAGTACATAGGTTTTATAACATATGTTCCAGTTTTTCGGATGATGTTCAGCTTCTTATCTAAGCATACTGACTTCAATCAAAACACTTAAACCTGATTGCAATTTCGATGCACCTAGGCAAAGGATGCTGATGACAAACTCTTAAGCCCCCTGTAGTATATGATTTACTTGATTAAATGTGAATAGCAAACACAGTGCATGTTTAACACAGTTTGATTGTATTAAGTTTCTCTACATACAGACTCAGCAACTTGCAATTAAAACTAGATCTGTATGTCCTGAAGGAACTACAACAGAGCTTGAAATGTGGCAAACGAAAAGAATATGACACTTTTGGCCTCATGTGGGGGTGTGTCCCAATACCTTTGGCCACATGCAGGCACACGTCCAAACACATTTGACCACGTGTGGGGGGCATGTCCCAACATAATACTTTTGCTAATACTTTGGCCGTGTGCAGGGGCATGTCCCAATATTTTTTACCTAATTTGGGGGCGTGTCCAAATACATTTGGCCGCGTGTCTAAATATTTTTTACTGCGTTTGAGGGAGTGTCCTAATACTTTTGGCAGTGTGCGGGGGCATGTCGCTGTACTATTGGCTGCATGCCGGATCATGCCCCAAAACTTGCTCGTGTGTGGGGGCGTGTCCCAATACTATGAGAGGCCATTTAGGCCATTATTCAAACTTACCTCTCACACACACCATCAAACTCTCTCACACTCACTATCAAACTCTCTCCCACTCACTATCATACTCTTTCACATTCACTATCAAACTCTCTCACACACACTATCAAACTCTCTCACACTCACTATCAAACTCTCTCACACACACTATCAAACTCTCTCACACTCACTATCAAACTCTCTCACACTCACTATCAAACTCTCTCACACTCACTATCAAACTCTCTCACATTCACTATCAAGAATGCCTAATAGTTTGATAGTGAGTGTGAGAGAGTATGATAGTGTGTATGAGAGGTTTGATAGTGTGTGTGAGAGAGTATGATAGTGTGTGTGAGAGGTTTGATCGTGTGTGTGTGTGAGGTTTGATAGTGAGTGTGAGAGAGTATGATAGTGTGTGTGAGAGTATGATAGTGTGTGTGAGAGAGTATGATAGTGTGTGTGAGAGAGAGTATGATTGTGTGTGAGAGAATATGATGGTGTGTGTGATAGGTTTGATAGTGTATTTGAAAGAGTATGATGGTGTGTGTGAGAGGTAAGTTTGAATAATGGCCTAAACGGCCTCTCATACCATACTATTGGCCATGTGCAGGGGCATGTGGCAATGTTTTTGGCTGCGTGCGGGAGCGTGTCCCAATACTTTTGGCTACGTGTGGGGGCATGTCCCAATGCTTTTGGGCGTGTGTGCGACCGTGTCACAATACTTTTGGCCACATACAGGGGTGTTTTTTAATACTTTTGGCCACGTGTGGGTGCGTGTCCTAATACTATTGGCTGTGTGCGGGTGCATGTATAAATATTTTTGACCATATGCAGGGGCGTGCTCTAATGTTTTTGGCCATGTGCGAGGGTGTGTCCCAATACTTTTGGCCAATAATTTTGGCCAAAGTATTGGGACACACCCTCGCACATGGCCAACTGCCAATAAGGTTCACATACTTTTGCCACTCAGTAATACTTTTGGCCAATAATTTTGGTCATGTGCAGGGCGTGTCCAAATACTTTTCCATGTTTCTATATCAGTAGATCTAATAACAGGTCACTGAGTCCTCTGTGATGACATCATCCATTTCAGTTACAGTTTGAATTTTGTCGGTTGAGATTTGAATATGAACATTCTGTCAATGCATTTCTATGGGAGATTTTTCATTTTTAAACTAAAAATCTATTAAAAACGATCAATCGGATCGACTCCAAAAGTCATAGCACCCCACACAGGGCGATTATCTTGAACCATGTCTGTACGTTAAGCGGTTCGAGTCATATTAATCTCAGAAATGTGTGGGATAAGAAATGCCATCCGCCAATAATAATAAAAAGAAGTATGAGGGATAGCAATATACAGTGCTGTTGAAGCACTGTATAATACTTTTTAAACCTTAGAAAACTGACAGAGTTTGTTCAAGTGGAGCATCAGATCTTGACAAACATCTGCACCCCCACATTCTCTCCTATAAACCTGTGCTACCATATGTTCTTCCAGTGATGTGACATATCCTATTCACACTATTAGCTGAATCACAGACACAGCAGGTTACAATAATTAATTTTAACAAGATGACATGATTCAAGAAAGCACCAAAAGTCTGAATTTCTTTCTTTTGTGTCCTTTTGCAGACAGCCTTCACCTTTGTCTCAAACTCTAGCTTTCTCTATTGCTTTAAATAAAACCAAATGGTGAACCACAGGCAAATCAGATCTTCCAGCTCATTGCTGACATAGGAAACAGCATGTATCTCATCCAGCGTTATGCACCTAGTAAAGGACTTTCCAGGCACACTTTATGTATGTGATACAGTAACATTCATACAAACGTTTGAAACCTCCTTCTTTTCAAGGCATAGGCCTGCCATTTTGGGGTACATCTGAAACAAAAACTAAAAATGTCAAATTAAATTTACTCTGATAGAGTACACAAGCTTCTAGTCAAAACATTTATCATAGCAGACATGCTAATGCAATATTCATGATTCATGTATCATCTAAATTAGTATTGCTATAGCGAAGTGGGTGCAGAAATGGGAGTCCTGCTCACACTCATTTTAGTGATAATTTGTGGGGAATAACATGTTACATTTACTCAGTTACATTAAATAATTACAGTCTGGAGTGATTTAAGTTGCTATACTATTTAATCTTAATTGAGTAAATTCATAAAGGAAAAAAAAACTTTTACTCTGTTACAGGGGAGTTTTTTAGACTACTGTTATACTGTTACTAATGTAACTGATGCATTGCTAGTTGAAAAAATACTTTTACATTAGTAGTATAATACAGTGGTGCTTGAAAGTTTGTGAACCCTTTAAAATTGTCTATATTTCTGCATAAATATGACCTGAAACATCATCAGATTTTCACACAAGTCCTAAAAGTAGATAAAGAGAACCCAGTGAAACAAATGGGCAAAAAAATACTACACTTGGTAATTTATTCATTGAAGAAAATGATCTGATATTACATATTAGTGAGTGGCAAAAGTATGTGAACATTTGCTTTCAGCTACAGAACAGCTTCAATTCTGGGATGTTGGTGGGTTTCCTCACATTAGCTGCTCGCTTCAGCTCCTTCCACAACATTTCAGTTGGATTAAGGTCAGGACTTTGACTTGGCCATTCCAAAACATTAACTTTATTCTTCTTTAACCATTCTTTGGTAGAATGACTTGTGTGCTTTGGGTCGTTGTCTTGCTGCATGACCCACCTTCTCTTGAGATTCAGTTCATGGACAGATGTCCTGACATTTCCTTTGGAATTCTCTGATATAATTCAGAATTCATTGTTCCATCAGTGATGGCAAGCCGTCCTGGCCCAGATGCAGCAAAACAGGCCCAACCCATGATACTACCACCACCATGTTACACAAATGGGATAAGGTTCTTAAGCTGGAATGCAGTGTTGCATGCAGAAAGTTCTGTTTTGGTCTCATCCGTCCACAAAACATTCTTCCAAAAGCCTTCTAGCTTGTCCATGTGATCTTTAGCAAACTGCAGATGAGCAGCAATGTTCTTTCTGAACCCTGGCATGCACAGCATTGTTGTTTAGTGGTTCTTCTGATGGTGGACTCATGAACATTAATATTAGCCAATGTGAGAGAGGCCTTCAGTTGCTTAGAAGTTACTCTGGGGTCCTTTGTGACCTTGCCAACTATTACATGCTTTGCTCTTGGAGTCATCTTTGTTGGTCGACCACTCCTGGGGAGGGTAACAATGGTCTTGAATTTCCTCTATTTGTACACAATCTGTCTGACTGTGGACTGGTGGAGTCCAAACTCTTTATAGATGGTTTTGTAACCTTTTCCAGCCTGATGAGAATCAATATCTCTTTTGTTCATGCCATGATACACTTCCACAAACATGTGTTGCGAAGAGCAGACTTTGATAGATCCCTGTTCTTTAAATAAAGTAGGGTGCCCACTCACACCTGATTGTCATCCCATTGATTGAAAACACCTGACTGATTTCAACTTCAAATTAACTGCTAATCCTAGAGGTTCACATACTTTTGCCACTCACTAATATGTGATATTGGATAATTTTCCCTCAATAAATAAATGACCAAGTATAATCATTTTGTCTCATTTGTGTAACTGGGTTGTCTTTATCTACTTGTAATACTTGTGTGAAAATCTGATGATGTTTTAGGTCATATTTATGCAGAAATATAGAAAATTCTAAATGGTTCACATTTGTTTTAAGTAACAATAACAGCTTCTAACAATATCATGCATATATTAATGTATACATTTAATATATTTGCGTTTGTTTATTGTTATGATTTTTTAAAATCTGTGTAATGAGTTACTCAGTGCATTTCTTAAAAGATACTGCATTAGTCAAGTAATTATTTGGATGAGTACTTTAAGTTAAATATTTCACTTTTACTTAAGTAACTTTTTTTTAAATCCAAATCCTCAAGTCTAAGCATGGTTGCTAAACTAAAAGCAGCAGTTGATTACTCACCTCCACACTGTAGCTTGCTGATTAGATAATTCAAAGACATCCCCAGTGTTTCTAACAATCGTTTCTAACAATGACACATGCCTGTTACAGAGCTCTGCACGCACTTGGGGCTTCTTTGTAATCTGACAGAACTAGATGCTCTGAATGAACAGTGTGGTCTCTATAATCATTCCAACCTACAATCAAAAAATAAAATAAATGTGTTAGAGCAGACTGTTTCATTCTTTTTGCATGCCTGTCAAGTATTTTGGGAGTGAGTAGTGTTCAGTAGTCAGAAGTGCACACATATCAGGAGCAGAAGGCAGTATGTCATGGCAAAGAGGAATAGAAGCATATTAAACTTGGCAGAGAACAAAACAAAGCACAACAGCTTCCACGGACAAACTTTGAGAATAAACATCAAAATAACTTTAATATGACCATCATCACTGACTACCTAGAAGTTAGTCAGTTGTCTGGTCTCACCCAGAGGAAGATGGGCACTTTTGCTGTGGTCGACTATCATTTGCTTTGAGATAGCAATATTAGCTAATCAGAATTAAGCTCTGAATGGATTGCAGTCTATGAACTCTATAGAGTGAAATTACAGGGTCCAGTCTTCACCTTCTGCTTAATTTTTTAAAATGTCTTGCATATCTCCACTAGATTCTTATTGAACAGCTGTCCTGTAACAGTTCAAATATTCAAAACAACTTTTTTTTTATCTTGCCATGTTTGAATTCTTGTTTCCTACAGCATGTATCCATAACAATAGAAGTATTCTACTTGATGTTTCTACTGTCTTACTCCACAAATATATTTTAATGTCATGTCTTTGTACAGTGGTGCTTGAAGGTTAGTGAACGCTTTAGAATTTTCTATATTTCTGCATAAATATGACCTAAAACATCATCAGATTTTTTTAGAAGTCCTAAAAGTAGATAAAGAGAACCCAGTTAAATATATAAATATTATACTTGATCATTTATTTATTGAGAAAAATTATCCAATATTACATAGTAGTGAGTGGCAAAAGTATTTGAACCTCTAGGATTAACAGTTAATTTGAAGGTGAAATTAGAGTCAGGTGTTTTCAATCAATAGGATGACAATCAGGTGTGAGTGGGCACCCTATTTTATTTAAAGAACAAGGATCTATCAAAGTCTGCTTTTCAGAACATATATTTGTGGAAGTGTATCATGGCACGAACAAAGGAGATTTCTGAGGACCTCAGAAAAAGAGTTGTTGATGCTCATCAGGCTGGAAAAGATTACAAAACCATCTCTAAAGAGTTTGGATTCCACCAATCCACAGTCAGATGTGTACAAAGAGAGGAAATTCAATACCATTGTTACCCTCCCCAGGAGTGGTCGACCAACAAAGATCACTCCAAGAGCAAGGTGTGTAATAGTTGGCGAGGTCACAAAGGACCCCAGGGTAACTTCTAAGCAACTGAAGGTTGCTCAAATTGGCTAAATGTTAATGTTCATGAGTCCACCATCAGACGAACACTGAACAACAATGGTGTGCATGGCAGGGTTGCAAGGAGAAAGCCACTGCTCTCCAAAAAGAACATTGCTGCTCATCTGCAGTTTGCTAAAGGTCTTGTGGATAAGCCAGAAGGCTACTGGAAGAATGTTTTGTGGACGGGTGAGACCAAAATAGAACTTTTTGGTTTAAAAGGAAAGCGTTATGTTTGGAGAAAGGAAAACACTGCATTCCAGAATTAGAACCTTATCCCATTTGTGAAACATGGTGGTGGTAGTACCATGGTTTGGGCCTGTTTTGCTGCATATGGGCCAGAACAGCTTGTCATCATTGATGGAACAATGAATTCTGAATGATATCAGAGAATTCTAAAGGAAAATGTCAGGACATCTGTCCATGAACTGAATGTTAAGAGAAAGTGGGTCATGCAGCAAGATAACAACACTAAGCACACAGAAGTCGTTCTACCAAAGAATGGTTAAAGAAGAATAAGTTTTATGTTTTGGAATGGTCAAGTCAGTCCTGAAATTAATCCAACAGAAATGTTGTGGAAGGACCTGAATCAAGCAGTTAATGTGAGGAAACCCACCAACATCCCAGAGTTGAAGCTGTTCTGTATGGAGGAATGGGCTAAAACTCCTGCAAGCCGGTGTGCAGGACTGATCAACAGTTACAGGAAATGTTTAGTTGCAGTTATTGCTGCACAGAGAGGTCTCAACCAATACTGAAAGCAAAGGTTCACATACTTTTGCCACTCATTAATATGTAATATTGGATTATTTTCCTCAATAAATAAATTACCAAGTATAATGTTTTTGTCTCATTTGTTTAACTGGGTTCTCTTTATCTACTTTTAGGACGTGTAAAAATCTGATGATGTTTTAGGTCATATTTATGCAGATATATAGAAAATTCTAAAGGGTTCACAAACTTTCAAGTACCACTGTAGATATGGATTGCACTCACAATTGAGAAAATAACTAGAGCCGAATTTAAATGAGGTTTTCATTACATTCTGTTTACACAATGATGCAAAGTGAGATCCAGTTTATTTGTTATATTGTCAGGAGAATGGTGAATATTGAGCAACATTTTTTTTGCAGATCTGGTCCCATGTAAGAGAAGTTTGAGTCCTCCCGCCCCCCCCAAAAAAACAAACACAGAAAGTTAAAAAGGCAAAAGAAAACTGCTTAAATTAGTTGTTATTAGAAAATGGTTGCAAAGTAAGAAAAAGTCAAGAGACAAAAAGTCAAGTGGGTAGAACACAGAAATAAGTTAGTGTCATAGTGTCATATGACTTAGTGTCATGCTTGGATTTGAAACAACTCTTCTCCATTCAGGTTGTATGAATAGATAAAAGCCCATGTTCAAATTCCTACAAATGTTTCATTTGATTTGAGGAATGCAAATCCCCCTGCTGTCTTCCCCACTAACTCATTTTAATACATGCTTTGCACTCCACAGTGTGTTCATTAGGTCTAAACCCAGCCATTAAGTTAAAACCCTGTGAACCTCAGCCTCCTACAGTAATTTATATAGGCATATTTATATAGCCAGTATGTAATATAGCCATAATCAGCAGCTTCAACAATATTTAAGTCATGCGTCTCTGCAGAACTAACACAATACAGAGATAAAAGGAGGAAATTCAATCAAAACCTGATAATCATGTTATGTTGATTCACGAAAAAAGAATGTATAGGGAAGGCTGTACTAAGCAACTGGGCAATGTGCACAGTGATGTGATAGTGACTGCAGAATAACAAAATAAAAAATATATATTAAGTAGTTGCCTTCAAACTTTGATTTTGGGGTTCACAGGTAAACACACACTTGCTCACACATACAAATACCAGTAAGTATCCCTGTGTGAGAACATACAGAACTGACATCCAAACACCTGTTTATGTATTCAGCTGCACTAAGCACTGGGCACCCATCATTTTGCTCTTGAATACAAATTTAGACTACAGGTTTCAACCAGCTGAAATTGCTACTGCTTATCATAAGCAACATCATCATCATCATCATCATCATCATCATCATCATCATCATTCTCCTCCATAGGGGCTCATATTAATAAAGAACAAATACTTAAATACCGTACTGTTCTGGGGTATTTCTTTTCAAATTTTACTTTTGAAAAGTAACTCCACAGTGTGTGTGTTTTCGCAAGCTGGCATAGCTTCCCGTAACTTCTCTCAGACCGGTGCTAGCTTTCCCGAGCCAGCATAGCAGCCTATAGCTTCTCCTAGGCCAGCACTAGCTTCACCAAGTCAGCATAGCTTCCCGTAACTTCTCCCAGGCTGGCATTACCACGCTCACCTCCAGAGATGTCAAAAGCACATCCCTCACTGCAGTGGACATCCAGATCATGTTGCTTGCCGCAGAGGACGTCCAGAACACGTCACTCACCTCAGAGGACATCCAGAGTTACTTGTCTCTTCCAGTGGACGTCCAGAGCTACACGACTCTCGCCCCAGAGGACGTCGAGCTCTTCTCTGAGGATGTCCAGAGGTCCCTGTGCACTCCTGAGGATGTCCACAGCATGTCCACAGCACGTCCTTGCTTACAGGGGACATCTGTTCCGGTTCTTGTCCCATCTCGGAGCCTGTGCCTGTGGCTGCATCTGCAGTTATACTGGTCCTTCTCAAAAAATTAGCATATTGTGATAAAGTTAATTCTTTTCCGTAATGTAATGATAAAAATTAAACTTTCATATATTTTAGATTCATTGCACACCAACTGAAATATTTCAAGTCTTTTATTGTTTTAATACTGATGATTTGGGCATACAGCTCATGAAAACCCAAAATTTCTCACAAAATTACCATATTTCTTCCAACCAATAAAAGAAAAGTGTTTTTAATACAAAAAAAGTCAAACCTTCAGATTATTTATGTTCATTTATGCACTCAATACTTGGTCGGGACTCCTTTTGCAGAAAATGACTGCTTCAATGCGGCGTGGCTATGGAGGCAATCAGCCTGTGGCCACTGCTGAGGTGTTTGATGGAGGCCCAGGATACTTCGATAGCGGCCCTTAAGCTCATTGAGTGTGGGTCTTTGCGTTCTCTATAACTTTCTCTTCACAATATCCCCACAGATTCTCTATCGGTTCCAGGTCAGGAGAGTTGGCAGGCCAATTGAGCACAGTAATACCATGGTCAGTAAACCATTTACCAGTGGTTTTGGCACTTTGAGCAGGTGGTGCCAGTTCGTGCTGAAAAATGAAACCTCTTCATCTCCATAAAAGCTCTTCAGCAGATGGAAGCATGAAGTGCTGAAAAAATTTCCTGATAGCTAGATGCATTGACCCTGCCCTTGATTAAAACAAACAGTGGACCAACAACCCAGCAGCTGACATGGCACCCCAGACCCATCACTGACTGTGGTACTTGACACTGGACTTCAGACATTTTGGCATTTCCTTCTCCCCAGTCTTCCTCCAAGGACTCTGGCACCTTGATTTCCGAATGACATGCAAAATTTGCTTTCATCCGAAAAAAGTACTTTGGGGACCACTGAGCAACAGTCCAGTGCTGATTCTTGTAGCCCAGGTCAGGCGCTTCTGCCGCTTTGTTTTTGGTTCAAAAGTGGCTTTGACCTGGGGAATGCGGCAACCTGTAGCCCATTTCCTTGCACAACGCCTGTGCACAGTGGCTCTGGAATCGGCCTTCTCCACAATCCTCCTCAGGGTCCGGTCACCTCTTCTCGTTGTGCAGCGCTTTCTGCCACACTTTTTCCTTCCCACAGACTTCCCACTGAGGTGCCTTGATACAGGCACTCTGGGAACAGTCTATTCGTTCAGAAATTCTTTCTGTGTCTTACCCTCTTGCTTGAGAGTGTCAATGATGGCCTTCTGGACAGCAGTCAGGTCGGCAGTCTTACCCATGATTGCGGTTTTGAGTAATGAACCAGGCTGGGAGTTTTTCAAAAGCCTCAGGAATCTTTTGCAGGTGTTTTAGAGTTTAATTCGTGATTCAGATGATTAGGTTAATAGCTCGTTTAGAGAACCTTTTTCATGATATGCTAATTTTGTGAGATTTTCATGAGCTGTATGCCAAAATATCAGTATTAAAACAATAAAAGACTTGAAATATTTCAGTTGGTGTGCAATGAATCTAAAATATATGAAAGTTTAATTTTTATCATTACATTACGGAAAAGAATTAACTTTATCACAATATGCTAATTTTTTTAGAAGGACCAGTATATTGTTTCAGTTTGCGGCTCCGTCCGCTTTTGTGTTTGTTCAGGCCGGCATTAGCTTAGTGCCTGGCATTAGCTTAGTGGCCGACGTAGCTTCTGATAGCTTCTCCTAGGTCGGCGCTAGCTTTCACTAGCCGTCATAGCTTCCCGCACCTTTTCCCTGGCCGGTGCTAGTTTTCCCGAGCGGGCATTGCTTCCCGTAGCTTCTCCTAGGCCGGCGCTAGCTTTCCTGAGCTGACATAGCTTTTCGTAGCTTCTCTCTGGCCGGTGCTAGCTTTCCTGAGCTAGCCTAGCTTTCCGTAGCTTATCCCAGGCCGGTTCTTGCTTTCCTAGCCGGCATAGCTTTCTATAGCTTCTCCCCGGCCAGTGCTAGCTTTCTCTAGCCAGCATAGTGTTCGGTAGCTTCTCCCAGATTGGCGCTAGATTTCCTTAGCCAGCATAGCATCCCATAGCTTCTCCCAGGCCAGCGTTAGCCTCGCTAGCTGGCGATTGCTTCTCCCAGGTCAGCGTTAGCCCCACTAGTTGGCAATAGCTTTTCATGGGCTTTCTCCCTGCTTCCCCCTTGTTCAGTTAGCTGTGTTCTTCTATGTTCGGGTATTATGTTTTACCGTTTCATTCTGCCAATTGTTTCCAGTTCTGTGTACCCCTGTATTATTGGCTGCTTTTGGCTCCAGATTCCGTTACGGTTATCATCCTCATTATCATTGTTATATTAATATTATTTGTTACTGTTATTATTATTGATTGTTTTCCTATCTGTTGTGTTTATTTCCAGTCAGTGGAACCTGCATTCGTCTGCTCCCCATTTCTCCATGCACCGCCTAATCCTAACAATTTTTTGAATTGTGTTACTCTGTTTAAAATTTGCTTAGGAATAGATTACTTCTGTAATACATGCTGAATTTTATTTCTAAACATTAAGCACAACTAAGTAACTTTATGCTGAGCTTTAGCTTTGACAGACAATCACTCGGAAATTGTTATAATGTTGTCAAAAGCAAAGCTTTCATTTTAACCCCCATTTATCCTGGTCATGATCATGGGGAGGGTGGCTTCTTAAGCCTAAATCATTGGGCACAGACAGCGGTACACTCTGTAAACACACCACCCAGCCTTCTTGTTGCATGCTCCATATGGACTTCACACTGGTTCAAGCAGCTGGATAATCAAACTAAACCACTGCCCAATGTTTATTTTCTTATTTCTATTGACAGTACTGTGCAAAAGTCTCAGGCCACAATTAGATTAGATATACCATTATTTTTGCAATGGTATAATGACTATGTACATGTATGTATGTATGTGTTTTTTATATGCATTTTCCATAATTTCCCAACTTTTTCTGATTTGGGGTTGCAGATTGCTGCTAGCTAATTTAATCATCAGTGCTGACTGAAATGTGAAGGTGGACGTCCACCGGAATAGAAGGCTTACAAAACTTTTACTGTAAAGTTAATTTTATTTGCATTTATTAGTCAAATTGTATTTTGAAGTGCTGCCAGTTTAGCTCAAGTTACTGAAGTTTACATTGTTTGGAGTGTAATACCAAATAAAATGTTTCAGTAGTTTGTTAGATAGCCCTTCATATATTTTTTTCATTTTTGAATAAACTGGAGTCAGGATATATATTTATACTAGGTCACATACGATCTCTGTTCTTGTCCATTTTAAAGGTGTAGTTTCTCTCTTTATTGTTAATAGTTTTTGTTTGTTTTTACTGTAATACCACAATGCTGAATGGGAAATGAGAACTTGGCGATTTTTGTTTGCAAGAGTTCACATAAAAAATGACTATATAATAATAATAATAATAATAATAATAATAATATTATTATTATTTAAGGCTTGATTGATAAAAACATCATGACCATATAATTCAGTTATCCTCTGAGCCACCACTGACACAGCGTAATATGGAGCTAAACTCAGTGGACAGGCTTTTCAACTCAATTTTGAATCAAGATAGTCATTCACTTCTATTTGTCCACAAGTGCATTAGTTATCAGTTCTGACCAGCAGCCCAAGCCACTGAAGGTAACAGATCTCTTCATTCGACCTCTTGTACTGGTAATGCTGATCTATAGATTGCATAGATACTTGCTTAAATGTATGCACCCGTTAATTAGTGTGACTAAATTAGTGTGACTAAAAGAGCCAAATCTGCTGGTTATACAGTCTGTCTAGAACTGTTAGGAATGTGATTTAGATAAATGCTTCCCACAATTACATATGTTCGCACAGACAAGGTCTTTGGTTTTAGCAGAGAAGAATGTCAAAAAAATGTGGCAAACATAGCCACAGTGTGAAAGTGTTGATGCTGAAATGGTGTATCCTATGATCAATGGTAACATGAAGCATGGAGATCCAGTCACATAATCAGCAGGAGCTGAGCTTCAGAGGAAAAACAAACCTCTCTGCTGCAACATGCAAATCAAACTTTGCCAGTTAAACTTGGAAGACATAAAAGCCTAGTGTATATAGGTTAGTGCCTTATGTATACGGCAGACACATCTATAAAGCTGTGTCATATGATGTAGTTGACAATGTGCCAAAGAGCTCTCACATGTTTTCAGAGAAGAGGCTCTATCTTTCGACAAAAGAGTCTGACACATTAAGAGGACTCTGCTGAACGCTATTGACATTATAGCTTTTTGTTACTTCTTTCCCAGCTGGAGACCAACTTAGAGTTTCTTGTTCACATATTCTCATTTCAAAGAAACCCAAAAGGAAAACGAGTAAAAAAGTCAGTTCTGAAACATGTACTCTCAATGCACATGGCAAAAGTGACCAATTTGGCTAATGCACAAAGGTCATATATAACCACGCAGCAATGTACTTCTATTCACAATATAGCGTTAGCAGCCAAAACATCTGATATTAGTTTGTAAGTAACTTTGTTTTGGCATATCAAAGGCATTTCTCTGCAGACCATTGTGAATAGAGGGGCAAAGAACAAACAGCATTTATTTATGTGTGCAGTACCTGTATCTGTCTCTGAGGGTACTGACTACATTTTAAGACCATCTGAAGACTGCTGTGAATTTAGGAAAAGAACAAGATGTACATAGAAACCTGGTTGAGAAAATTATATTTTAATGCAATTAACAGGTCAAAATGAGTGGCATGGCTGAGCATATTTGCAGGACAATTTTTTCCATGTCCACCCACTACCAGTCATACCCACACAGCTAGAGTTTCAAAGTGCACTAATCTCCACATATGGAGAGCTTTTCCTATTGGCCTCAGAGAAGTTCTGTCTTTGTTGCTTGGAATAAAGACTTGTCCTTAGTCCCCTAAGGAAGACAGAGTTAAAATGACAAATCACGTCTTGGAAGTCTTGGAAGTCTTGGAGGATTTGTGCAATATGGGGTATCTCAATCATTTGTACAAAAGGCAACGGATTCAATTATTATTCGCTGCTCAGCGGCTCTCGGCATGCATTGCAGGTCCGGCACAGCGGTTTCATAATTCTTAAATTAAAAGGGGTTAATAGTACTTTTTTTTAATATTGCTTTTTTGCATTACCCCAAATAATGTGACTAGAGCTGTGGGTATTTATAAGGTTTAAATTAGCTTGACTCCCTCATTTAAGTTAGTCCTGGTACTGTTTATTCATTCATTCATTCATTAATTCATTCACTTTCTAATCTGCTTGATCCTTGTCAGGGTCGTGGGAGAGCCAGTGCCTAGCCAGCAGCATAGGGCACAAGATAGGAACAACCCTAGACAGAGCGCTAGTCCATCGTAGGGCACATACACTCATACACACACTCACAGACAATTTTAAGGACAATTTAAGGACAATTTTAGAGACACTAATTAACCCAACACGCATGTCTTTCGACTGTGGAAGGAAACCGGAGTACCCGGAGAAAACCCACGCAGACATGGGGAGGACATGCAGGGCCTCATTCATGAAACGTGAGCAGAACAAATTTACAAGTAATCATAAATGTCTGGATTCATGAAAATCTTCCTAGTCCCAAAATATTAGTGTGGTATAGTACAATACACTTCCTGTCCAGCAGATTGCACTACTACTGTCTTGTGTGATGTGTAACCTTGAACTACATGAAGGAGAAGAAAGAGAAGGAGTAGAGTAAAAGTTGTTATGAACGTTACCGCCCATGTCTGTCCTACTTGCAGTTTCCATCCTACCACATACACAACATATTGGCGACGAGGATGACTTGTATTGGAATCTCACAACCTCCTGCTTTACTGGAAACTCCGGGTGAGCCGACAATGTTGTATACAACCTGGATACAAATGTTCGAAAATTACCTGCTAGCGTTGACTGCTGACGACATGCCGGACAAACGTAAACGCGCACTACTGCTCCACTGTTTAGGCACTGAAGGGTCAGCGTATATTTCTCTCCCTCCCCTGATACTGACACTTCTTACAATTCTGCGTTTGATGCACTAAAGAAGTTTTTTGTGGCCGAAAGTGAATATCGTGGCTGAGAGGAGTAAGTTCCGCCAGCGTGCTCAGAGGGACAGGGCGAAACAACTGTACAGTACATTGCTGCATTGAGAGACCTTGCTAGTGAACTGTGACTTTGGCACGTTAGCTGATGACATGATACGAGATCAGCTGATTGAGAAAACGTCCTCTGCACGGATTAGAGAACGTCTACTGTTGGAAACTGACCTGAAATTAGGACACCGCCATCACGGATCGCTACCCAAATTGAATCCGCGATGGCTGACTGAAGCTAAAGCTATTGCTCCCGTGCATGACGGCCACAGTGAAACTCGTTCAGCCGAGAGGAGGTGATGGTGCATACACGCGTCGGAGCAAAGGCAAGTCGCAGGCATCCAGTCCAAACACACACCTACCCAGCGCACTTCTCACAACAAAACGTGCTACCGCTGTGGATCCAACTCACATTTAGCAAACAACCCCAAATGTGCTGCAAAAAAATGCAAAATGCAACCACTGTGAAAAAAACGGGACATTTTAGTAAAGTGTGCCGCAGCGCAGTTCCCACACATAGTGTTGCGAGAAGTTGCTGTTCCAGAACTTACAGTGCTGCATGTCGCTCCTACATCTGCAGTCTCACAAACAAATCGCCTTACCTGCACAGTGTCTCTTCATGCTAAAGATTGGACAGTCACTTACTTACTACAGATTTGCTTGTTGACAACTGGTCAACGGTATCCATTCTTCCAGAGAGCATCTACAGTCAGTCATTCATGCATGTGCCCCTCAAAAGCCTACTGTACGCCTGGTGACTTACCTGAAAAGGCCTATTCCTGTACTTGGCTGTCTCCAGCTTACTGTCACATACCACAATCAGAGCACACACACTGACTTCTACATTGTTCCCGATGGCACACCATTGCTTGGAATGGATCTGTTCACTGCAATTCGCCTTCACATCCGAGATTGGCAGATCGCAACACCTGCTTCACCAATGGTGAGTCACTCAGTCAACACTACAAGCGCGTTAGGCGTTGCTACTGGATTCATACACAAAGTCAAAGTGCGTTCAGATGTGCCTCCAGTCCAGCAGAAACTACGCCGACTTCCATATGCTGTGCGTGACGCGGTTTCTGAGGAGCTGAGACGACTGGAAGCCGACGGCATCATCGAGAGAGTCGATTCGTCTGCCTGGGTGTCGCCTCTGGTGGTCGTGAGCTAGAAGTCAGGTGGTATCCGTGCTTGTGTGGACCTACGTGAACCCAACAGGGCTGTGGTGATAGACAGTCACCCTCTACCACACATTGAAGAGGTCTTTGCAGAGCTCCGTGGTGCTACAATGTTCTCCACAATCGATCTTCAAAACGCATACCACCAAGTGCAGTTACATCCAAGCAGCAGAGATCTTACAGCGTTTATATCGCATGATGGACTTTTTCGTTTCACACGAGTACCTTACGGACTGGCTTCAGCACCCAGTGCGTTCCAACGCATGATGTCTCAGATCCTAACGGGTCAAAAGGGTGTGCAGTGCTATCTGGATGACATCATTGTCAGTGGGGAGACGCCTGCTGATGTTGCAAGTTGCATGACGCCAGATTGAAAAGCCGTACTTCATTGCCTACAGGAGAGTGGGTTGAAGACCAATGCTGCAAAAAATGCCACTTCAGAAAGACAGAATTGTCTTTTCCTTGGGCATCTTATTTCTGCTTCTGGCCTACAACCAGACCCTGGCCATGTTCAAAAAGCCGTGCTTCAAGCTCCCCCTCCCACACGATGCTCCAATCTCTACGCTCCTTTCTGGCTGGGCATGACTGCGTGGTATTCAAAGTTCATTCCCAACTATGGCCATGCTTGTGGAACCTCTCCGAGCTCTACTACGTCAGTCTACGGTTTTCCACTGGCCAGAGGAGGCGCAAGAGAATTCTGCAAAGTGAAGGAGATCATCGCTACATCATCTGCATCTTGTTTTGTTCGATCATTCCTCCCAACAGTCGTGACAACGGATGCGTCAGACTATGGCATTTGGCTCTGTGCTGACACAGATGAAGGGCAAATAGAACAGACCATCGCATTCGCTTCGAGAGCACTTACTGCATGTGAACGCAATTACTCAACAGTTGAAAAAGAGGCCTTAGCATGCGTCTGGGCAACTTGAAAAGTGGCCGTACTTACCTCTGGGGTCGTCATTTCATTTTACGAACTGACCATAGCCCTCTCACCACTTCTACTCACTACCAAGGGCCTTGGACGTGCAGGCATGCGTGTAGCTTCGCTGGTCTGCTCGTCGTCTGCTGTGTTTTAACTACACCGTCGAATACAAACCTGGCCATGAGAATATTACAGCAGATTGCTTGTCACGCTTGCCTCTTCCCATCACAGATGAACACGAGGAGATGGAGTTGGAGATGGTAAGCTGCTGTGTTCCCCGACTTCGCTGCAGTTACAGCTGAAGAGCTCTCCAGTGCCTGTGATGCAGGTCCTGTGCTACAACAAAGTGCGCGACACTTCATTGCCAAGGGATGGCTCGTACTGCAAAAGGCCTGGATCTTCTCATCGTGCCATACTGTCCGTTGTGCAGAACGAGTTGGCTGTGCAGAACAGTGTCATAGTGCGTGGCACTCACCGTGTTGTGATACCCCAACAAATACAGGCAAAGATGGTCCAGCTCGCTCATTGCTACACACCCAGGAATCGTTCGCACAAAAAACAGGACTGAGAGACTTGTACTGGTGGCCTGGAATGGATTCGCAGGTCGAGTCTTCCATCAAATCATTGCACTACTTGCCTGCAACATGACAAAACTGCAAACCACCTGCACTGCTCCACTACAACCTGTGCCTGCCCCTAACTGCTGCCTGGGAAAAGTTTAGCTTGTGACATTGTTGGTCCTATTCACACTGCACCTGCTGATTGCCGCTTTGCCATTACACTCATCGACTACTACAGCCGGTGGCCTGAGATTGCGTTCTGCTCAAGTGTTACCTCAGCCTCTGTTATGACTTTTCTTGCCACTGTGTTTAGCAGAGAAGGGAATCCACTTGAACTGGTCACTGACTGGCCCTCAGTTTGTTTCGGCTGAGTTTGAGTCTTTCCTTGCCGACAGGACCATCAAGCACTGTCGCAGCTCTGTTTACTACCCACAGGCAAATGGGGAAATCGAGCGTTTCAACAGAGTGTTCAAAGACTGCCTACAAACAGCCAACATTGAAGGTAAACCACTGAAAACCTTTTTCACTGAGTTTTTACACACATACAGAGCCACTCCACATGCTGTGACTTCAGTGTCCCCCGCTGAACTGCTACATGGTAGACCACTCAACACCAAGCTGCACATCAGAGGTTTACACACCATGCGCCCCTGCATTGACAAAACAAAACCTGCTACGGAAAATTCAAAAGAAACAAGACAAGTCAAAACAATACACAGACCAACGACGTGGTGCAAAACCACCCAACTTCCAGATCGGATCTACTGTCCGCATCCGAAAACCTGGAATCATTGCAAAAGGACAGTCCAAATTCACCCATCCCCTGAAGGTGGTAGCCCAAAAGGGTCCTGCCACTTACCTGCTGTCCGATGGAAAAGTGTGGAATGCCTTCCACCTTGCCCCCTCACCTTCCATCAGTGCTGCTGTTCCAGCATCGCAGCCTGATGATGCTTATCTCCTACCAAGGAACCAAGGTGCCGAGCCACCTGAACCTGAAACTGTGCACTCACCGCATCAGTCCCCACAAGTACCGAGAGTACGACACGCTCCTGCATGGCTTGAGGACTATGTGACTTAAAAAAAAAAAATGTGATGATGTTCATTGTTGATACTTGTGATCTACATACATAACTTACTTACCTACTGTAATTTCATAAGGCTAATATTGGGACATAATACTTACCTTTTACATTATTTACTCAGTGCTATTGATAGTGGAAATTCTTACAGCATAATTGCTTATTTCATAGATTCGAGTTACTATGACCGTTCTTTCTAGTTTTTGAAATACCAGGATTCTTATGCTACAGTTCAGAGTTTATTCTAACAAAAGAGGAATATGTGGTATAGTACAATACACTTCCTGTCCAGCAGATTGCACTACTACTGTCTTGTGTGATGTGTAACCTTGAACTACATGACGGAGAAGAAAGAGAAGGAGTTGAGTAAAAGTTGTTATGAACGTTACCGCCCGTGTCTGTCCACTTGCAGTTTCCATCCTACCACATACACAACAGTTAGTATGTACAGTACAACTAAAATCTACACATGGTCCTGAGAACACGTACACTGTTGTTAACATCTGAAAGATACTAAAAGTGTCATTAGACATGACTGCACTTTAAAGTAGGCTACTGACTAAATAATAATTATTATAATTAGTATAATTCTATAATACATAAACAAAGTAAACGAAATTACACACAACAATCACTCTTTTTTTATAACACAGCCTGTTAATCAGAGAAATTTGGACATTTCTGGCATGGTGCATCATAGGCTACACAAGCGCAACGCAAACAAACCAAACATTATACCTTACACATTTTATTTGACTCTGCTGGACTTTTATTGCGTTGCACGTTTCTCTAAGTGTGGTATTTATTTCTGAAAAAAAAACCTGTTTAGTGATGCACAACACTAGGCACCGTTTTGTTCCCGACCCTGTCCAGGATTTAGTGGGTAATAAGAAAGTGAATGAATAAAACAGCACTGCTTTCAGCACTGTTTTCTGTGTCAGTCAGAATTCTGTTTCACAAGTGACACGTCAGCTGGGTTCTGAACATTGGTATGAAATAATATTACAAAGCACAAAAAATATTCTGAGCATTTATAGCCTATCTTGAAAGACCATTGCGACTGTTTTGACCATATACTTTATGGATGGCATCTTGTCTCCCTAAGTCAGCTGTTTTACTACCATTCCAGCGTCAAACATTACCATGACAACGTGGCTGGTGTTAACCTAGGAAAACATGATAAGTTTTTTAT
Source organism: Ancistrus triradiatus (assembly GCA_025084515.1). Classification (NCBI taxonomy): domain Eukaryota; kingdom Metazoa; phylum Chordata; class Actinopteri; order Siluriformes; family Loricariidae; genus Ancistrus; species Ancistrus triradiatus. Next base: position 39,446 of record JAJAGP010001477.1, read on the forward strand.
GTTCAAGCTTCATGTCAAATCAAATCCTGAACTGTTCTGGTAAAACAGTACATGTAATTTGCCAATCCGCTTGTTAGGGCCTGAAATTTGACGGTGCACTCTGGAAAATAACAGGTGTCGATCTGAATGCACCTTGTTCAATAAAACAATGATTTCCCCATTTAGAATAGTTTTTTATATGTATTTTCTAAGACATTTTTATCAGTGGGTACGCCGTGGCCGCTAGTGGCCACTGTTGATCCCTTATTGTGGCATAGTACCCCCCCAGCACTCTGGGGATTCCGCCTAGCTGACGTTAGAGGTCAGTATTGGCTCAGCTATTGGTTGGGATCCACACAGACCACGCGATTGCGCATGTACCGTTTGATTACGGCACGATTGCACACACCAGTCAGTGGTCCTATTTAAGAGCTCGCTTTGGCACTGACAGGCATCGCACCATCGCCTTGGCTTCTCCTAGTTTTGGCTGGATCCCGTAGCGTCTATGCCAGGTTGTTCACTGTGCTTTGGGGCGCTACAGTCTTGTTAGAGACTTCGCCTGTCTCATTTGCACTGCTGCCTCGGTTACGTTCAGTGCTAGGGACATGGGTAGACTGAGTCCTCTTTAGGGGCCCAGCCGGTGTACGAATCAGGAGATTCGGAGGTAACCTGGTAGGGCTTAGAAATAGTGTATGGTCAGATCCTGCCGGGTTTCCGTTCCTACCGCCCATTCGCGGCTTCGCTCCGGTAATCAGCGGTTTGCTCACTTCACCGTTGCGAGCCCCCAAGTTTCCCTCACCGTAACCATCTCCCTTCTGGGCTCGTTAGCCTCGCATCAAAGTGACAGGTTTATCCCCCGCTTGTGTCCCCCCGCTTGTGTTTGACGCGTCTGATTCACGCTGCCAGACATGGGCAGAAAGAGATTCAGAAAGAGAGCGCATGCGCCGATCGCACTGGGCTCAGCCCGTTACGCTGAGCGCTTTTGTTTTTTTGTTTTCCGTTCTCTCTTCCATTTTAGCGCAACCAGGCGCTTTATTGTGTTTCCTGTCCCGGACTATTTAATCAGTTTGCATTCGGTCCTCTCTGTTTGAGTTCGGTCAATACGGCTCCTCAGTTTGTACTTTTGGGCAGTGTTTAAGCTCACATTCTCATCAGCCCGCTGGTGATGAGACGATAGAGTTACGGACCCTGACGTGAGTGATCAGGGTTCGGCCCTCAGCCGAGATCCGGGAAGGGATGCAGCTTTATTTTCCTGTTCATTTTATTGCTTCTTTTCATTTATTTATATTTTGGTTCACCTAATCCATCTGGACCTAACTGCTATTGGGTCCTAAAAACTTTTATTTTGTTTTCACGATTCGCCATCGCTTTTTAGTTGGTGACTCGTAACAATTTTGGACGATTTTTGCTCTGTTCCTCATTCCAAAGTCTTCATTGTATGGTCTTCATTTGTTTTTCATGGGCATGGAATATGGTAATTGCATGCTAATTATGAAGGAATGTGCAGACACGACAAATTTACAAACGATTTGTATTCATTAACATATGCACATTCTACTAATAAATCTGGTGTTTAAGCCACGTTCATGAATCTGGCAGAAAGTTTCTGAAAATGTCGATTTCCACATAATTTACTCACCTTTATTTTGAAGGTTTCATGAATGAGGCCCGCAGACTATACACAGAAAGGACCCAGGTCACTCCATCTGGAGATTGAACCCAGGACATTCTCGCTGTGAGGCAACAGTGCTATCCACCGAGCCGCCCTGTTACTGCTTATGCCTTGTTAAATTGCTAACTCTCATGCTTACTGGCAAGTTCCAATAAAGATTAAAAATGAGTATGAGCATGCCTTCTGATGTTCTTGTGTCTTCTCTGACACTACATTGGTGTAAGAAGTGCGATGAATTGTCACAGCAAAAAAGTGACATGGATCAGCTCCTGGGTGAGGTTGACGTGGCCTTAAGGGAAGCAGAGAGATGCCACTCTCGCACACACAGAGTGAAATAATAGTAACGGAAATAATCACTGTGAGCCTGGTATGGTACCTTACACCTGCCTGGCTCCTCCAGATGGAGCTGGCCAGCCAATAGTATATAAAAGGCAAAGAAAAAATGTTTGTTACATTTACTTTGACTTTTGTTTCATTGCAGACAGTATGAGCCCAACATATGTAATGTTTTTGCCTGGTCTATTTCATTTTAATTTGCTAACAAAACATCCTTTCCTGCATTTATGACCTGCAATACATTCCCAAAAACAATTAGACCTACTACCTTGTATTGTTGCCATTAGTTCTTACAACACTTAAAAGATGTAAATAAAGAAATAAAGTGTTTCAGGTGTTATTTTGTCCTATTCGTCATTGAAACACAGCTTAAGGTGGGGGGGATGTTGGGGGGGTTAACATACGTTTGCCACTCACTAATATGTGATATTGGATCATTTTCTTAAATAAATAAATGACCAAGTATAATACATGTGTATTATTTGTTTAACTGGGTTCTCTTTATCTACTTTAAGGACTTGTGTAAAAATCTGTAGAAACATAGAAAATTCTAAAGGGTTCACAAACTTGACTAAACACGTTCCATATTGATTCAATAAGGTATGCAGCATTTTATTTTTCAATATAGAACAATTCTGCATTATAAGGGAATGCTGGCAACACTAGTACCTGTAGGATGTAGGAATGAGGAGGTGGTTGCGGCGAGCTCGGCTTGTGCTTTAGGAATGTACCTCAGCCATCCATAGTAAATCTGAAAGCTTTATGGCTTTCTTATTGACTGGTTTTACTGGTGCATGTTCCACAGTAAACTGGGACTAAGTACACCACTGTCTGAACCTGACACTAACCTTAAGTTCAGTAAGCTAAACAAATCTCTTGGCTCTTTGGGTTTTTCAGAAAAAAGTTTGTCTTTCTGTCGTTGTGAGAACTAACATTGACATAATTTTACTCTAAGAAATTAATAAGTTGATTCCTAAGCCAACTGTCTGCAGTTTTTTAGTGGTTTGGACAAGTATAATTACAAAAATTTGAGACCATCACACATGCCATAGATTGTTTTTATTTTGTTTTGTTCTGTAAGTGTAGTTGACTTTAACATGATACCTTCCCTCACTTTTCACTTCTTTGGTCAATAAATTTGGTTCAACTCAATACTTTGTAACATAACTTTGTTGGCAATGACAGAGGTCAAACGTTTCTTGTAAGTCTTCACCAGGTTTGCACACACTGTAGCTGGTATTTTGGCCCATTCCTCCATGCAGATCTCTTCTAAAGCAGTGATGTTTTGGGGCAGCACGGCCTTTCAACTAACTCCACAAAGTTTCTATGGGGTTGAGGTCTGGAGACTGGCTAGGCTACTCCAGGACCTTGAAATGCTTTTTACGGAGCCACTCCTTCGTTGCCCGAGCGGTGTGTTTGGGATCATTGTCATGCTGGAAGACCCAGCCACGTTCCATCTTCAATGCTCTCACTGTTAGAAGGAAGTTTTGGCTTAAAATCTCACGATACATGGCCCCGTTCATTCTTCCCTTAACACAGATCAGTTGTCCTGTACCCTTTGCAGAAAAACACCCACAAAGCATGAGGTTTTCACCCCGATGCTTCACAGTAGGTATGGTGCAACTCAGAATTCTTCTTCCTCCAAACACGGCGAGTTGAGTTTTTACCAAAAAGTTCTATTTTAGTTTCATCTGACCACATGATATTCTCCCAATCCTCTTCTGGATCATGTATATGCTCTCTGGCAACCTTCAGATGAGCCTGGACATGTACTGGCTTAAGCAAGGGGGACATGCCTGGCAATGCAGGATCCGAGTCCCTCTCGATGTAGTGTGTTACTGATGGTAGCATTTTTACTTTGGTCCCAGCTGTCTGCAGGTCATTCATCAGGTCCCTCCGTGTAGTTCTGGGATTTTTGCTCACCGTTCTTATGATCATTTTGACCCAACAAGATGAGATCTTGCGTGGAGCCCCAAATCGAGGGAGATTATCAATGGTCTTGTATGTCTTACAATTGCTCCCACAGTTGATTTATTCATACCAACCTGCTTGCCTATTGTAGATTCACTCTTCACAGCCTGCTGCAGGTCCACAATTTTCTTCCTGGTGTCCTTCGACAGCTCTTTGGTTTTGGCCATGTTTGAGTTTGGAGTCTGACTGTTTGAGGCTGTGGACAGGTTTCTATTATACAGATAACAAGGTCAAACAGGTACCATTAATACAGGTAACGAGTGGAGGACAGAGGAGCTTCTTAAAGAAGAAGTTACAGGTCTGTGAAAGCCAGAAATCTTGCTTGTTTGTGCGTGACCACATACTTATTTTCCACCATGATTTACAATTAAAATCTTTAAATATCCTACAATGTGATTTCCTGGATTTTTTTCTCATTTTGTCTCTCGTAGTTGAAGTGTAACTATGATGAAAATTACAGACCTCTCTCATCTTTCTAAGTTGGAGAACTTGCACAATCAGTGGCTGACTAAATACTTTTTTGCCCCACTGTACTTAACAATATTATATGGGATATTGTAGTGTAGCAATACTGTCTAGATAGCCAAGATAATAATGTTAACATTGATTGTCTTATTGATTTTCTATTTTTTTTCTTTATTGTTTATTTTTTAGTATTTAACATATAGTGTAAAATGAAGTGCATTGTCAGGGTTCACCCCAGCTTGCTCCGTTTTGTTTTGCCCGTTCTTTTCACCATGGTTCTTCCCATGTGTTCGTTGTTTGTGTTTAGGTTTTCGCGAGTGCGGCGTGCTTGGTGTTGTTGTGATACGTTTCTCTACTTTCATTACAGTCAAGACCTGCTTGCTTCAAGACCTCACGGATCATGGAACGTTCGATTCCCCGTAACACGCATTGATTTGCTCGACCATTCCTTGCCCCACTTGCTCTTTCATTCTCAGTCCCTCACACACACAAACACATTTATGAAATTAGTCTTTTATGTGGCAGTGCAGCATATTTTAATTTTTAATTATTTAGTTACACTTGGAGCAGGTGTTTCAGAAGAGAACACTCAACTGTGAAACTGTAAGAAACTACCACATCTAACCCTGGTGTGCTGCATTGCGAAAACACAGTTCTTCTTACTCTGCATGTTTTTCTATTGCAAAGACTCTGTTCTTCTTACTCCACCACAAATAGAAACAAATATTCAAATATAAACTAATCTGCAATTGTCTCGCAATCCTCGCATGGTTCTTGCACTCCGGAGCACAGATTGAGCACACGTAATTCAGCAGAGTGCTGCTGCTCAGTATCTTCTCTGTGCTTATAAAGAGCGCATTCAGTCTGCTCACACTGACAGTGAATGTGTTTCATAAAACATTCCAAATCAGATCATCCACTGTTACATGTGTCACTACTACTGCCGTGGTAAAACAGCTAATGTATCTGGCTATCTATCTAATATAGGGGTTAGGTTAATTACCTTATTAATAAGGATAATATCCTTATCGGGCCATGGATGTATATGCAAACAGGTTTAGTCTGAATGGACGTTATGTGGTGCATACCTGTATTGAGATGAAAAACTGAGATATGATAATATCATAAACAGTGCATTTTGAGGCAACACAGGTTTTGTTTCTTTTTCCAATTATGTATGTGATTACTTACAGATGCACGAAGATATATTTGGAAAGATAGGAAATAGCCACACATAGTGTATGGGACTGTATGGAAAATGCAAATATTACAAAAAAAATAAAATGCAGTGCTCCTTCGACTTTTATATAATTGCAGACAGTATGAACCCAGGATATTTCATGTTTTGTTTGATCAACTTTTAGTTTTAGTAGACATTTCAGGCATACAACACATTCCAAAAAAAGTTGGGACAGGGGCAATTTGTGGCTAGTAATGAGGTAAAAAACTACATTTGTGATGTGATTTCAAATAGGTAATGTTTATAATCATAATAAACAGCTGTTTATAATCATGATCTGGTATCAAAACAGTATCCACAAAAGGCTGAGTCTTTGAGGAGCAAAGATGGGCAGAAGATTTCCTGTTTATCAACAAATGTGTGAGAAAAAATATTGAAATTTTTAAAAACAATCTTCCTCAAGAAAGATTGGAAGGGAATTACATATTTCAATTTTAACTTTTTCTGATTTGGTTTATATTGCATTGTCTTTTTGAAAAATGCATGGACGTCCCTGGAAAAAATGTCATCTTGAAGTAAATTAATGCACTTAAGGAATTAACGAATTATATTATGCACTGTATAGGGAAAAATATGTAAATCCCTTCCAATCTTTCATTGCAGAACATTGTTTTTAAACATTTCAAAAATTTTCTCACACATTTATTGACAAACTGGAGATCCTCTGCCCATCTCTTCAGAGCCTTTAGTGGATACTGATTTTGTACCAAATCATGAGTATAATCTCCTATTGCAACTTTTTCTGATTTGGGGTTGTAGTATAAAATGAAATACTTCATACTAGGGCCTGAAGAATAATTCTCGACCATATTTAAATGTTGCTTAATGCATGTAAACTAATACATGATTAATATATGATTAATAGATTTAAAACTATAGGCAAGAGGTTTGAGTAATTCATTTCTTCTGTGAAATGAATCATTTGTAGAAAAAAAATTGAACTTTTTTTTAAGGCAATTTAGAACAGGATTGCCATTTTGATCATAAAATAGACCTTTTATCACAATATAAATGAAGGGGAAATTGAGCTGAAACCCTCTGCTGGGGGAATGATTTCTATGTGTGGGTGTGTATTAGAGAAAGAAAGAAAAATATGGCCGTGAACTAGACTGTGTGCTGAGTGTCCTCACACAGTTAAAGCCTTTCCAATAGGTGCAATGAGGCAGCATGAACAATCTGAAGGACTGGCACCTATGGACCTGTCATTTGACATGTCAGAACAAGACTAAAAAAAATGTAATGAGAACAAAGTCCTGCAGTTCTTGGTGGCCTCTCCTGAGGGCAGGGCAGTAGCCAGGGTTTCTGTGGAACTATGCATTGTTAAATTAGATCTATTATCATTGTGTTGACAGTTTACTGTACAGTAGGTTTGGAGCTTTCATTGAAAAAAATCTAAAACATCAAAATACATCGGTCTACAGTAGCTTGATAATTAAGCTAAGGATATTTGTAAATATAGTTAGCTATAAAATAATGGACAATGCTTGATAATAACACCTTGACAAGCAAATGTCATTACACACTTTTGTTTATTTACAAATGTGGCTTTCGTAAGCTCAGTATTATTGATTCAGTTACCTACATAAGCTGTCTTTCAATCAGTGCCAATGTGTGAAATGTTAGCTTGCCTAATAATACGAAAGACAGCCTAGCCTTCATCATGGCCAGATTACATACTTAACATGTTTCGTACAATTGCATTTACTCCAGATACTGTATCAGGTTTCTCTTTTGAGTGTTTCTTACAGATAATGGTGTAGCAATCATTGTTTTGTCTTACTGAATGCTATGCTGCCTGCCAGGTCACACAGGCGCTACAAACCGTGCTGTCAGTCAAAGTGCTGATGATGCAACCAAGTGCACTCTCTCTCTCACAAACAGGTCAAAACTGAATTACACATGCACTTGTCTCAGAGGAGAAGTTATCAACCACTGGTATTTTTATCCAGTTGCATTTAGCTTAAAATTTTATTTTTAGTTCTAGAAATTTGAGTTCTGGACCTTGTTGACCAGAGAGCTGATGACGGGCATGCCTGAGGGGACAGACTTTTTAGAGAGGGATGGCCTGAGGCAAGTGGATGATTGACTTTGTGTAATAAATTGTCAGGGCACTAAATGCATCCGTTTTGCATTTGAATAATCACCTGTCAGACAGCTCCCATTAAAAAGAGCCATCTTTCCTTATCTAGAGAAATGTGGCAGTTGACTGGCAGAATATGCAGAAAGATTCTGGTCTTTGTCAATCTGACATTTTACACACCACACACACACACCACACACACACACACACACACACACACATGCATACTTGGAAAAATCCACACCTGCTGCAGTCTGTTTTTGTTCATTGAGGACAGCTCTTGTAACAAAGGGGAATGCATTATCAAACTGTATTCACATTTCTCTCTCTATTCCTCACAGCAGCATTATTCTCTCTAGAACCTCAGTCTTATCAGTAAATGAGTGTTCACTCCTCCAATATGCCCCAGCTCATAACTTATGCATGCCTACTTGGGGTTATGATGCGAATAAATCTGAGTGTTGTCAGGCATGGAAGCATGGCATAAATTAAAAATGAACTTTGAAATGGCAGAAGCAATTTGTTTATCATGATGGGCTGTAAAAGAATTCTTGTACTTCATGCATGCATTCACCATATCTAGTTCAGATGTGCCACTTGTGTGTCATATTCTTCTCATACATTTATATTTCTTACGAACAAGATGTTAGGACTGTTAGAGTAAGATTAGAAAAAAGAAAGCCACTCTTTAACAATAACAGTAACATTCAATATTTTTATTAGATTACATTGTGATAGTGTGGATAGACATGGATTTTACAACATGATGACTTAATATCATGCTTCAAAAGTCCATTTGTAAAATGGTACGCAAGTTCTTTCTGCCATGTCAGACAAGAGCTTATGCATATGCATTTAAGGTGTTGCTGTATATACAGTACTGTGCAAAATTCTTGGGCCATGCTACATTTGATATATTGTTTTAGCAATGGTATTGTCATGAATCGTCTGGAGTGTGGACTTTGTGCTCCTCCTTGCCGCCAGGGGCGATTCGGACAAGGACATGTGCGGTGCTTCGCCGGACTGTGGAGCACCTGAAAGAGAAGCTAGGGCCCTGATTAGCAGTACTTCCAGGTGTACTACGGGGTATGTAGGCATGGTCCTAGCTCTCCCAGGTCATTGTTTGGATGATTATACTTCTGACTGTTGCCGCGTGTTATCTGGCCGTTTCGCATCTGATGTGATGTGATTAGACCTGATGAATATTTAGCCTTAAATGAAGCCTCACCTCCTGGATACAGTCATGCTAGTCGCCCTCGTTCTAATGGTCGGGGGGGAGGCATAGCCACAATTTTTGACAAAGAGTTAGGTGTTACAGCTAAATCCCATTACAAGAGGGAAAAGGCCTAATTCTTTTGAAATACTGATTCTTAATGTGACTGATCCATCGTTTATGGAAGTCAAAAACCACACTCTTTTCAGCTTATCACTATTTACCACTATTTACCGCCCGCGGGGGCAGCTGGTCCCGGTATTCAGAAATTTCTTCAGGAATTTTGTGCTAACTTTCACTTTCCTGACCTTACTACTGTCAAACAGATAAGGCTTTTAATTGTAGGTGATTTCAATATTCACTTTGACAATGAGCAGGATCCACTTAAAATTTGATTTCGAGTCCATCTTAGAATCCATGGGTATTACCTCAGAATGTATGGGACTAACCCACCGCTGAATCATACTTAGATCTAATATTAAACATTTGGTATCAATATATTAGACAACTTTAATGTTTTCCTGTCCGGGGCCAAGCAATGATGGTTCGATTTCAGATCCACTATCTTTTTAGTATTTGAGCTATCTCTAATAAATAAATCCTTCTGCCACTCGGGTCGAGTTCACACGCACGCCAAGCACTATCCCATCTGCTACTATCTCCAGCTGCGTTTATTAAAAACCTACCAGACTTAAAATTTAATACACCTACGGAGATAAATCATCTTGAGTGTGTAAATGAGCAATTAGATGTTGTGCTTCGCTCAACCCACCCTGGACATGACTGCCCCTGCTCGGGTCAAAACGTATTAGGGAAAAAAGGCTAGCCACCATTGGTATAATGGGTGACCAACACACCACCGTACCTTAAAAGCAAATCAAAGAACACGGCATTTAGAGCGCAAGTGGAGACATAGTAAATTGGAGGTGTTTAAGATTGCTTGAGGACAAGCATGCATGGTACAGCATGCCCTCACTAAAGCTAACGCTGCATACTTCTCTCAATTCCCATAGAGAAAAATAAGAATAATCCAAGATTTTCTTTATACAGTCTCTGCCAAATTAACAAAAAAACCCCCACAGAAAGTGACTCTCCCATGATCGTGTGTAATTTTTAACAGTAATGATTTCATGTACTTTCTTTAATGATAAGATTAGAAAACATTAGGCATAAAAACTCAAATGACAATCATCATATCACCAAACTGTTCAGCAACCTTCCAGATGCAGCACTAGTGAAGACAATCTGTTTTCAATTAGCCGTAAATCAAGATTAGAATCTTTTACCCCCAATTACTAATACTAGGGGTAACTATCCGCACTGATCAGCTCCGTCTAAGTCATCAACATGTTTGTTAGATCCAATTCCTACACGTCTACTCAAACCGTAGTTACCTAGTGTTATAGAAGAGCCAGTGTTAGTTAATTTTAATTCGCTCATCCCTACCACTTAGGTTATGTAGTGCGGCGAATCCTGTCAGTCTGCCGTTATCAAACCACTGATTAAAAAGGCCAGTCTTGCCCCTTGTGTGATATCTAATTATAGACCAATTTTCCAATCTTAACCATGTTTCTGTCCGTCAACTGATCGTTAGAAAAAAATCTTGAAAAAAGCTGTCTATCAGCAGCTCTGTAGTCACCTCCAAAGGAAATGAAATTTTTATGAAAAACATTTCAGTGCAGTGGCTTCAGGCCCCATCATAGTACTGAAACAGCATTAGCTTAGGGTACTAAATGACTTGTTAAGGTCCTCAATGATAAGGGTGATGTGTTGTACTTTTCTTGTTCTGTTAAGGTGGTTTAAGTGTCAAAAGCATTTGACACTATAGATCATGATGTTTTACTAAACAGACTAGAACATACTGGGGTAGGTATTAAGGGATCAGCACTTTTCTCTTGGCTTTAAATCCTACTTAACTCTGACTGGTACCAGTTTTTGTTCATAATAAATAATCTAAGAGATCTAAGCTCTCAAAAGTGAAGTCTGGTGTGCCTCAGGGGTCAGTGCTTGGCCCGCTTTTATTCCTCTCTGTACATGCTGCCACTAGGCCGGGTCAGTTATTCCCGAAACAGTGGCATGAATTCCACTGCTATGCAGATGATACACAGCTGTACATATCAGCCAAAAACTAATGACAGCCCTTACAAAGTCAACAAAAATCAGAGGACTGTGTAAAGGAAATAAAAGATTGGATGTTGTATTTAATTTTCTCTTAAGCTTAACTCAGATAAAACTGAGGTGCTATTAGTGGGACGCTAAGGGCTGTAGGAGAACAGTAGATTAGCTACAACATCTACCCTAAATCTAGATGGCTGTCCAGTATTGCCCAGTCGTCTGTAAAAAAACTTAGGGGTAAACACATTTGGATTCAGATCAATCTCCGTGTTGATGCACAAATTAGCAGCATCACTCCCTAAAATTTCCTTTCTTTCAAGTACGTAATATCGCTAAAAACTTAGAAAATATCCTTCTCTTTATCAATGATGCAGAAAACTTGTTCATGCGTTTATAACCCTCAAGGTTTTGATTTACTGTAGCGCCTTTACTTACTGGATTGCTCTAGTAAATCTATAAATAAAAAATCTCAGTTTAGTTCAGAATGCCAGGCAGCTGTCCCGAGTGCTAACTCGAAACTATAAAATTTTGATCATATCACTGACTGTTTCTATCATCACTGCAATGGTTACCAGTCAAATTCCCCGCATTGATTACAAAATACTTCTTATAACTTAATAAAGCTCTACATGGCGCTGGCCCCCACATTATCTGAGTGACCTCTTAGAGTTTTTACAATCCAACTCGTCTAACTTCGTTTTCGCAGGGTGCAAAACTTCTTCATTTTAGTTCCTAGAATTAAAAAAGTCACAGCAGGGGGAAAGGCTTTCTCATACATGGCCCCCCAACTATGGATAAACTTCCCACTTTTGTCCAAGATTCAGACAGAGGAGGACACCGCCTCCAAGTTTTTAAGTCTAGGCTAAAAGACATACTTATTTACGCAGGCTTTGAACTAGATTTAGACCAGGTTTGCATGGTTTTGGGTTGCTGGGGCCGGAGTCTGGAGTCATGAGGGGTCTGGCCACTGCCTGCCTTGTCCGCTAGCCGGGAGTGTCCCCCAGGTGGGCGGTGCTGGCCTGAACTAGGCTTTCGGTCCTCGGTGATCTTGACTCATGCATCCTTGCCTTAGAATAAGGGCCAGAGCTGAATGTAGGGTTCATAGTCAAAGAGTCGATATGGTGATCAGGAGACGTTTGAGGTTGCTGTCTTCTGCCGCTCGTAAGGGGTTGCCAATGTCTCATGTGATCCCTCTTGGCTGTGTTTTTTCCTACCAGTTCTCCTCTTTCTAGCTTTCTAGCTATGCTGCTATAGCGTAATGCGCGGGGTCCAAAGGGGTCCCCCCCCCCATCCCCACCGCTACACTTGGCAATCAGTGATTGACATGGCACTCAGTGATTGTTAATAAACACTGTGACTCGGTTAATCAATAACATTAATTACATTTTCTGTTTTCTCTCTCCGAGCCTGTGTTCAGGCAGTTCCGGCCCCACACATGATGTACATCTGATGGAGCTCCCACTGTTGCATAATTCACATTTTATTCGAACCATGACTCCATGACTTTAGTTTCGCTCTTCGATTCGTTTATCATACCATACCCGGGCACACTTAATGTCGATGTGAATACTTCACATTTTATTCGAACCTTTGACTCCATGACTGTAGTTCCCGCCCGGCTTCTTAGATTTATCATCAAGACATGGGCCCTACTGTCGATGGGCTACTCAACAGGGTATTAGAACTTTGAATAAAGGACTGTAGTCTACGCTCGGAGATTTAGAATTCTACAACAAAAAAAAAAAAAAAAAACGAAAAAAAAAAAACAAAAAAAACACCCACCCCCCCCCCCCCCCCCCCCCCCCCCCACCCCTCCCGCCCACCCACCCCCCCCCCCCCCTACGCCGCCCAAGGAGGTTGGTTCCCTTTTTGAGTCTTGGTCCTCCCAAGGTTTCTTCCTAGAACTAGGGAGTTTTTCCTTGCCACTGTCGCCCTAGGCTTGCTCAATTTGAGATTGGACGTAGTTATTAGGAGATAATCTAAACTTGTAAAGTTGCTTTGAGACAATGCTCCATTGTAAAAAGCGCTATATAAATAAATCTGACTTGACTTGACTTGATGTGACGTTTTCCTCGCGCTATAAACCGTATTCGCCGGTAAGCCCGCTTGTTATGTTCCCTTGCAGTAAAGCCTGGTATTGTTTATATTGTCTATGTTTGTGTTATTAAGTTTACTTTTGTTCACATTTGAGCTCCGTATAGTCTATGTTTGGGCTATTAAGCTTACTTTTGTTCATGTTTGTACGGTTGAGCTCTGTATAGTCTATGTTAGTGCTATTAAGTTTATCTGAGTTCATGTTTGTGTTCAGTTTCGCATTAAAGCATCATGGGTATTTTCATAGAGCCTGCATTCGTCTCCTACATGCCCGTTGAACCCCGTCGTAACAGATTGACCCGCCAAACGGCAGGTATTAAGGTTAATTCAGTTCGGTCTACGTCAGCTGAGCTGCAGAAAAAATTTGACGGCGATCCCCGTCTATGTCACTATATTGAAGATGAGCATTTAGTGTTTGTAAACTGGCGTCTCACAGGCAAAGCGCTTGTCTGGGCAGAGGCCAACTGGTCCCAGTTGTTTCAGGGGACTTATGATCAGCTAATAGGTGAGCTGTGGGATCAGTTTGGTCTCACTGATAGCTCTAAGCAGGAGTTCATCAGTCGCCTCGTCCGGCCTGCTTTGGCTAGCAATGTGTTAGATCCCCAGCTTACCAGCGGCTGGAAGGTTCGTTACAAGCACCGGTTGGTGTCTAATCATCCGGTATTTAAGCCTGCTAGCCTTGTAGCTGAGCGGTTAACGCCTTGTACCTCAGTATCTGAGGAGTTACAGATCAGTGGCTTAGTACCTGAATCACTAATGCCAGATAGCTCCGCCAATAATCCTGTAGATTTAGTTTCCGAGTCGACCAGTTTCGTTTATGTACATGCAAGCTCAGTTGTAGAGCTGATAGCGATGGATGTTCATGTTTCTGACCTTGCTAGATCTGTATTATAGCTGATAGCGATGGATGTTCATGTTTCTGACCTCGCTAGCTCAGTATTTGAGCCGATAGCTGTGGACGTTCGTGTTTCTGACCATGCTAGCTCAGTAGTAGAGCCGATAGCGGTGGATATTGGAGTTTCTGACCACACTAGCTCAGTATTTGAGCCGATAGTTGTGGACGTTCATGTTTCTGACGTCGCTAGCTCAGTTATTGAGCCAATAGCATCTTGTTTTATTAATTCTGGATACGCTAGCTCCGAAAATGAACCGTTAACGTCTTGTTGTTCTGATTTTGAACACGCTAGCTCTGTGATTGAGCCAATAGCGTCTGGTCGTGGTGTTTCTGAACTCGCTAGCTCAGTTGTTGAGCCGATAGCATCAAAAGTCTGTGTTTCTGAACTCGCTAGCTCAGATATTGAACCGATAACGTCTCGTCATGGTGTTTCTGAACACGCTAGCTCCGTAAATGAGCCAATAGCATCTCATCGAGGTGTTTCTGAACTTGCTAGCTCCGTTATTGAGCTGATAGCATTTCATTGAGGTGTTTCTGAACTCGCTAGCTCAGTTAATGAGCCGATAGCGTCTCGTCGAGGTGTTTCTGAACTCGCTAGCTCAGTTAATGAGCCGATAGCGTCTCATCAAGGTGTTTCTGAACTTGCTAGCTCCATATTAGAGCTGAGGGCATCTGGTCGTCCCGTTTCAGAACACGTCAGCTCCGTACTAGAGCCGATAATGTTGCATAGTGCTATGTCTGAGTATGTTAGCACAGCATCTGAGCCGCTGTTGACCAGAAACTCGGTATCTGCACGCGTCACTCCCGCGCCACGGACATTTGCACCGACTCCTGCGCCACGGACATTTGCGCCATGTACATTTGCGCCGACTCACATGCCACGTACTTTAGCTTCTGTTCCAGATCCAGCGCCGAGGAGGACTGTTCCAGTTCCAGCAGCAAGGAAATCCGTTCCAGTCCCAGCGCCGAGGAGGACCGTTCAAGTGCCAGCTCCGAGGTATGCTCTGGTTCCGGTTCCAGTGCCGAGGGTGGCTGTCCTGGTCCAGAAGCGTGCACCAAGGGTGTCCGTGCTGGAGACAGAGGCCGTGGGTTCGAGAGAGGCCTTTCCAGAGGTCGTGGGTTCGAGGGAGACCTTGCCAGAGGTCGTGTGTTCCAGGGAGGCCATGCCAGAGGTCGTGAGTTCAAGAGAGGCCATGCCAGAGGTCGTGAGTTCAAGAGAGGCCTTGCCAGAGGCCGTGAGTTCGAGAGAGGCCTTGCTAGAGGCCGTGGGTTTGAGAGAGGCCTTACCAGAGGTCGTGTGTTCAAGACGGGCCTTGCCAGAGGCCGTGTGCTCGAGAGAGGCCCTGCAGCAGGTCGTCGGTTCTCGTGAGGACCAGCAGGAGGTCCGTGTGTTCCCGTGAGGACCAGCAGGAGGCCGTGTGTTCCCGTGAGGACCAACAGGAGGCCGTGTGTTCCCGTGAGAATCTGCAGGAGACCGTGTGTTCCCGTGAGGTCCAGCATGAGGCTGTTTGGTGGATAAAGGCCACGGACACAAGAGACCGGCTGTTTGTCGCGCTCCCCCCCAGGCTCCGCCCGGAGAGGAAGCCCCCTGACAGGATAAGTGGGCCTGAAGGGCCTGTTAAGGAGCCCTGGCTTTGTCTCGGGCTCCTTGGGGGGGGGGGTATGCATATGCATTTAAGGTGTTGCTGTATATACAGTACTGTGCAAAAGTCTTGGGCAATGTCTACATGTGATATATTGTTTTAGCAATGGTATTGTCACGAATCGTCTGGAGTGTGGTGCTTTGCCGGACTGTGGTGCACCTGAAGGAGAAGCTAGGGCCCTGATTAGCAGTACTTTCAAGTGTACTACGGGGTATTTAGGCAGGGCCCTAGCTCTCCCAGGACGCGGGTCATTGTTTGGATGACTATCCTTCTGACTGTTGCGGCGTGTTATCCGGCCGTTTCGCGTCTGATGTGCGCGTTTCCCTTGCGCTATAAACCATGTTCGCCGGTAAGCCCACTTGTTACGTTCCCTTGTGGTAAAGCCCGGTATTGTTTATATAGTCTATGTTTGTGTTATTAAGTTTACTTTTGTTCACGTTTGAGCGGTTGAGCTCCGTATAGTCTATGTTTGGGCTATTAAGCTTACTTTTGTTCATGTTTGTACGGTTGAGCTCTTTATAGTCTGTGTTAGTGGTATTAAGCGTACCTGAGTTCATGTTTGTGTTCAGTTTTGCATTAAAGCGTCATGCGTATTTTCATAGAGCCTGCATTCGTCTCCTACATGCCTGTTGAGCCCCGTCGTGACAGGTATATTGACCATATATAAATATTTCTCTGTTTGTGATACAGAATATAAACAGAAAATACAGGAAATTTGTATGCAGTATAACAACTTCTATAGGCTACATCCGCCAATTTTTACTGTGACCTCTGCTTACACTTCAGCAATAACAGCATCCATCAGTTTCATCATAATGCCAAGTTGACCCTTCTACATTCTTAAGAAGCTTGATTAGGAATGGTCCTTTTGGAACGGTAGCAGCTAAGAAACCACTTTTTTGGAAGAGGGCAGGGTGAAAAGACTAGGATATGCTAAAGGTCACAATGGAATGAAGATCAGTAGGAGTGACGAAACCAAGTTTGAAAGTTTTGTTCAACTGTCGACAATGTGTTAACATGTGGTCATTGTACCATTTCTAAAACAATAAAACCTTATGGTGACCTAAGACTTTTGCACAGTACAGTATGTTTGACTGTAGTTTATCTGTTGAATATGATTATTAATTTAAAATGGTGCTTGAAAGTTTGTGAACCCTTTAGAATTTTCTATATTTCTGCATAAATATGACCTTAAACATCATCAGATTTTCACACAAGTCCTAAAAGTAGATAAAGAGATCCCAGTTAAACAAATGAGACAACAATATTATACTTGGTCATTTATTTATTGAGGAAAATTATCCAATATTACATATTTGTGAGTAGCAAAAAGTATGTGAAATTAGAGTCAGGTGTTTTCAATCAATGGAATGACAATCAGGTGTGAGTGGACACCCTGTTTTATTTAAAGAACAGGGATCTATCAAAGTCTGCTCTTCACAACACATGTTTATGGAATTGTATCATGGCATGAACAAAGGAGATTTCTGAGGACTTCAGAAAAAGAGTTACTGATGCTCATCAGGCTGGAAATGGTTCCAAAATCATCTCTAAAACGTTTGACCTCCACCAATCCAAAGTCAGACAGATTGTGTACAAATGGAGAAACTTAAAGACCATTGTTACCCTCCCCAGGAGTGGTCGACCAACAAAGATCACTTCAAGAGCAAGGTGTGTAATAGTTGGCGAGGTCACAAAGGACCCCAGGGTAACTTCTAAGCAACTGAAGACCTCTCTCACATTGCCTAATGTTAATGTTCATGAGTCCACCATCAGAAGAACACTGAACAATAATGGTGGGCATGGCAGGGTTGCAAGGTGAAAGCCACTGCTCTCCAAAAAGAACATTGCTGCTCGTCTGCAGCTTGCTAAGGATCGCATGGAGAAAGGTATTGGAAGAATGTTTTGTGGACAGATGAGACCAAAATAGAACTTTTTGATTAAAAAAAAAAAGCGTTATATTTGGAGAAAGTACTACATTTCATCATAATTCCACATGGTGGTGGTAGTGTCATGGTTTGGGCCTGTTTTGCTGCATTTGGGCCCGGACACCTTGCCATTCATGAAGCAATTAATTATATCGGAGAATTCTAAAGGAAAATGTCAGGACATCTGTCCATGAACTGGATCTCAAGAGAAGGTGGGTCATGCAACAAGACAACGACCCTAAGCACACAAGTCATTCTACCAAAGAATGGTTAAAGAAGAATAAAGTTCATGTTTTGGAATGGCCAAGTCAAAGTCCTGACCTTAATCGCATTAAAATGTTGTGGAAGGACCTGAAGTGAGCAGTTAATGTGAGGAAACCCACCAACATCCCAGAGTTGAAGTTGTTCTGTACAGAGGAATGGGCTAAAATTCCTCCAAGCCGGTGTGCAGGACTGATCAACAGTTACAGGAAACGTTTAGTTGCAGTTATTGCTGCACAGGGGGATCACACCAGATACTGAAAGCAAAGGTTCACATACTTTTGCCACTCACTGATATGTAATATTGGATCCTTTTTCTCAATAAATAAATGACCAAGTATAATATTTTTGTGTCTTTTGTTTAACTGGGTTCTCTTTATCTACTTTTAGGACTTCTGTGAAAATCTGATGATGTTTTAGGTCATATTTATGCAGAAAGCATACAACTTTCAAGCACCACTAAATTTGGACTAAATGAAATAGTGTTTAGGTACAGCAGCATGCTGAAAAGCATCAGAAAATTGTGAATTTATTTGAGCAGAGACTCTAACACATGCTGGATGCTTTGAATGGGAATGTTACAAATTTAATACATTTTGTGTTGAGTGACATTGTGTGTTAGACTGCAAATGTCTATCTGAATGTGGACAACAATGTGGCCGTCATGGAATACACACGCTGAGCAATTATACTTAGAAGCTATAAGGGACCTTATTCTGTGCCAGGGAAACATTCCACGTATGATCATACTGATTCATGAGATGACAATTTGTACACCAGTAATGAATTCAGAATAGATTGATCTGTTTGTGGCCTACCTGTTAGAATTCATATAATTCAGCTGACCCACTAGACTACATACTGTCATTGTCCGCAGGTTTTATTTATATAGTGCTGTTTTATAACAGATGTGCTCACAAAGCATCTTTACAAAAATCTATGTTTATACTCGAAATAAGCAAGCAAGAAAGCATGAAAGGAATCAGGCCCAAATGGAGACCAATCCTCCACTAGGAGAGATTGGAACAGTAATATATTGTCTATCTATATTGTGTATAGCACATTACATGTACAAAACACTGAACAAACTATGCAATAGTAATTCTTATTTTGCACAGTTCTGGGTAAACTATTCAATTACTATATGGAAAAAATTATATGTCAGCAATTTGGCTTGGCAGAAATTAAAACCAGCATGATATTATCAACTCTTATGTCAAATTTGAATTGACTAATTGGATCACTGTGCCCGTTCTATTGCTCAGTTGAACATGAACTTCAGTCTGCATGATTTATACCACACACCAGTGTGTGGGATGGTGGTGGTGTATAACTCACTCAGACCATAATTTATGCATAGAACACATACCACAAAAGACTTTCTGATATGTACACAGTGGGGTTATGGTATTACCAGTTCCTGGGTAATTGGAAAATTGGTAAGAATTTTCTATATTTCTGTATAGATACGACCCAATATATCATCAAATTTTCACAAAAATCCTAAAAGTATGTAAAGAGAACCCAATTAAGCAAACAAGACAAAACTATTATTCTTTGTCATTTATTTCTTGAGGATTATTGAAAATGATCCAATATTACATTCCTGTGTTATGGATCAACTAGCGAGTCACAAAAATGAGGCGAGGTAGGACTCAAGTGCAATAGATCCCCAAGCAAGGGAGATAGACCTTGAAACGAGAGAGAAAAAAATAAAAGGAAGGATCTGTGTATGCTACTCACACGGCACCTGAGGCAGATGAGAGCTGAAGAAGCAACTGGGAATCGAACACCAGACGCTGATGCGCCAGCGAGGATGCTTAATTCCACGCACCACATAATGGCTGACATAATATAGTGCTAGGGAACCTTAAAAGGCAGGAAGAGGAATTGCGACGAAATAATCCTCCAAATAGCGGTGTATATTATCTAGGGAGCGGGGTGTGGAGAGGAGAAAGAAAGTGCCACTGGCACTGGTTATTAAATGATGTATAAGCACAAGAAACAAACGTCGAACGGCGCTAGAAAACGAAGCGGCATGGCACGTTGGCTTATGCACTGAATGTTACTTGCAGGAACGTGAAGGCACAAAGCACGCCCTGTGAGAGGGAGAGAGAGAGAATGGAGCACAAACACGGTGCAATAGTGATCGCTCGAAACTCCTTACTTTACCTCAGTCCTCTGGTGCGCACAGGGACCAGTGAAGCTCGGCTCTGGCATTTGCTAGTTTGATGTTGCCCTCTAGAGTCTGACTGCAAGTCACTGTGGCCTCTAACAGTAACCCCCATGCCTGCTGCGTGGTTCCTTCTGAACTGACAAATGAGCTCCGGGTTGAGGATGTGGTGCGCAGGAACCCAGATCCTCTCCTCAGGGCCGTAGCTCTTTCAATCCGCCAGGTACTGGGTACTCGCCTGTATGTGGCTAACATCCACAAAACAGTGCACAGTGTAAGCTGGACCAACACGTATGTGTTGGGGGCAGAGGGTGGCTGGTGGGGGGACTAACAGAGGAACGGCTTAAGGCGGAATGTGTGGAACGTGGGGTGCACCCTCATGGTAGGGGGCAGGTTGAGCTGGTAAGTGACTGGCTGACACGCCTGAGCACCTTCAATGGCCCAACGAACCTGGGTGCCAGCTTACTGGACTCTCCCCTAAGTTGAAGGTCCTTGGTGGAAAGCCAGACTTGCTGACCGGGCCAATATGAAGGGGCCGGCCGACGCTTGGCATCCGTCCTGCGCCACATGGTTTGCATGCTCCACTAAAGGGAGGACCTGGCCTTGAGCTGACATTCTGCTGACATTCTAACTGACATTCGAAGGGTGACATGCCCAGGGCCATGTGCTCAAGGATGTTGTAGGTAAACTCGGCCCATGGCAGCTTTTGCACCCAGGAGGAGCGACTGGCTGTAGTCAGGCACCTGAGCATGCAGGCCAAATCCTGGTTGACCCACTTGGTATGCCCATTAGACTGGAGGTGGAAGTCTGAGGACAGGCTGGGTGTGGCACCCACAAGCTGGCAGAAAGCCCCTCAGAATCGGCTGTTCGAACTGGGGACCCTAGCAGACAGTACATTGGGCTTGGCGTTCTTTGAAGGAAACAGTGAAGTTGAACCACTCAAAGAACAGCAACCCCAGGGCCTGTCGAGCGTTCAGTCTCTTGGTCTGCTGTAAGTAGGCCAGGCTCTTTGGCCACTCCTCTAAAGCCAGTATGATGGCTAGCAACTCCCGGTCCCCAATTGGGTAGTTGCGTTTGAGAGCCCAGTCTGGCCCAGACTGCTTGCAAAGAATGGCCTCTACGCCAACGTCAGAGGTGTCTACCTCAACGACAAAAGGTTCTTTGGGGCCAGGGAAGGTTAGCACTGGGTCAGTGGTAAGCAATTCCTTGACCTTGATGAAGGCCTCCTGGGCCTCTCTTATCCAATGGAAAGAACCTGGGGTCTTGAGGGTAAGCACTTTTAGAACTGCAGCCACCATACCAAAATTCCATATGAATCGACGGTAAAAGTTGCCGAACCCCAGGAAGCGTTGGACGAGACAGTTGGCAACAGCTAGTTTTTTGGACAGGCCCATGCACAGGGTGCCTCTGGAGATGATGAACCTCAGAAAGGTCCAGGGCCTCCTGCAGCAAGTCATTGATGAGCTGCTGGAAGATGGCTGGAGCGTTCATCAGGCCAAAGGGCATGACCCGGTATTCGTAAAGGCCATCTTCTACTCGTCTCCCCACTAGATGTGAACGAGGTTGTAGGCACTACATAGGTCCAGCTTAGTGAACATACTGGTCTTTTGCAGTGCCTTGAACGCAGATGACATGAATGGCAGGGGGTATCTATTCTCCGTGATGCGGTTGAGGCCCCGGTAATTGATACAGGGCCACAGGGAGCCATTCTTCTTGCCTACAAAGAAGAATTTGGCCCCGGCAGGTGCCGTGAGGGGCCAAATGAAACCCAGAGCCAGCACCTCCTTAATGCAATCCTCCATGGCCTGCCGCTCGGGGGGAGAGAGGGTGAACAACCCACCTCTGGGAGGGATGGTGCTAGGCTGGAGCTTAATGGTGCAGCCATAAGGTCTATGGGGGGGGGGGGCAGGACCTGAGCCTGCCATTTGCTGAAGACTTCCCCCAAATCCTGGTATACCTCCAGGACAGAGAAGAGGTCTGGGGAGGGTTAAGGGGTGGGGAATTTGGGTTTAGACCCACTTCTGATCAGCAGACAGGCCTCCTGGCACCGTGAAGCCCAGGTGAAAATGGAGCCCGTCTGCCAGTAAATCCTGGGGTTATGGGCTCACAACCAGGGAATACCTAAGATGAGATGGAGGTGGGGCATCTGGGTGACAATAACGAAAAGTCTCCCTCCCCAGGTGCAGCACGACGGGTGTGGTCCGGTAAGATACGGGGCTGTTGCCCATCAACTGCTCTGAGAAGGACCAGTTGCGACAGAGACAGCAGTCAAATCCCCAGTTTAAGGGCGAGGCCCTCATCAATGATGTTACCCGTCACCATGGAATCAATACTGATGCTGACCCAGGTGGCAGGACCCCCTCCTGGGTCAATGAGGGTGAAAATGGTGAAGCCAGAAGGGGGAGTATCGAGTAGGCTTAGAACCGGCTCCCCTGCTGATATTTGGCCCAACCCGCAAGAACTCCTGGAATGCGTGCCACCGACTTTTTCTTTATTGTGTACAAATATAGGAATTTCAAGGTCATTGTTACCATACTCAGGAGTGACTGACCATCAAAGATAAAGGACAGGGTAAATGAAAGAATTTATGACGCATTAATTTAACTCTTTAGAATTTTCGACATTTATGAAAAAATATGACCAAAAACAACAGCAAGTTTTTTTGTACAATTCCTAAAAAGTAGGAAAAGAGAAGACAAGTAAACAAATGAAACAAAAATATTGTACTTGTTCAATATTTTAAACAAATAGTTTATTTGTTCAGGACCACATTCTCTACTGTGGTTGTAAGGACTACGGAGTGAAGAGACATATGCTAGGTGTTAGTTGACGGTTGGAATAGTTTAGAAAGGAGATTCAGGACAACAATAGTATGTTTACCAAGGCTTTTAATAGTACAGTGGGTAACACACTGATGGTGCAAACATGAATAACCATATACAAGGGAACGGTGTTTTCTATATACAACAGTACAAAACAAATCCAGTGCTTCCAGGGGAGATGAAAGGTGGACAAACGGATGGTGCAAAAAGGAAAGAACAAAACATAGCGAAGCTTACCTGCCTATCCAAGCCTTCCCTATGTCGAAATACATAGGTTGGCACTCACCCCTTACCTACTGTATCTTTACAAAGCGGTAAACATATGGTGAGGGTATAGGTGCAAACATCTTCCTTGTGCACTCTTCGCTCCCTGGGTAAAAAGAAAAGAAAGTATAACCAGCAGCTTTGGGTAAAACCAACACATTCAATCACTGATTAACCACCTTACACTGAAACACTCTCACATAATTTTCTCAAACATGCACAAGATACCTAACTTACAAAATGGTTTAGCACAAAGTCCTAACAGTCTCAGCACTCAAACTCTCAATATAATATTAAGCTTAACCTATTCTGCTCTCAAACCTACTGTATGCTGCTCTAGTTTCCTGTGCTCACACCAGGCTTTTTATATGACATACCTCACCCTGACAAGATAATTTGGGCAAACAAATGCAATCCCTGCATGTAACACAGTCCAAAAAACATTAGATGGTCCATATGTCTACTTATTTTAACATGGACAGTAGGGCTGTAATAGTATGTGTAAGCTGTTATCAAGTTAGCAACATGCCATCCTAAGTTTGGCGCAAGCTAAGTGGCACCTGACTGAGTCAGTCACAGTATGGTGAGTTCAAATGACGCACAGGATCTGGAAGACCCACCTGCCTCTTTCAAATCAGCTGTGTGGGAATATTTTGGGGAATATTTTCCTAGTGAACTATGACAGAGATGGAGAGTGAGTGGTGAATCAGACAAGAACTGTGTGTGTGTTGTTTGACACTTGTAAGGTATGTGTCCAGAAACATATTGAACACCCTAACAAATATTCAAATGTTTTTATTAATAAACAAAGATGATTTTTGCTAATAAACAAAAATACGACATTTGACATATTACTGTTTTCATTCAGAATTACTCAAATCTGTTCTAAACAGATGCAAAAATTGCAATTAAATCAAATACATTATATTTCTAGTAGTAATAAAGTAAGTATTTTACAATATGTGAACATTTGAAAAGTGCTATGTCCCCATGCAGTGTGCAAGGTGCATATGCCATTTTGACTACCATCCTGACCCAATGTTGTAAAACTACAACAAAGACATAACTGTAACGAAGGCACTGAGGCACAGGTAAGAACCAGGTGCAGGTTTATTCACGCACGCGTTGATGGTAAACAGCGATACAGGTTACACTCGCACGCAAAACGCATGCGGTCCAGGCAAACAAATCCAAAACAGTAAACCAAGCGGAAATCCAATAAACCAAGCGGAGATCAAACACGGGATACAGAAAACAGACTAGAAAGCTTACGTAAACGCTCGGAACTGACGCTGAAGCGAACAAGACCTCGCAACGGATAGCGTAAGCTGTAGCCTTAAATACCGGCTCAACATGGTTGACCGGCCAGAAACGGATGCTCCTAGAATTCGGGCGACGGCGACCTCTGTCGGACTGGAGCGGAACCTGCCGCAGGCGTGACAATAACAAGCTGAAAATCTAAGTTGTTGCATGCATTCAACAATACTTTAGTAATTACATGTTCCAGACATTCTAATAATTGCAATAAAAATTTATTTAGGGATTTTACTTACTTCAGCGTTGAGATATCCACTTCAGTGAAAGAAGGAGATGTGCATCCAGAAAACTTCGCAAGTTGTATGGCTTCATGGCCTGATGGTCAGACCTATTTACATATTTACCATCCAATGGCATTGCAAGGCTAAACAATGAGAGCTAATGACTGTAAATATGGTCTTACAAGAAAAAAAAAACATTTGCAGGTTTGTTTTTTGTACAGCTAAAAGTGATGTTGTAATTTTGCAACCGTGGGTCTTACAGGGTTAAAATGGTACTGTACCAACTACCACTGGAGGACAATGCAACCCTAGGTGGTACAAACTGTGACTCATTCTTTGGTCTGTTCAAAATAAATGAAAAAAAGTCCTTATGCATCTGGGGAGTTTTGTTTTTTTATTTTTCCAAACTTACTGAATTGTGATGTTCAAACTGTGGTTTGAACATCTCTGTGGTCTGAATCATGATCTGCATGCACTACACCGATAATGAGTGAAAACATAGCACTTCAGCATACCACATGGAAATAAATATGTAAGGGTACCTAAAGCACACTTGCTTTACCTATTAAATGCAAATAAAATGATTACATATATAACCAAACTGCTCTGAGATGCTCAACAATTTTGTTATGGAGTTCTGAAACCTTAATGTGCTGCTCCTGTGTGGAAAAAGGAGGCATTTCATTACACACAAGATGGGAGAGCTATTGTGTAATTCCATTCACATAGTCTTAATGAGCACATTAGCATCTGTGCGTTTGGAGTAGCAATTAAAATACAAGTTGGCGAAACTCATGCCATACTGAGAGTGACTATTAAACATTCACAAGAGGTTGTCTGTAATAGCCTCAATCCTTACTGAAGTCTTCTCATCAACAGTTGCTAACTGCCAGACTGATTTCTCATGCTGGTCTCAAATATCTGTTACTATCAAATGCTAAATAAATTGGAAATTTTAATTATCTGTGTCAGACTATTGCTACAGTTAACCTCAGGAGTTCCAGTGGAATCAAACTATAGCGGGACATGTAAATAGATTAAGAATAGGAGAGAAACTAAGGCTCATATCCTATGTCTGCTAAAGCAATCTGGAAAGTAATCAACTGGAATTTCATGCATCATGCTAATACAGGATGATGTGATTACTGGCTAGGTGCCCAGATGCTAAAATTGTACAAGACCCTAGTGATTGTTTTGAGGATGGTGAGGGAGAGGGATTGAGAGTGCAGAAGAAATCAGTAGCAATGATTCAGTGAGTACCGGAGGCCAAGTATGCCAGTATTGCACTGTCAGTGGACTACTAACCAGCATCACTGCCCTGCTCTGATGCCTCCTTAAACAGATGAACGGGGGGAATAGCCAGTGATGTATAATGTGGTGCCAGGGTTAGTACGTGCCATAGTTTAAGCTTCTCACCCTGAATGTGTGCCATCATGGCCTGCATGGTATCATGTCTGATTAAGAGGAGCTTCTACCTGTTTTTAAAGGGGGTGTGATAGTGTGTAGGACATTCAGTAGTTGTCCATAGTCCTTTGTCGGTGAGGCTGCATTTTGTCTGAAAGCAATGTTTGTACTTTGTGTTTATTGTAAATAAATCTCACCTGCACCTTCACCTTCGTCTTGAGTCATACCTCATTTGGCTGCATGCAGCCTCAACTCATGACTTAATACCACATTTCACCAAGTGAAATGGACAGAGTGGGTGAGAACTGGGTGCTGCGGTGCATATGCTCCTCTTTCTTAGAGAATGAATATTGTCCTGTGCCCCATTTTGGAGAAGGATCTGGAGCCTGTCATCCCTGACTGAGCCATGCCAAGACCAGTGTTATTTGACAAGCCCTAACAATGACGCTCCAAGCACAAGCTACAGAAATTGATTCAGTTTGCTCTGCCACTGCTCATCCTGTGTCTATGGTGGTTGCAGTTGCTCCCATAGTGGTGTATGTTAATCCCATGACTCTTGGCCCCCACAGAACTACACAGACTTTCCAGTGGCGGGAAGCCCATGGCTATATCTGAACAGAAGCTGACCTCAATGTCTCTATCAATAAGGCTACCTCCTTGTATGAGCCCTAGTTATCCAGGCCCCCCAACCCTTGGAACCGCTTCCTGTCCTCGCTACAACCGCTGTGCCCCTTGTTATTTTTTCCACCCTGTTTTGTTTGCATTAATAATTTAAATGGTTGTTCCAATTTAAATGGGGGTTCCACTGTATTCTGTGTGTTTGTTTCCAATGTATTTTGGTGAGTGTTTTCAGTTAGTGTATTTTCTAGTGTGTGTGTGTGTGTGTGTGTGTGTGTGTGTGTGTGTGTGTGTGTGTGTGTCCATTGTGTTGCTGAACAATGCAAGGCTGCATATCTTGTCTGAGAACAGTGTTTGTTCTTTGGTTTGTGTTTATTGTAAATAAATCTCTGCATACTGTTATTTACCTGATAAGAAGCTTACCTTCTGTACCTAACTGTAATACATAGGTTAAGATTTTTATTTTATTATTTTAATGACAATGTATAAAGAATAAGATCAAAGAGATAAAAACCTGGTAAAATATATAAGGCCTCATAGAATAGAGAGCGAGTGCGATCCGTAGAACCGGTCGCGGGCGTGACAGTACCCCCCTTGAAGGACTCGTACAGGCGGAGGCCTCGCAGGGGTCGACGACCCGAGGCCCCAAAGTGGACCGGCGAGGACGACCACGAGGCCTGGGTGCAGGACAGTCGGGATGAGCCGAGTGAAACTCCCGGATGAGGAGTGGATCCAGGATATCCTCCGCACCAACCCAGCATTGCTCCTCCGGGCCATACCCCTCCCAATCGACGAGGTACTGGATGCGCGAACCCTGCCGACGAGAGTCCAGCAGACGGCGGACCGAGAAAGTGTGAGCATCCCCTTGGCCGTCAGGCGGGGGCTGATCCAACGGATCTGCTTCATCCAGTGGTTCTGGGACCCAAGGTTTGAGAAAAGCGACATGGAAGGTAGGACATACACGAAGATGAGAAGGCAAGTCGAGACAATATGTCACATCATTGTTTTGCTTAAGGACATGATAAGGACCCAAATAACGAGGTGAGAGTGGGGTACTTCCCTGCAAATGTCGGAGATCCCTCGCTGACAGCCATACCCGATCTCCAGGTTGATAGACCAGAGCAGACGACCTACGCCGATCCGCATGCCTCTGATAACGCCGGATAGCTTTGTCGATGCGTTGATGCACCTGACACCACACTTCTTCACTGCGGCGGAACCAGTCGTCAACAGATGGGGCGTCAGAATCAGCTGAGTCCCATGGAACAAAAGGAGGCTGAAAACCTAGGACACACTGGAAAGGCGTGAGACCTGTGGAGGAGTGTCGTAGGGAGTTCTGAGCGATCTCAGCCCATGGGAGGAATCTGCACCAATCCCTCGGATTGTGCAAACAGTAGAGACGGAGGAATTTCTTCAGTTCTTGATTAGACCTCTCACATTGACCATTGGACTCAGGATGTTAACCAGATGAAAGACTCACCGTAACTCCCAGCTTCTCCGTAAACGCCCGCCAAACTGCAGAGGTGAATTGGGGACCCCGATCTGAAACAATGTCCTCTGGGATGCCAAAGAGACGAAAGACATACTCAAAGAGACTTTCTGCAGTGCGAAAAGCGGAAGGGATTTTATCCAGCGGGATAAAACGTACCGCCCTGTAGAAGCAGTCGATCACCGAAAGGATGGTAGTGCAACCATCCGAGAGCGGGAGATCCGTGACAAAGTCCACCGGAATGTGAGTCCAGGGTCGTTGCGGGATGGGCAGAGGATGCAGTCGGCCAGAAGGAAGAGTGCATGGTGTCTTACACTGGGCGCAAATGCTGCAGGAGGCCACGAACCGATGAACATCCCGGCGCATATTCTTCCACCAATAGCGTGTGGCCAAGAGTTGATGAGTGCGAGTCTCTCCGGGGTGACCTGAGCAGAGGGAGACATGAGCCCAAGCAATGAGTCTGTCCCGTTGATCGGGCGGCACAAATTTCTTACCAGTCGGACACTCCCGAGGGATGTGAGTACGTGAAAGGCGGGCATCCAGGTCCCACTCAAAGTCCCATTGGATGACACCAAGCACACACGAGGCCGGGATGATGGATGCAGGTTCCTCTGGAACGGAGGAGTCCAGGTCAAGACTGCGTGAGGGTGCATCCGCTTTGACATTCTTCGAACCTGGTCTGTAAGTGACAGTGAACGAGAACCTCGCAAAGAAGAGGGACCAGCGTGCCTGCCGGGCATTCAGACGTTTGGCTGAGCGTAAGTATTCCAAGTTCTTGTGATCCGTGAAGACGGTAAATGAGTGTTTAGAACCCTCTAACCAATGTCTCCATTCTTCCAAAGCCAATTTGATGGCCAATTCCCTGTCCCCGACATCGTAGTTTCGTTCTGCTGGGGTAAGTTTGTGAGAGTAGAAGGCAATCGGACGTAGTTTAGGAGGGTTTCCCAGACGTTGCGAGAGAACGGCCCCAATTCCCACTGAAGAAGCGTCAACCTCCAGAACAAAAGGGTGTTCAGGATCCGGATGTCCCAGGACCGGGGCTTGAGTGAAGGCTTCTTTGAGAGCGGCAAAGGCCTGCTCGGCCTCCTTGGACCATTGAAGAGCCCGAGGCTTATCCCGCAAGAGCGACGTCAGAGGGGCTGTCATTCTACTGAAGTTCCGGATGAACCGGCGGTAGAAATTTGCGAAACCGAGATACCGGAGATTGTAGTTTTAGAGGCGCGCATCCAGACATTAGAGAAGGCTAGCTCAGCTCCTAGCTTAGCAGATCTGGATGCGAAAGGCGAAGTTAGAGCCCCGGCAGAGTCCTCGCAGCAGGGCAAGTGGGTGACGGTTCGGCGACGTAGTCGTAAGGCTAGTCCACGAGAGCACCACTCTTTACCTGTTCACGTGTCCAACAGGTTTGCCATTCTCAGTGAAACAACCCACTGAGCAGCCAGCCTGTTGGGAAAGAGCTCTGTCATAGGTGACTCTATTTTACGACACGTGAAACTTGCTACCACCCCTTTAGGGACACCAGCAGCTAGAGTTCTCTGTATCCCCGGAGCCCGAGTGCCGGACATTGTAACGAGTCTTAGTGAACTCGAGAGCCGCAGATTCTCCCCTAGATAGTTGTTTTCATGTAGGGGCTAATGATATAACGCCTTCGTCAGTCAGAGGTTACTAAGGGGCTAATTTTGTAGAGGTGGTTAGCGTGGCGAAGGCGATGTCCAATGCTGTAGTGTGCTCCTGGCCCCATCCCAATGCGGCGAGGTGACCAAGCCTACAGCAGGTTATGGTCGCTGAAACTGCTGGCTGTCCAAGTGGTGCTCTGAAAAACAACGTGGGCTTTAATAGACAACTGGACAGCCTTTGAGGGTAAGCCTGGCCTTTTAGGATGGGACCGGTGTCTCCCATCCCACTCGGGAAGGGTGCTGCTCTCATCTCCTGCAACATTGCCCATAGTCTTATGGCCCAATTGGTTAGGGGCTGACTATCCAGAGCAGGGGTCAGGCAGCAGAACAGACCGGCTTAACCAACTGTCTGCTGGTAGCCATGCACCGTCACCCAGAACCCACATTATTTGAAACTGTGTCTGTTTACCCCCCGCATCTGCGCTAAATGTAAACGCTCTCAAAAGTCTGTTTTAATAACCTCATTAGTATAAACAACAGATAGCTGCAAAAGAAATAACAACATTAGACTAAAGCTAGCTAGGACTACTTAACATTAGATCACTTACAAACAAAACAGTAATTGTCAATGAAATGATCACTGATAAACGCTTACACGCTCTGTGTCTCACTGAAACTTGGATTAGACCTGATGAATATTTAACCTTAAATGAAGCCTCACCTCCTGGATACAGTCATGCTAGTCGCTCTCGTCCTAATGGTCTGGGGGGGAGGCATAGCCACAATTTTTGACAAAGAGTTAGGTGTTACAGCTAAATCCCATTACAAGGCTTAATTCTTTTGAAATACTGATTCTTAATGTTACTAATCCATCGTTATGGAAGTCAAAACCACACTCTTTTCAGCTTATCACTATTTACCCGCCCGCCTGGTTCCCTATTCAGAATTTCTTCAGGAATTTGCGCTAACTTTCTTTCCTGCTTACTACTGTCAACAGATAAGGCTTTAATTGTAGGTGGATTTCAATATTCACTTTGACAATGAGCAGGATCCACTTTAAAATTGCTTTCGAGTCCATCTTAGAATCCATGGGGTCAGAATCACTCAGAATGTGATGGGACCAACCCACCGCTGTAATCATACTTAGATCTAATAATTAACATTTGGTATCAATATAGATAACCTTGATGTTTTTCCCCGCAAAGTGATTCGATTTTCAGATCACTATCTTTTAGTATTGAGCTATCTCTAATAAATAAAATCCTTCTGCCTCGTTATCACACCAAGCGCACTATCACATCTGCTACTCACCCCAGCTGCGTTTATTAAAAACCTACCAGACTTAAATTTAATACACCTACGGAGATAAATCATCTTGAGTGTGTAAATGAGCAATTAGAATGTGGTGCCTTCGCTCAAACCCTGGACACGACTGCCCCTGCTAGGGTCAAACGTATTAGGGAAAAAAGGCTAGCAACCATGGTATAATGACCACACCCGTACCTTAAAGCAAAGAACACGGCATTTAGAGCGCAAGTGGAGACATAGTAAATTGGAGGGTGTTTAAGATTGCTTGGAGGGACAGCATGGCAGAGTTACAAGCATGCCCTCACTAAAGCTAAAGCTGCATACTTCTCTTCAATCATAGAGAAAATAAGAATAAATCCAAGATTTTCTCTTTAATACAGTCTCCAATTAACAAAAAACCCCACAGAAAGTGACTCTCCCATTATGTGTAATTTTAACAGTAATGATTTCATGACTTTCTTTAATGATAAGATAGAAAACATTAGGCATAAACTCAATGCCCATCACATCACCAAACTGTTCAGCAACCTTCCAGATGCAGCACTAGTGAAGACATCTGTTCAAATTAGCCGTAAATCAAGATTAGAATCTTTTACCCCCCCTTTTATTACTAATACTGAACTATCCGCACTGATCAGCTCTCCTAAGTCATCAACATGTTTGTTAGATCCAATTCCTACACGTCTACTCAAACAAGTATTACCTAGTGTTATAGAGCCAGTGTTTAGTTATTTGTAAAATTCATCCCTACCTTAGGTTATGTTGCCTGAATCCTTTAAGTCTCTGCCGTTATCAAACCACTGATTAAAAAAGCCAATCTTGACCCTTGTGTGATATCTAATTATAGACCATTTCAAATCTACCGTTCTACCGTTCCAAAATCTTAGAAAAAGCTGTCTATCAGCAGCTCTGTAGTCACCCTCCAAAGGAATGAAATTTATGAAACATTTCAGTCTGGCTTCAGGCCCCCATCATAGTACTGAAAACAGCATTAATTAGGGTACTAAATGACTTGTTTAATGTCCTCAGATAAGGGATGTGTTTCTTTTCTTGTTCTGTTAGATTTAAGTGCAGCATTTGACACTATAGATCATTGATGTTTTACTAAACAGACTAGAACATACTGTAGGTATTAAGGGATCAGCACTTTCTTGGTTTAAATCCTACTTAACTGACCGGTACCAGTTTGTTCATATAAATAATCTAAGATCTAAGCTCTCAAAAGTGAAGTATGGCGTGCCTCAGGGGTCAGTGCTTGGCCCGCTTTTATTCTCTCTGTACATGCTGCCACTAGGCTCAGTTATTCGTAAACATGGCATTAATTTCCACTGCCATGCAGATGATACACAGCTGTACATATCAGCCAAAACTAATGACAGCCTTACAATCAACAAAATTGAGGACAGTGTAAAGGAAATAAAAGATTGGATGTTATTTAATTTTCTCTTACTTAACTCAGATAAAACTGAGGTGCTATTAGTGGGACCCAAGGCTAGTGAGAGACAGGTTAGCTACATATATCCTAAATCTAGATGGCTGTTCAGTATTGCTCAGTCTGTCTGTAAAAAACTTAGGGGTCACATTTGATTCAGATCTCTCCTTTGATGCGCACATTAGCAGCATCACTCGAATTGCTTTCTTTCAATTACGTAATATCGCTAAACTTAGAAATATCCTCTCTTTTAATGATGCAGAAAAACTTGTTCATGCGTTTATAACCTCAAGGTTGGATTACTGTAATGTAATGTTACTTACTGGATGCTCTAGTAAATCTATAAATAAACTTCAGTTAGTTCAAAACGCAGCTGCCCGAGTGCTAACTCGAACTAGAAAATTTGATCATATCACTCCTGTTCTATCATCACTGCACTGGTTACCAGTCAAATTCCGCATTGATTACAAAATACTTCTTATAACTTATAAAGCTCTACATGGCCTGGCCCCACATTATCTGAGTGAACTCTTAGAGTTTTACAATCCACTCGTCTACTTCGTTCGCAGGGTGCAGGACTTCTTTTAGTTTCCTAGAATTAAAAAAGTCACAGCAGGGGGAAAGGCTTCTCATACATGGCCCCCCAACTATGGAATAAACTTCCCACTATCGTTCGAAATTCAGACAACACAACCCTCCAAAGTTTTAAGTCTAGGCTAAAGACATACCTATTTACGCCGGCTTTTGACTAGATTTAGACCAGGTTGCATGGTTTGGGTTGCTGGGGCCGGAGTCTGGAGTCATGTCTGGCCTGCCTGACTTGTCCGCTAGCCGGGAGTGTCGAGTGGGCGGTCTGGCTGAACTAGGCTTCGGTCCTCGTGATCTTAACTCATGCATCCTTGCCTTAGAATAAGGGCAGAGCTGGGGGTTCATAGTCAAAGAGTCTTATGGTGATCAGAGACGTTGGGTTTGCTGTCCCTTCTTCTGCCGCTCGTGGGTTGCCAATGTCTCATGTGATTCCCTCTTGGCTGTGTTTCCTACCATTTCTCCTCTTTCTAGCTTTTCTAGCTATGCTGCTATAGCTAATGCTGCCGGGGTCTCATTGCTACACTTGGCATCAGTGATTGACATGGCATCAGTGATTGTTAATAAACACTGTGCTCTTAATCAATAACTAATTACATTTTCTGTTTTCTCTCCGAGCTGTGTTCCGGCAGTTTTCCGGCCCCTACACATGATGTACATCTGATGGAGCTCCACTGTGCATATTCACATTTTATTCGACCATGACTCCATGACTAGTTTAGTTTTCGCTCTAGATTTTATCATCATACCCCGGCCCACTTTTAATGTCGATGTGGCATACTTCACATTCTATTGAGTCTTGGTCCTCCCAAGGTTTCTTCCTAGAACTAGGGAGTTTTTCCTTGCCACTGTCGCCCTAGGCTTGCTCAATTTGAGATTGGACGTAGTTATTAGGAGATAATCTAAACCTGTAAAGTTGCTTTGAGACAATGCTCCATTGTAAAAAGCGCTATATAAATAAATCTGACTTGACTTGACTTGACTTGACTCTTTGACCGTCTTGGGTGCAGGCCATGATAGGACAGCAGCAACCTTGGCGTCGTCCATAGCCACGCCAGAGGGAGAAATTATATGTCCCAGATAATGGATGGACTGAGTATGAAACTTAAATTTTTCGGCCTTTACCCGCAGATGATGCGACAGGAGCCTCTCCAGAACCTTGCGGACATGATCAATGTGAGTATCTAGATCCGGTGAGAAGATATCATCAAGATAAACAACAACAAAACGCCCCAGCATATCACGGAGAACGTCATTTATGAATGCCTGAAAGACAGAGGGGGCGTTGGCTAGACCAAAGGGCATTACCAAATATTCATAATGTCCAGAGCTGGTGCTGAATGCAGTTTTCCACTCGTCACCTTCCTTCATGCGAATCAGATTGTAGGCATTACGAAGGTCTAGTTTGGTAAACCATTGAGCATCACGGAGTAATTCAAGGGCTGCTGGCACCAGGGGTAGTGGATAAGCATGCTTTTTAGTGATAAGGTTCAACCGCCTGTAGTCAATAGTGGGACGCAGCCCCGAGTCCTTCTTGGGGACGAAGAAGAATCCTGCCGAGACCGGTGAAGTGGATGGACGAATGAAACCCAGGGCCAAATATTCCGTGATATACTCCTGCATAGCTTTCTCTTCAGCCGGCGACAGGGGATACAACCGGGCTTTAGGCAAAGGTGCGTCAGGGATGAGATCTATGGCGCAATCGTAAGCTCGATGGGGTGGCAAGCACGCCACAGTCCCCTCTCCAAAGACAGCTGCCAGATCCTGATACTCACTGGGCACATTGCAAGGCAGAGGGGTGTCAGTCACTGGTAGAGGGTTGATCTGGAGCGCGGGGCGACGAAGGCAGTTCTGCTGGCAGAATGGAGACCAACGGAGGAGCTCTCGTGAAGACCAGGAGATATGAGGATCATGGAGATGGAGCCAGGGAATGCCCAGGATGATGGGGTACGCCAGGGAGGCCACTGGAAACAGCGAGATAGATTCCACATGAGTAGCACAGGTGAGCAGGCATAAAGGTTCGGTGACCTTAGTAAGCAATCCAGAGCCAAGAGGCTGTCCATCCGCAGTAGTGATGCGCCGATTCGAGAGAAGAGGTGTGCATGGTATGTTCCATTGAGTGATGAGATGATCGGCGATGAAGTTCCCCTGGGCACCGGAATCGATCAGGGCTGTAAGGGAGAGCTCCACGTGAGCCAGTCGTAGGACAACAGGTAAGGTGAAAGAAGGAATGAGAGGGTTTTGACTCACCCGGGGTGTGCGTGTCTTCGGCCCGGCACGCACTGTTGAGGAACCACGAGAGGGAGCCAGATCACAGTTGGATTGGCGGTGACGGTTGGACCCACAATAACAGCAAAGCCCCATCTCAAAGCGACGACGACGTTCCTCCGATGGTAGGTGAGTACCCGCAAGTTCCATGTCCTCTAGAGGCGGTGAAGGGTCTCTGGCAGCGGATGAGGGAGGCAGACACAAAGTCGTGGCCGGCCGGGTTTGCAGAAGCTGGTCCATCCGGATAGCCAGGGTGATAAGGTCCTCCAAAGCCAGATCAAGATCGCGTCCTACCAGTTCCCTTTGTAGTTCGGGACGCAAACCCTGATGGAACGCAGAATGAAGGGCTGCAGGATTCCAGCCTCTCTGTGCCGCCAAAGTGCGAAACTGAAGAGCGTATTCCGCAGCCGTGCGACGACCTTGGCGTAGCCGTAGTAGTTACTCGCCAGCGGAGCGACCCTCACAAGGGTGTTGAAAAGTAGAGCGAAAGGCAGAAAGGAAGCGCTCATAGTTCCTCACCTCGGCCCCTTGCTGAGACCAAACGGCAGTGGCCCAATCCAGTGCGGGTTGAGACAGTAGGGAGATCACCAAAGCGATACGGGCCGCATCGAAATCTGGGGGTGAGTGAACGAAATACAGCTCACATTGCAGCAAAAAACCTTCACATCAATCCGGGTCTCCATCATACTTATCTGGTAGAGCCACTTTATACGGTGATGGTGAGGACGCCGCACGAGGAGGGCTGGGAGGAAGCGGTACCGAAGCAGGAAGGACTGCAGCAGCCGGGGACGTTGACAGCTGAGACACCCGCTGGGAAAGCTCGTTTACCGCGGGAACCAGTGATCCCAAAGTGCGTTGGTTGTCCGCAAGAAGAGTGACGGCACGAGCAACTTCTTCCAACTGAGAGCGTAGATCCCCAAGCTGTTGTTCCATGCTTGGTTTTGATCCTCCAGTCGCTGTCCCCATGTTAGGCTATGCCTACTGTAACGCGGGTGTAGAGGTAAGAGACACACGCTGACTGAGGAGATAATGATCGATAGTTTTATTGAAGCAAAGGACACACTAATGAGCAAGCACAGAAGTGTGGAGCTAAAGACCTGGTAGAAGACCACGTGGCATAGCAAGGTGGAATGGTAACTGCTGAGTATATATAGGAGGTGGTAATGACGCACAGGTGGGTAATCAGTACTCAGGTGACAATGAGCGTCGCTGAGAGCGGGTGTGAACAGTAGTGCTGATGTCACGTGAGCGTGGTTGAGTGCGGGTGCGATCAGTAGAGCCGGCGTCATGTGACATTGAGCGTGGCCGAGAGCGGGTGCGATCTGCAGAGCCGGTGTCATGTGATGTTGAGCGTGGCTGAGAGCGAGTGCGATCCGTAGAGCCAGT
This sequence comes from Ancistrus triradiatus, assembly GCA_025084515.1. Taxonomy (NCBI): domain Eukaryota; kingdom Metazoa; phylum Chordata; class Actinopteri; order Siluriformes; family Loricariidae; genus Ancistrus; species Ancistrus triradiatus. Next base: position 76,238 of record JAJAGP010001477.1, read on the forward strand.
CGCGGGCTTGACAGGCTCCACTAACAGACTTTTAAATGAATTCAGTTGAGAACCTACACTTTGTAACCATTTAAAATACACTCAAACTGCACTAACAATGCATTAAGGGCAAAATTAGATAAATATAAAGTACTTCTATACAGAAACACTTACTTCTGTTGTGTTCTGGAGACACCCAGTCACTATTTTTCTAAAGTCCTGAAGTACGAGTTTAGAAGTAAGGAGTTGAGCAAAGAACACAGTCCCCTCACTCTGCTGGTTCTGATCCACAGTTTTTATGCTCACTAACCCACACTGACACATGATGAGATCCAGACCCAAACAACAAATCAAATCAAAACCTACCAAATTACAACATCATTAAAACAAAACTACATGACACATTGGGAAGCTTAAACCAAATCAGTAAGTAAACTGGAATGCTATCTGGCTCTAAAAATACAGTATAGGCACACTTTGTCACACTTTTCACACTTTATATATAAAGGGATCATTAGATCATAATATTACAAATTGCATACCAAACAAAATACAGTGGTGCTTGAAAGGTTGTGAGCCCTTTAGAATTTTCTATATTTCTGCATAAATATGACCTAAAACATCACCAGATTTTCACACAAGTCCTAAAAGTAGATAAAGAGAACCCAGTTAAACAAATAAGACAAAAATGTTATACTTGGTCATTTATTTATAAATGAAAATGATCCAATATTACATATTAGTGAGTGGCAAAAGTATGTGAACCTTTGCTTTCAGTATCTGGTGTGACACCCCCTCCTGTGCAGTAATAACTGCGACTAAACATGTCCTGTAACTGTTGATCAGTCCTGCACACCGGCTTGGAGGAATTTTAGCCCATTCCTCCTTACAGAACAGCTTCAGCTCTGGGATTTTGGTTTGTTTCCTCACATTAGCTGCTCGCTTCAGCTCCTTTCACATCATTCCAATTGGATTAAGGTCAGGACTTTGACTTGGCCATTCCAAAACATTAACTTTACACTTCTCTAACCATTCTTTGTTAGAACGACTTGTGTGCTTGTCGTTGTCTTGCTGCATGACCCACCTTTTCTTCAGATTCAGTTCATGGACAGATGTCCTGACATTGTCCTTTAGAATTCTTTGACATAATTCAGAATTCATTGTTTCATCAATGATGGCAAGCCGTCCTGGCCCAGATGCAGCAAAACAGACCAAAACCATGATACTACCACCACCATGTTTCACAGATGGGATAAGGGTTTTAAGCTGGAATGCAGTGTTTTCTTTTCTCCAAACATAACACTTTTCTTTTAAATCAAAACGTTCTATTTGGTCTCCGTACACAAAACATTTTTCCAATAACCTTCTGGCTTGTCCACATGATCTTTAGCAAACTGCAGACGAGCAGCAATATTCTTTTTGGAGAGCAGTGGCTTTCTCCTTGCAACCCTGCCATGCACACAAATGTTGTTCAGTGTTCTTCTGATGGTGTACTCATTAACATTACCATTAGCAAATGTGAGAGAGGCCTTCAGTTGCTTAAAAGTTACCCTGGGGTCCTTTGTGACCTCACCAATTATTACATGCCTTGCTCTTGGAGTGATCTTTGTTGGTCGACCACTCCTGGGGAGGGTAACAATGGTCTTGAATTTTCTCCATTTGTACACAATCTGTCTGACGGTGGATAGGTGGAGTCCAAACTCTTTAGTGATGGTTTTGTAACCTTTTCCAGCCTGATGAACATCAACAACTCTTTATCTGAGGTCCTCAGAAATCTCCTTTGTTCATGCCATGGTACTCTTCCACAAACATGTGCTATAAAAAGCAGACTTTGATAGATCCCTGTTCTTTAAATAAAACTGGGTGCCCACTCACACCTGATTGTCATCCCATTGGCTGAAATCACCTGATTCTAAGTTCACCTTTAAAGTAACTGGTAATTCTAGAGGTTCACATACTTTTGCCACTCACTGATATGTAATATTGGATCATTTTCCTCAATAAATAAATAACCAAGTACAATATGTTTTGTCTCATTTGCTTAACTGGGTTCTCTTTATCTACTTGTGTGAAAATCTGATGATGTTTTAGGTCATATTTATGCAGAAATATAGAAAATTCTAAAGGGTTCACAAACATTTAAGCACAACTATAATAATTTGTCATATATTTTATGCTCATTAAAACAATCCCAACTACTACTCCTGTAGCTCCTATTACATATCACCACAGCATACCATCCACATATTAAATTCAGCACGGTTATTACACCAGATGCTCTTCCTGACACAGCCATCCCCATTTATTCTTGGAATGGTCACTATGGTTTTCTGTAAAAACACACCACTTGACCTTCATGTTGCAAGCTCCATCCGGGACTGAAGCAAAGCCCTCTGATACTACCATTTTCCAGCAGCTGGCTCTACCCACTGAGCCACATTCCCAACTGTAAATGTTGTGATATATTTCTGTATCGATTTTTTTTTAAAAACAGCCCTAAAGATAAAATAGAAGTAACTCAGACTTGGCAGTTTATCAAATGTACACAACTTACCTGATCTTTTGTTTGAATCCAAGGACGGCTGCAAGCAAGTCCTTACCTCTGACTGAGGTGCAGTGAGTAACTGAGTCAAATATGTAAAATCAACTCACACACACACACACACACACACACACACACACACACACACACACACACACACACACACACACACAGTGTTAGTAAACAAAAATGATGTTTTAAGAACTTTCCATTGGCATAACAATTGCTTTAGCTTATTAAGCTACTGTAGCTTACACCCTCAACTAATCTTAATCTTTAAGTGTCCTAAAGCAAGGTGAAAAATGTCAAATCTTTCTATTGTTGTGGAAATGTTTGGTCCTAATGATGATATACAATATACAATATACCCCTACCCCCACAAGATTATGAGGACTTTCCATTGACATAACGCTACTCTAGCTACACAAGGCAGTTTTCCTTGTGTGGAAAATCAAAATGTCACGAGATAAAAAAAAGTCAGATCTTTCTATCCTTGTGGGGACCTTTTTGGTATATATAAATCTGAACCTCCCAAACACAGATGCCAGTTGACCCAATGCCTGGAGAACATGCAAACTTGAACCCAATTCTCTGGGTCTTTGCAGAAATGAGGCTACAGTTTTAAACCACCCTGCCACTCTACTGACATTCTCTGCTTCCCCTAATCCTATTTAATTTGTTTGTTTAATGTAGACAATCATATTTAGTGTTTTGTTGATTTAGGTATCCATGTTGTTTATTAATATGACATCTAAATACAGTGGTGTGAAAAAGTGTTTTCCCCCTTTCTGATTTCCTATTTTCTTTGTATGTTTGTCACATTTAACTGTTTTGGAACATCAAACCAATTTAAATTTAATCAAAGACAAGTCAAGTCAAGTCAGATCTATTTATATAACGCTTTTTACAATGTAGCATTGTCTCAAAGCAACTTTACAATGTCACGACCGAAGCTCCTCGGGACTCCAACTCCCAAGTACCGGTGCGGGGACAGCGCCCACTCCTGCGTAGCGCGTCACCGGAGTATTGAACGTCGTACGTGGTCTTAATCCGGGTCGCTATTTATACGCATCAGCACCGCTCCTCGTTGCGAAGTATTGCCATCTTTGATGTATGCATACCGAGCGTTTATCTGTCTGGTGTTTTCCGTGTACCGACCTCGCCTGGCTTTCGTTGACGATTTGGATTACCCTTTTGGATCTTGTTTGCACTCGTGACTACTCGGTGTTTGATCTAATAAACATCACCTTACCCTGAATCTGCATTCGTCTGGCAATTTCCTTACCAGCGTTACAGAATACTTCGCCATCATGCAGACGGCAGATGATCAGGATCTACAGAACGCCATCGGCCAACAGGGGCAGCTTCTTGGACGCCACCACCATCAGCTTGATTCGTTGGCTTCGGGACTTGGCTACGCAGCAGGCCCAGCAGCAGGCCCAGCTGTCCCAGATTATGGCAAGTCTACAGGCTCTTACGGCTCCTTCTCTGCCTGACCCGCCGACCGCATCCGCTGCTCCTCCATTAGCCGCCGCGATCAGTCACCCTTAAATCGATGTCTATGCTGTGAGTAAACCTGAGAAATTTTCTGGTTCTCCTGAGCAATGCCAGGGCTTTGTTTTGCAATGCTCAATCTTTTTTACTCACTCGCCCCCCAGCTCTGATGCTGCTCGTATCTCATTTATTATTTCACGCCTCACTGGGAGGGCATTAGACTGGGCCACGGCGGTATGGCCACAAGCGGAGGGTTGGACTTATGAAAAATTTATTGCTGAATTTCGAGCTGTGTTCGATCACCCCTATGCAGGTCGCTCCCACGGGGAGCTTTTGTTGCAACTGCGCCAGGGGCCGCGTTCTGTTTCAGCCTACGCTCTGGAATTCCGTACTGTAGCGGCAGGTAGTGGTTGGAATGAACCTGCTTTATTGGTTGCCTTCCGAAACGGACTTCAGCCTGAGCTACTGTCAGAGCTAGCGTGCAGAGAGGACGGGTTGTCCTTGGAACAGTATATTTCTCTCGCCATCCGTTTGGATCAGCTCAAAGAGGGTAGGAGGCGCTGTATACGTGCTACTGAAGTCTCCCTGCCTTCCGATCCTCTGACTTCTGAATCAGGTGGGGCTCATGTGGATTTCCCGGAACCCATGCAATGCGGGGTTGCCCAACTATCTCAAAGTGAGCGACAGCGGAGGCTCAAGGAGGGACTGTGCCTCTATTGTGGTAAACCAGGCCACTTTCTCCGGGACTGCAGGGCCTGTCCACACGGTCGTTCGGCGTCTACTTTGGGAAAGCGCGTGGAGTTCTCTTCACGCGCTAATGCGGTGAGTGACACTGTCTCTGAGTGGGTTTCCAAGTCTTTTTATTTACCGGTGTCTATTGCTGGTGGGGACTCTGCTTTTGTCTTTTCAGCGTTGATTGACTCTGGAGCTGAGGCCAACTTTCTGCACGGAGAGGTTGTGAGGAGGCTTCGGATTCCTGTGAGGCCCCTGCCGACTCCGCTCCAGTTGACTCCGGTGGACGGGACTTTCGCCGACAAGAAACAGATAACGCACATTACAGAACTTGTACGCCTGTCGGTGAGCGCACTCCACTCAGAGGATATTCGTTTTTTTGTCCTGGACTCTCTGAACTATGATCTCATCCTTGGGTTGCCCTGGTTGCGATGTCACAATCCTGTTATTTCTTGGTCTGAGCGGGAGATTGTGTCTTGGTCGGATATCTGTTATAAATCCTGTTTGGGGTTTCCGTCGGTAGGCCTTCAGGTTGCTGCGGTGTCGGATCCTTGTGGCCCTGTGCCTGGTGAATATCGGGATTTTGCGGATGTGTTTAGTAAAGCGGGGGCCGCGGCCTTGCCCGCGCATAGGCCTTATGACTGTTCCATTGACCTTATCGAGGGGTCGGTACCTCCTAAGGCTAGGATATACCCGCTGACCCAGGTTGAGGAGCGGGCCATGGCTGACTATATTAGGGTGGCCTTGGATCAGGGGTTTATCCATCCCTCAACCTCTCCTGCGTCGGCTGGGTTCTTTTTTGTGCAAAAGCGTGGGGGGGAACTGAGACCCTGTATTTACTATCGGGGATTGAATCTGGTGACTAGGCCGTTCGCTTATCCCTTGCCTCTGGTGCCGTCCGCGTTGGAACAGTTGCGGGGGGCGTCCGTCTTCACCAAGTTAGATCTCCGCAGTGCATATAATTTGGTACGGATACGGGAGGGGGACGAGTGGAAAACGGCGTTCTCCACTTCCACGGGTCATTACGAGTACTTGGTGATGCCCTTTGGCTTGCGTAATGCCCCTTCAGTTTTCCAGTCTTTTATTAATGATGTCTTTAGGGATATGTTGGGCCGGTTTGTAATTGCCTATATTGATGATATTCTGATATATTCTCCAAACTTGGAGTCCCATGTTTTGCATGTTAGGGAGGTTTTCGCTCAGCTTCGGGACAGTCGGTTGTTCGTGAAAAGGGAAAAATGCGAGTTTCATGTGTCGTCGGTGTCCTTTTTGGGGTATATTATCAGTTCAGAGGGCGTGGCCATGGATGATCACAAAATCGAGGCCATAGTGGATTGGCCCACTCCCGCCTCCATCAAGGAGTTGCAGAGATTCCTGGGGTTTGCCAACTTCTATTGCCGCTTCATTCGTAATTTTAGCAGTATTGTGGCCCCACTTACGGCTCTTCTTAAGCGTGGGACGCGGAGGTTGGCGTGGTCTCCTCAGGCGCAGGGGGCGTTTCAGGGGTTGAAACGTTCCTTCACTTCAGCGCTGGTACTCTCGCACCCGGATCCCTCCCGGCCGTTTATTGTGAAGGTGGATGCCTCGGCGGTGGGGATCGGTGCCGTTTTGTCCCAAAGGACGGGGCTGCCGCCGAAATTGCACCCGGTTGCTTATTTCTCCCATAAACTTACCCCGGCGGAGCGTAACTATGGCATCGGGGATAGAGAGCTGCTGGCCATTAAGTCCGCATTGGAAGAATGGCGGCACTGGCTGGAGGGGGCCAGGCACCCAGTTGTGATTTTGACCGATCACAAAAATCTCGAGTACCTGCGGTCGGCGAAACGGCTCAATTCTCGCCAAGCTCGCTGGTCTCTTTTCTTTTCCCGCTTTGATTTTTCTATTACGTATCGACCGGGGTCTCGTAACACAAAAGCGGATGCGCTCTCGCGGGTTTTTTCTGGCTCCGATGGTTCCCTTGATGGTGGGGGCGTGCTTCTGCCTTCGGTTAGGGTCGCTCCCATTCATTGGGAGATTGATGACGAGATTGACCGTTTGTCGGAGGGGGTGATTCCTGGTTCCTGTCCCGTAGGTCACCGGTTCGTGCCTGAGGAGTGCCGGGATAGGCTTATTGCGTGGGCTCACTCTTCCTTGACTTCGGGGCATCCGGGGGAGACACGCACTTGCCAGTTGCTGCAAGGCCGGTACTGGTGGCAGGGCATGCGTGCCGATGTTCACCGGTTTGTCTCCTCTTGTTCCGTCTGCGCGCGTTGCAAGTCGCCGCGGACTCTCCCTGCGGGCAAACTTATGCCGTTGCCCATCCCGGCTCGGCCTTGGTCACATTTGGCGGTTGACTTTGTGACGAATTTGCCGGTATCGCGGGGGTACACGGTTATTCTGACGGTGATCGATCGGTTTTCGTGAGGGGTGCGGTTCATACCGTTTTCTGGCCTGCCTACTGCATGGCAGACGGCAGAGGCCATTTTTAACCTAGTATTCCGGTTTTTTGGGGTTCCGGAGGACATTGTGTCCGATAGGGGGGTACAGTTCACCTCGCAGGTGTGGGCGGCGTTTTTGGAGAGGTTGGGGATCGGTCACAGCCTGTCGTCGGGGTATCACCCGCAGACCAATGGTCAGTGTGAACGTGCTAACCAGGAGTTGGGGAAATTTTTAAGGTTGTATTGTCATGACAATCAGACTGACTGGGCCAGGTTTCTCCCTTGGGCGGAGATGGCACAAAACTCTCTGACCAGTTCCGTCACGGGGTTGACCCCTTTCCAGTGTTGTCTGGGGTACCAGCCTCCTATCATGCCTTGGTCTCCCGGTCGGTCTGATGTTCCGGCGGTGGATGACTGGATGAGCAGGAGTGAGCAGGTTTGGGGTCGGACTCATCGGAGAATCGAGCGGGCCCTGCGGCGTCAGAAGGGGCTGGCTGACCGTCGGCGGGGGGACACTCCTACCTTCGCTCCGGGTGATCGGGTATGGCTTTCTGCAAGGGATCTCAGACGCTCAGAGGGGAGTAAAAAGTTTTGTCCGCCCAGATTCACTGGGCCGTTTTAAGATTTTGAAGAAGGTTAATGACGTTGCATACAAGCTTGCCTTGCCTCCTCAATCTCGGGTGTCTAATTGTTTTCATGTGTCCCTTCTGAAACCTGTAGTCTCGGGTCCTCTGGATGAGGACACTCCCTCCTCGGAGCCTCCGCCTGCTCTGCCGTTTGAAGGGTCTCCGGTTTATGCTGTCCAGCGTCTTTTGGACTCTAGGAGACGGGCTGGTAGGCTGCAGTATCTGGTACAGTGGGAGGGTTATGGACCGGAGGAGAGAAGTTGGGTGGGGGCCGCGGATGTCTTGGACCCGGTTCTCGTTTCTGACTTTCATCAGCGCTACCCCGGAAAGCCTGGGCCGCGTCCGAGGGGTCGTCCTCGTCAGGGATCTCGTGCGTCTCTTCCTGATCGGCGCCAGGGTCATGGGGAAGAGGCTGCTTCGGGTTGGAATGCTAAGCGTCACGGGCAGTCTCCTACTCCCGTCTGCCTGGACGCTTTGGGGGGAGGTAATGTCACGACCGAAGCTCCTCGGGACTCCAACTCCCAAGCACCGACAGCGCCCACTCCTGCGTAGCGCATCACTGGAGTATTGAACGTCGTACGTGATCTTAATCCGGGTCGCTATGTATACGCGTCAGCACCGCTCCTCATTGCGAAGTATTGCCATCTTTGATGTATGCATACCGAGCGTTTATCTGTCTGGTGTTTTCCGTGTACCGACCTCGCCTGGCTTTCATTGACGATTTGGATTACCCTTTTGGATCTTGTTTGCACTCGTGACTACTCGGTGTTTGACCTAATAAACATCACCTTACCCTGAATCTGCGTTCGTCTGGCAATTTCCTTACCAGCGTTACATACAAGTTTAGATTATCTCCTAATAACTACGTCGAATCCCAAATTGAGCAAGCCTAGGGTGACAGTGGCAAGGAAAAACTCCCTAAGTGTTATAGGAAGAAACCTTGGGAGGACCAAGACTCAAAAAGGGACCCAACCTCATTGGGTGGCGTAAATGATAAATCTAAGAATGAAACTAAAGTCATGGAGTCATAGTTCGAATAAAATGTGAAATATGCACATCGGCATCAGTGGCCTGGGTATGGTGGGGCTGGAGCGGATGAACATCATGTGTGGGGCTGGAACTGGTACCGGAACACAGCTCGGAGAGAAAACAGAAAATGTAAGTAGTTATTGATTAAGAGCACAGTGTCTATTAACAATCACTGATGCCTTGTGTAGCATGAGACCCTGGCAGCATTAGCTATAGCAGCATAGCTAGAAAGAGGAGAACTGGTAGGTAACACAGCCAAGAGGTATCACATGAGACATTGGCAACCCCACGGGAGGCAGAAGACAGCAACCCAACATCTGTGATCACCAGAAGACTCTTTGACTATGAACCCCCAGCTCTGCCCTTATTCTAAGGCAAGGATGCACGAGTCAAGATCACGAGGACCGAAGCCCAGTTCAGCCAGACCGCCCACCCGACACTCCTGGCTAACGGACAAGGCAGGCAGGCCAGACATGACTCCAGACTCCGGTCCCTGTGACCCAAGCCATGCATTCCGGTCTAAATCTAGTCAAAAGCCTGCGCAAATAGGTATGTCTTTAGCCTAGACTTAAAATTTTGCAGAGTGCCCGAGTCTCGAACGAAAGTGGGAAGATTGTTCCATAGTTGGGGGGCCATGTATGAGAAAGCCTTTCCCCCTGCTGTGACTTTTTTAATTCTAGGAACTAAAAGAAGTCCTGTACCCTGTGAATGAAGTAGACGAGTTGGATTGTAAGACTCTAAGAGTTCACTCAGATAATGTGGGGCTAGGCCATGTAGAGCTTTGTAAGTTAGAAGAATTATTTTGTAATCAATGTGTTTACAACACAAGTAAACACAAAATGCAGTTTTTAAATGAAGATGTTTATTATTAACTTTACTTGCTGTGATAAATGGAACTATGAATTCTGCTGTGTACCAAAAAATCCTGAAGGAGAATGTACGGCCATCTGTTCATGTCCTCAAACTGAAACAAACTTGGGTTCTGCAGCAGGACAATGATCCAAAACACACCAGCAAGTCCACCTCTGATTGGCTGAAGAAAAACAAAATGAAGACTTTGAGTGGCCTAGTCAAAGCCCTGACCTGAATCCTATTGAGATGCTGTGGTATGACCTCTTACTGCAGATACGCCCCCCGCAGGCCCGTATAAGGGCCCGCTAGGGGCGTAATGTTTTACATTGTTAATAACTTAAAACATTCTTAATACACAGTCCATTACCGTTCCAACTGCCTGAAATGCAGGAATGGATGATAATTATCATACAGTAAAACAATTATTACTGTCATCTTTAGTGATCAAAAAATATTATCACTGCTAATAGGAATGCAGTTCAGCTATATATACTTGTTTCCTTTGTGAATGGAACTGCCATGCTAAAGTCTCGCACTACATTAAAAATAACTGGCCTCTCTGTGAGCATTTCACTCCAGGGCAGAAAAGTCTGGCACATAAACCACTTCTTGACACAACAGATATATTTCTGAATCCTCTTCACCTAAAACTAGGATTGATGAAAAATTTTGTGAAGGTATCTAGAAGGTAATAAAGAAGGTAATGGATTTCTCTATTCGGGACAGGTGCTTCCAAGAATAACTGAAGCCAATATTTAAGGAAGCCATTTTTGTTGGTTCACACATCAAACAGGTCAACGATGACAGGGATTTTGAAGAAAATGGAATTTTAGGATGCTGAGAATGTTTTTCAACTGTAAAGCACCAAACTACAGTGAGTTGACTACAAGTGCTAAATGTCATTGAACATTTATTTTCTGCTTTCATACTTCTTCCCTGCTGATGATGATGCAGGTAGTGACAAAAAAGGTGAAAGGTTTCAACTGAACACTGTGACCATGGATAAACAGTATCAGGAAAATATGAATCCATCAGTGCTGGTCAACTATTGTTAGAGACTGACATGAGAGGCACCAGACTCTGAGTGCAAAGAAAAGTCAACTGTAACACGTCAGCATCATTTTGTGATTTCATTTATTAAATTCATCCTTTGTCAACCTCTATAATTTTCGTTTATAACTTTGCTATTTTGTTTATACCAAATTTTAGATGCAGCTGACTGTGAATAACTAACGTCTTTTTGCCATATTCTGTGTTATATTTCCCTTTTGAAGGTGTTTTTCATTGTACCTTATCATTGTTTAAATGGACAAGTCCCTTGTTTTGGCCCTGTTGGCCCTTGGAACCAAGTCCAAGAAGTCAAGTCAAGTCAAGTCAGATCTACTTATATAGCGCTTTTTACAATGGAGCATTGTCTCAAAGCAACTTTACAAGTTTAGATTATCTCCTAATATCTACGTCCAATCCCAAATTGAGCAAGCCTAGGGCGACAGTGGCAAGGAAAAACTCATTAAGTGTTATGAGGAAGAAGCTTTGGGAGGACCAAGACTCAAAAAGGGACCAACCTCTTTGGGCGGCGTAGATGATAAATCTAAGAATGAAACTAAAGTCATGGAGTCATACTTCAAATAAAACATAAAATATGCACATTAAGTGGCCTGGGTATGATGGGGCTGGAGCTGATGACAGAAGCAGCTTGAGTGAAGCTGCAGTGGATGAACATCATGTGTGGGGCTGGAACTGGTACTGGAACACAGGTCTGAAATAAAACAGAAAATGTAATTAGTTATTGATTAAGAGCACAGTGTCTATTAACAATCACTGATGCCATGTGTAGCATGAGACGCCGGCAGCATTAGCTACAGCAGCATAGCTAGAAAGAGGAGAACCAGAAGGTAACACAGTCAAGAGGGATCACATGAGACATCGGCAACCCAAGACAGCAACCCAACATCTGTGATCACCATAAGATTCTTTGACTATGAACCCCCAGTTCTGCCCTTAGTCTAAGGCAAGTCAAGATCATGAGGACCGAAGCCCAGTTCAGCCAGACCACCCACCCGACACTCCCGGCTAACGAACAAGGCAGGCAGGCCAGACATGACTCCATACTCCGGCCCCAGTGACTCAAGCCATGCATCCCAGTTTAAAAGAAGTCCTTCACCCTGCGAAGGAAGTAGACGAGCTGGATTGTAAGACTCTAAGAGTTCACTCAGATAATGTGGGGCCAGGCCATGTAGAGCTTTATAAGTTATAAGAAGTATTTTGTAATCAATGCGGAATTTAACTGGTAACCAGTGCAGTGATGATAGAACAGGACTGATATGATCAAATTTTCTAGTTTGAGTTAGCACTCGGGTGGCTGCATTCTGAACTAATTGAAGTTTATTTATAGATTTACTGGAGCATCCAGTAAGTAAGGTGTTACAGTAATCCAACCTTGAGGTTATAAACACATGAACCAGTTTCTCTGCATCGTTAACAGAGAGAATATTTCTAAGTTTAGCGATATTTAGCGTAATTGAAAGAAAGCAATATTCGAGTGATGCTGCTAATGTGCGCATCAAAGGAGAGATCTGAATCAAATGTGACACCTAAGATTTTTACAGATGGACTGGACAATACTGGACAGCCATCTAGATTTAGGATAGATGTAGCCAACCTGTCTCTCACAGCCTTGGGTCTCACTAATAGAACCTCAGTTTTATCTGAGTTAAGTAAGAGAAAATTAAATAACATCCAATATTTTATTTCCTTTACACAGTCCTCAATTTTGTTGATTGCAAGGCCGTCATTTGGTTTGGCCGATATGTACTGCTGTGTATCATCCGCATAGCAGTGGAAACTAATGCCATGTTTACGAATAACTGAGCCTAGTGGCAGCATGTACAGAGAGAATAACAGCGGGCCAAGCACTGACCCCTGAGGCACACCATACTTCACTTTTGAGAGCTTAGACCTTAGATTATTTATGTGAACAAACTGGTAACGGCTGGTAATGGTAAACTGGTAATGGTTAAGTAGGATTTAAACCAAGAAAGTGCCAATCATTTAATACCAGAGTATTTTCTAGTCTGTTAAGTAAAACATCATGATCTATAGTGTCAAATGCTGCACTTAAATCTAACAGAACAAGAAAAGAAACACATCCCTTATCTGAGGACATTACCCTAGTTAATGCTGTTTCAGTACTATGATGTGGCCTGAAGCCAGACTGAAATGTTTCATAAATACCATTCCTTTGGAGGTAACTGCAGAGCTGCTGATAGATGGCTTTTTCTAAGATTTTGGAGAGAAATGGTATATTTGAAATTGGTCTATAATTAAATATCACACAAGGGTCAAGATTGTTTTTTTTAAATCAATAATGGCAGACTTAAAGTATTTGGGCACATAACCAAAGGTAAGGGATGAATTAACTAACAGTGGCTCTATAATACCAGGTATTACTTTTTTGAGTAAACATGTAGGAATTGGATCTAATAACCATGTTAATGACTTAGATGAGCTGATCAGTGCGGATAGTTCAGTATTAGTAATTGGGGTAAAATATTCTAATCTTAATTTACAGCTAATTGAACAGATGTCTTCACTAGTGCTGCATCTGAAAGGTTGCTGAATAGTTTGGTGATGTGTTGAGCGTCAAGTTTTATGCCTAATGTTTCTATCTTATCATTAAAGAAAGCCATGAAATCATTACTGTTGAAATTACACAGAACATGAGAATCACTTTCTGTAGGGTTTTCTGTTAATTTGGAGACTTTATTAAAGAGAAACCTTGGATTATTCTTATTTTTCTCTATGACTGAGGAGAAATATGCAGCTTTAGCTTTAGTAAGGGCATGCTTATACTCTGCCATGCTGTCCCTCCAAACAATCTGTTATGGGGAATCACCGATCAGGAGGGAACCCAATATGCAGACCCAGGAAAACAAGGACAACGACGTAAAAATAAAATAGATTTATTAAACAAACGTGAGATAAAAAATAATGGGCAGAGAAGGTAAACACAAAGAAACCAGACTATGATCCAGGAAACTGGTGAGGCGAAGAAAAACCCGGGACGTGAAATGGCGGCAGGTCTGAAAAGGCTACTGGCTTAACCTGAGACACATGGCATGAAGGGTGAATATGCATGTGACGAGGGAGTACTAAACGAACCGTGGAAGGATTAATAAGCTTGTCAATATGAAAAGGACCAACGTACCTAGGCGGCAGTTTCCTGGATTCAGTCTGCAGAGGGATGTTCTGTGCCGAGAGCCAGACCATCTGTCCAGGAACGTAGACGGGGCTGGGCCTATGACGCCGGTCGGCTGAGTGCTGAGTGACATCACGAGATCGGAGCAGGTGGCCTTCCAGACCCTCTGGCAACGGAGAAGATGGTGCTGAACGGACGGAACAGCCCCGTTGGGCTCCAGATCAGGGAACAGAGGAGGTAGGTAGCCTAAGGAGCCTCAAACAGCGAAATGCCCAATGCAGAGCTGGGCAGGGTATTATGGGCATACTCGGCCCATCCCAGATGTTGACCCCAGTTAGCAGGGTTTTCCGCAGACAGGCAGCGCAGGGTGGCCTCCACCTCCTGGTTGGCTCTCTCGACCTGGCCATTTGCCTCAGGGTGGAAACTGGACGTCAGGCTCGCCGTAGCTCCTATGGCCCGGCAGAAGGTCCTCCACATGACTCGATTCACAACTCACGATTCCCCACGTCGTAGATCGCCTCGGCCGGGGTCAATCGCTTAGAAAAGCAAGCACAGGGCGAGGGTGCGATGACTGCTGGGATGGCCGGCAAACTTAGACTCATGCCCCCATTGGAGCACGGCAGTCCGGGCAGAGGCAGGAACGAAAAGATGTCCGGGAGGTCCTCCTCCAGGATCAGGTTCCGTCCCCTGCGCTTCCTTGAGGACCCGTTCGAGATCCCAAGTGAGCCCAGAGATGAGACAATCAGGAGGGACGATGGGGTTCTGTAAGTCCTTTAGGGGTTCGGTGGAATACCGGCGGGAGAGGGCGTCCGGTTTAGCGTTCCTGGACCCAGGGCGAAAAGTCAGAAAAAAGTTGAATCGAGAAAAAAACAATGCCCACCTGGCCTGACGAGAATTCAGCCTCTTGGCTGAACGAATGTATTCCAGGTTTTTATGATCAGTCCAGACCACAAATGGATGTTCAACTTCCTCCAGTCAATGTCGCCATTCCTTTAAGGTGAGTTTGGCAGCCAGCAACTCACGATTCCCCACGTCGTAGTTCGCCTCGGTCGGGGTCAATCGCCTAGAAAAGAAAGCGCAGGGGTGAAGTTTGTTGTCAGAACCGTGTTGAGAGAGGATGGCACCCACGCCCAGGTCCGATGCGTCGACCTCAACGACGAACTGTTTGCAGGGATCAGGCTGGGAGAGAACCGGAGCAGAGGTAAACATTACCTTGAGCTTGGCAAAGGCGGCGTCAGCCTCCGGGGTCCAGTGAAAGGGGTGCTTAGTGGAGGTCAGCTGAGTGAGTGGAGCAGCAACCTTGCTGTAATCCCTTATGAAGTGCCTGTAGAAATTCGCAAACCCCAGGAAGTGTTGTAATTCTCTGCGACTGGTGGGTACTGGCCACTCAGCGACTGCCTGAATCTTAGAGGGATCTGCCTTTCTTGAGTATGTACCCTAAGAACGGCACCGTGTCCACGTGAAAAGAACATTTCTCACCCTTGACAAAAAGACGGTTCTCCAGCAGGCGAGCCAAGACGAGACGAACGTGGCGGACGTGTTCCTCCTGGGAGAGGGAGAAGACCAGAATGTCGTCCAGGTACACGAAAACAAACCTGTTGAGAAAATCTCTCAAAACATCATTAATCAAGGCTTGAAAAATGGCTGGGGCATTGGTGAGCCCGAACGGCATCACCCTATACTCAAAATGACAAAATGGCGTATTAAACGCGGTTTTCCATTTGTCCACACTCCTTATCCGGACGAGATGGTATGCGTTACGCAGATTGAGTTTAGAGAAGATCGCGGTACCTTGCAACAGATCAAATACAGAGGACAGGAGGGGACGAGGATACTTATTCCTCTTAGTTATATTTAAGCCATGGTAGTCAATGCATGGTCTAAAAGTGCCATCTTTCTTACCCACAAAGAAGAAAGCCGCTCCGAGGGGTGATGAGGAGGGTCTGATGAGCCCGGCAGCGAGCGACTCTGTGATGTATCTCTCCATGGCTTCTCTTTCAGTACGTGACAGATGATACAGTCCACTGAAGGGAAAGGTACTCCCCGGGAGAAGCTCAATGGGGCAGTCGTACGGCCAATGCGGGGGTAAAGACATGGCATCCTCACGGGCAAAGACCTTCCTGAGATCGTGGTAAACCTGGGGAACGCTGGCGAGGTTGACTTGTCTTTCTCGTTGCCGAGGGTAGGTATAGAAGAGTGGAGGCAACTCAGATGACATGGCTCACTCCAGTCCAGAACCCGTCCCTGGCTCCAGTCAATGGTTGGGTTGTGGAGCCATAACCAGGGGAATCTGAGGACTAAAGGAGTGCGAGGGACATGGACAATAGCAAAAGAGATGCGTTCATGATGGTTCCCAGAGATAACCAGCTGCAAAGGTCGGGAACGATGAGTGATTTCTGCAAGGAGTTTGCCATCCAAGGCGTAGGCCCGTCGGGGTTTATCCAACCTTTCCAACGGGATCTCCAGACGAGAGGCCAAAGCTTGGTCCAAGAGGTTTTCCTCAGCTCCAGAATCCACCAGAGCGTTCACAGAGTGAGTAATGCCAGGGAGGTGTAGCTTGGCAGGGAGCTGAAGCGAGGGTGGAGGAGGCACCGGGGGGCAAGAAGAAGTGCTCATCAGGGCCCCCAGGTTCACTGGCGAGCGGACCCTTTTGGGTAGACTGGACAGGCTGCAAGGACATGGTCCGGGGAGCCGCAGTAAAAACAAAGGCCCTTCTCTCTTCTCCGAGAGCACTCCTGAGGCGTGAGTTTAGCCCTACCCAGCTGCATGGGCTCTGATTCCTCCGGGATAATGACAACTGGGGAAGGCGGCACCGGTCCATGCACATCAGTGGGTCTGGTCCTTGGAGATGCATTAGTCTGGACCGGGGGCGCTGGGCCCTCTCCCTCTGACGTTTGCTAAGGCGCCAGTCCAGACGTACGGCCAAAGCCACCATGGCGTCCAGATTGGAGGGCTCATCACGGGCCGCAAGCTCATCCTTAAGCTGCTCGGACAACCCAGTATGGAACGCCTCCCGCAAAGCGGGATCGTTCCACTGGGCATCCACGGCCAACTACTGGAACTCCACAGCGTAGTCGGCAACCGACCGGGAGCCCTGCCGAAGACCAATGAGTCAGCTCGACGCCGCCTCCCCATGGCTTGGGTGGTCAAAGACCTCCCGTCTTCCTGGGGGGCTGCAGGTTCCGTACTCGTTCTGTTATGGGGAATCACCGATTCCCTCTCCAAACAGCAAGGAGGGAACCCAATATGCAGACCCAGGAAAACGAGGACAACAAAGTAAAAATAAAATAGATTTACTAAACAAACGTGAGATAATAAAAATAACGAGCAGAGAAGGTAAACACAAAGAAACCAGACTATGATCCAGGAAACTGGCGAGGCGAAGAAAAACCCGGGACGTGAAATGGCGGCGTGTGGTGAATCCTCCCTGTAGCGGATGGTACTGGCAGGTGATGATGACACCAGGGCCTGGGGTGTCGAATCCAGCTGTCTTCCGGCCTGAAGATCTAGGGGGGGAAAGAACGGAAAATAAGGTGGCGAAGTAAAACCTGGCGTGAGAGCCGAAAACAGGCAGAGAAAAGTACATCCAAAACCTGGCGTGGGAGCCGAAATATAAATGTAACGAAGCACTCCTGAAACAAACAATAACTAACGTAAAAGGTACTAGAGGGCAGAGCAAGCGAAAGATGACTGCCACGTTTAGCAGGAGGCAATGCTGAGACTAGAGGCTAGGCTAACGCTAGCGGAGCTAAGCTAATTGCTAGCGCAGAGATCAACAACTAGGCAAGGCAAGGCGAACGTGAATCGCTGCAACAGCGAAGTACTAGAACAAAGTTTAAAATAAAAATACTTGGTAGGATGAACGCAAGTGTTACCAGAGTCGTTTAGCGGACGATCCGGCGATCCGTGGCTGCAAGGCTTGCAGTTTTATGGAGGAAGCGTGATGACAGGAAATGCAGATCCGGTGATGAGGGCGGGACGAGGAGCGGTGACGAAAAGTGTCGCAGCCAATGGATCTGACAGGGAAGAGAACAACACACACGCGCGCCACCAAAACAAAAACAAGATGCACGTGGAAAAATACACAAAAGACGTGTAGCGAAGGAGGAAAATGAAGGCGAAAAAAAGGGGGAAAAATAATGACGGGCAAAAACAGCTAAGGCGGGGACCCTGACATAATCTTAAACACCTCCAATTTACTATGTCTCCACTCCACTCTAGATTCCGTGTTCTTTGCTTTAAGGTACAGGTGTGGTCATTATACCATGGTGCTAGCCTTTTTTCCCTAATGCGTTTGACCCTAGCAGGAGCAATCGTGTCCAGGGTTGAGCAAAGCACACATTCTAATTGGTCATTTACACACTCAAGATGATTGATCTCTGTAGGTGTATTAAATTTCAAGTCTGGTAGGTTTTTAATAAACGCAGCTGGAGTAGCAGATGTAATAGTGGGCTTGGTGTGATAACGAGGCAGAAGGGCTTTATTTATTAGAGATAGCTCAAATACTAAAATATAGTGATCTGAAATCAAATCACTTTGCGGGAAAACATCAAGGTTATCTATATTGATACCAAATGTTATTATTAGATCTAAAGTGTTGAAAAGATGTTCAACCGCTGCAGCTTCAAGCTGCTTCTGTCATAAGCTCCAGCCCCATCATACCCAGGCCACTTAATGCCGATGTTCATATTTTATGTTTTATTTGAAGTATGACTCCATGACTTTAGTTTCATTCTTAGATTTATCATCTACGCCGCCCAAGGTGGTTGTGTCCATTTTTGAGTCTTGGTCCTCCCAAGGTTTGTTCCTCATAACACTTAGGGAGTTTTTTCTTGTCACTGTCGCCCTAGGCTTGCTCAATTTGGGATTGGACATAGATATTAGGAGATAATCTAAACTTGTAAAGTTGCTTTGAGACAATGCTTCATTGTAAAAAGCGCTATATAAATATATCTGACTTGACTTGACTTGACCTAAAGTATGATTACAGCAGTGGGTTGGTCCCATCACATTCTGAGTGATACCCATGGATTGAAAGATGGACTCGAAAGCAATTTTAATTGGATCCTGCTCATTGTCAAAGTGAATATTGAAATCACCTACAATTAAAGCCTTACCTGTTGACAGTACTAAGCAGGAAAGAAAGTTAGCAAATTCCTGAAGAAATTCTGAATAGGGACCAGGAGGGCGGTAAATAGTGATAAGCTGAAAAAAGTGTGGTTTTGACGTCCATAATGATGGATCAGTCATATTAACAATCAGTGTTTCGAATTAGCCTTGTAATGGCTAACAATCACTGCTTTGTTTGTAAGTGATCTAATGTTAAGTAATCCTAGCTTTAGTCTTAGGTTGTTATTTCTGTGGGAGCACTCTGTGTTTATACTAATGAGATTATTAAAACAGACTTTTTGAGAGCGTTTACGTTTAGGACAGATGCGGGTAACTGACACAGTTTCAATACCGCGAGTAATGGGTGAGGTTTGTAAGCACTTCCTTTTAACAGAAGACTAATGTGCATTTTAGACTTATGATAGAATGTTTCAGATGTGCACATTCCATAACCTTTCACTCACTGGTGGGTGGTGGAACTTTGTTGGCTCTCATATGGCTTATTGTATGTAGCAACCTGGCAATGACTTAGGGAGGAAATGTTCAATTAAAGAAGCATTTTCTCCATCCTGATCTGAAAATATGTCGCTAATAAAAATTTTTTTAATTAAATTTGTTAAATGAATACATTTAATTTAATATGTTTTGTTAAATTAATACATTTTATTTCTGAGATAAGCCAGAATCAGTTATATTAGAATTTTTTGTTGGCATATCGGAGATTTAATTATGTGTTACAATGTAAAGAAACCTGGTAAACTGATATTGTGATGCTCTGGCCATCTGCTGAGAATCCTTGTGTCCTGACATTCAGGTGGATGCTGTCTGACATGTACCACCTACCTAAAATTGAGCTTCACCAAGTACACTCCTAAACAGCAATGGTATTCCCTTATGACAGTGGTGTCTATCAGCAAGATAATGCACCCTGTTACACTGCAGAAATTGTTGTTTGTTTGAGAAACATAACTCAAGAGTCCAAGATTCAACTTTTCACTCAATATGTTATGGTTGTTATATAATTTGAAAAATGTTTTATTAACTTTTAGATAACGTAAAACAGAAGCACTTACAGTGGCCACAAATTTGACTCAAAGGGAAAATAAATACAAATTTATTCTATCTATGAGGACTGAGCCTTAAAATCCCACTTTAATATCTAATGGTTCTAGCTTTAGCAGCAGATGAGTATCAGCTTGAGCTACAATAGTAATGCACTAATGTTTCATGTGTGATCTTTGTGACATCTGTAAAATCATTCAGCATATGTGATGTAATAATATACTTCTCAACAAAAATAAAACCCCAACTGGGTCACAATGGTACTTCATCTGGCAGTGCATAAAATGTTTTACTGCTGCAATGTCATTTTGTATTTTATATATGCCTGGCAATAAACAGGCACATCTGTAATTAAAAGAAATATAAAATATACACTGGTACCATCAATCTTGTGTGCACAAAGAAACAGATACCTCTTGCTTTGTACTGTGTTAAACACCATGTTGTACCATGGAGCAGGTGTGAGACAGGTGTTTGTTTTGGACAGTGTGACAGTAAACAACTCTCAGCCCAGTATCTGCAGTAATAAGCCGTCAGAGCATGAGAGTCTGGGTTTGTGTGTTTGTGTGTAACAGCATGAAAGGGTGAAGACCTGTGCCCTGGCCCTCATATTTGTATCTGTGTGGGTGTGAGGGGGTCTACCAAGAGCGGTAAATAAGCAGACTAAATGCAAACATTTCAGGACAACAACAAAACAAGCAGAAAATGTATTTCACAGGTCTGTCGCTGACATTTGCCACTATTTAATAAAAGACAGAAAGAGTCAAAATTATTATTATTATTATTATTATTATTATTATTATTATTATTATTATTAAGAATTCTAAATAGAGTTGAGTTCATTAGTTACTGTATGTCATTGCTTTTCAAAATGTGCAGACTTTTATTCAGATAAATATACACTGTCATTCATACTGTATATATTTATACTGATATTTTAATGAGGATAAAATGCAGAGATGGTCTTACTGGGAAAATAATACTACTCAGTTTAAAACCCTACATTTACATTTAGCAGGCACCTTTATCCAGATTATTATAACTGATACAATTTTACAATTCAAACTATTTGTGGATGAAAGGCCTTGCTCAAGGACCCAACAGTGACAGCCTGTCAGAGATGGGATATGTGTCAGTGCTACATATATTATTTACAAGTTAAAAATTACAGTTAGAAATACATTAAGTAATAACAGGAAGAAAACTATTGTCTGAGGTCAGGGTCAGCAATGATGCAGCACTTATAATAATGTGCAAGACGGCTGGAGTTTAAAAATACCTCTATTAGAAGTTACAGCACCAACCAGGGAAAAGTATAGCAACAAATAAAAAAAACAATGAGACCATTGTAATGAGGGAAACTTACAAGTCCTATACTGCATCAACCATTAATCAATGCCTCCAGAAGCCTTCTTTATTTTCAGAACTACCTCTTCCTCTCCTTCTCTGTTTGGTTGGGTTGCAGCCTGTAGCCTTTCTCCAGCAACCAGATAAGGGTGATGAATATGAAACAGTTCTAGAAGACTCAGTTTTGCAAGACAGGGTGGTGGGATTCATGCACCACATGTAAGGCTGATTTTAATTTGCCTAAAATAATCCTTTAATTATATCACACAAGGAAGCTTAGCTACAATCTGATATTGTATGAAATTAATTTTATGAAATGTGAAGCAATCCGCAAAATAATAAATTAGGCATTTCTTCCAAAAACTATCTGTATCCGGTCCAAAACATTAAAACTGGAGACTCATAACGGTCATAAATCAAGAATGTAAACTATTCATTAAAAACTATATAATTTGAGGATAAAAGTAATGGTAAAAGTAATGGCAAATATCTCACAAAACAGTTCAGTTGTTTGTTTGGTTTTGTATTTATCGTCAGCACACTTGTCTATATTTATGACAGGAACAAGGATACATCAATAAACACACTTCATCCATACAAGTTCAACATCAAACACAGTCACAGGCAATTTAGCATCTCCAATTCACCTAACTCACATGTCTTTGGACTGTAGGAGGAAACCAAAGAACCCAGAGTAAACCCACACAGACACGGGGTACACATGCAAACTCGACATAGAAAGGACCCAGGCCAAACCACCTGCGACTGAACCCATGACCTTCTTGCTGTGAGATGATGGCGCTCAAGCTGTTAGGAATTATTTTCCTAATTGGGTTTGATCATGACCTTCTGTCCGTTCAGAGTTCTGGAGAAACTTGCCCTTGATTGAGCTCAGGAGATAAAGCAAGAAGCAGACCTATTATTGTCGTCAGGTTCTTAACTCTTTAGGCAAGCATGGGCAATATATACCCCTCTACAATGTTTCTAAAAACATAAATGTTCTCATAAAATGTATAACATTGCACAACCTGCTTGCTCAGTTCCAAAACAGACAGGCCGAGGAAACAGCTTGACATTTAAACCCTAAGTTGTTGGCTGCACCAGGTGGTTCTCCTGTAATAGCCCATTGTAAGACCTTTATTTGAATAGGATGAACAGCAGTGCAGTTGTAAGTCAGCCTTCAAGCTGAACAGTAAACACATGAGGAGACATAGAACAAAATCCTTACAAGCCACCAAGCCACTGTGCTGCCCCAAACTTTCTTGTTTGGTAACATTAATGTAATTAAGATCTAATTGTGAAACATGCATTACTCACAAAAAAGTGCACTAAGCATAAGCATACTTCATCCTACATGCCTTGATTACCATCCTCATTTGAAGATCAGCAAATTATCTGAGTGTACCTTAAGAGCAGAAGGATATGTGAATTGAGTGGGACTGGTATCATTGATACCAAGAGACTCAGCCTTTTGGACATCCACTGGAAGTTCATTCCACCACCTGGGTGCCAAAATGGAGAAAAGCCTTAATGCTTGTTTTCCTTTAACATTGTGTGGTGGGTCCCAGCCAAGCTTGTGCCTTGAAAGGTATGAGGTACAGAGCAGGACTTGATTAGAGCCATTAGGTAAAATGATGCGTATCTGGTTTTGGCTTGGTAGGCGATCCTCACAGTTTTGAATAGCATGTGGACAGCAACAAGGAGCCAGTGTGGAGAACACAGCAGTGGGGTAACATGAAAAAACTTCGGTTTATTGAAAACTAGACAAACTGCTGCAGGCTGAATCAGTTGGTCTAATTGCAGACATGGGAAGACCAGCCAGAAGAGCATTGCAGTAATCTTGTTTTGATACAACAAGAGCCTGGACAAGCACCTGTGTGGCTTCCCTGGAAAGGAAGGAATTTCTCCAGACATGCTGAGACACATGTAAAGACCTGTACATCTGCTTGAGTGAAAGAGAAAATGAGTTGAGTGTCATCAGCATAACAGTGAAAGAAGAAGCCATGTGAAAAGGACCTTTCAGAAGCCTTTGACACAGTATTCCACAGTTTCTCCATTCTGTAATTAGTTTCAGCTTCTTCTTGGGGTGTCAGTTAGTAGGCTGGGCATAATGTGTGGGCAACAAATCCTGGAAGCCACTGTCCCACATTCAGTGAAGAAACTAAAGCTGAAAGTGGCAGCATATTACAAAAATACAAAAAGATCCAAAACTTACCCCAATATATAACTCAAATTTTAATTCCATCCAGAGGCCATGTCTTTCTAATTCTAAACTTAACAAAACATAATTTTACCCAGATTAAAATACTATGTACAAGTCTATAGCTATGGCAGCTAGGCCTTCCTTCAGTTCAGAGCATTGTATTCTAATAGAGGTGATTTGGAGCAGAACCTTGATCACTGTGTGCAAATTAGACTTCATTTTCATAAACATTTTTCAGTGTGATGCTATTCTATGTGTTGTCCTGTAACACCAAGCACAGATCTCTGCTTAATTGACTGGTCGACTGATTCAGACCTGATCAAGGTTTCAACTTCGAGTTAATTAGGCTTGACACGAACAGCAGCTTTAGGGAAGCAGAGGTGGAAATGGAGCGAACCCCACGCACACATGCACACACAATGAGAGACTGAAAGAATCTTGTTGCGATGACTGATAACTAGCTGACAGATTTGGATGCCGTATGGGTGTATTTATATGAGTGTCCCTGTGTACAGTATATACATATCCTCCACAGACTGCAGCTAATATAGCCTATAACAATGGACTTTACCCTGGGGCTTTGTTCTAGCTGAATAAACGGTTTCTTTCCCATGCCAAACCCTGTACTGGAGAAGAGAAATAACTCTATTATACATGCTGGAGTCCTCTTCTACAGCGGCCAGAGGATTCTAATTCACTCAAGCACTCTCAATGTCCAAACTGTTTCTGCTCTACTCCAGCACATCCAAACCTCAAATAGTGCTCACTGGGATTAATAATAATTTTTGCACCCTTTTCTTCAGTTGTCCTGTCAAAACACAGCTATAAGCTATAGAGTAAGTCCTCTTAACAAACCATAAGGAAGTTCACATGTTCAAGACATCAGTTTTTATTCCTTATGTTAACTAGGTTATTGGAACAAAACCACTATAAATATAAGCAATGACTGTGTGACCAAAACAAACATTTGCCATTAACTTCAGTGGCAGACATTTGGAACATATTTTAATCTTTTATCTTCTGCTTTTATTTATTTAAAAAAATAATTCTGCACAGTCACAGTAGATTACTTGACCACTGTCTATTTACTAATGCCGCAATCTATATTCGAATGATGGGAAAAAGTGGTTACACATAAAAAACACATAAAAAATATCAACAGTGTGATTTGTCAACTATTGAACCATATAAGAACTAGGAATGTGGAGTAACACATAGTTGGCTTGAGTATTTAAACAAAATAACAGTTAATTTCAGGATGTTACTTTTATGAGAATATGAATTACCCTGTTTTAAATTAATGTTTTACCAAACTGAAACTGTGATGATTAAATGATATGCTTAGCTATATCAAAGCAAAACATAAGAAAACAGTAGGAAAGAAGTGACAGCACAGCAATTAAATGAATTATGCTGTATGCAGATGTAATGGAATGTAAACTATAACGATGGAATAACTTAAAAGAGAATGTTGTGAAGGCAAACTGTGTATTGCAAAAAACTCTTCTTAAGATTCCTTTAGTAAAAGATCATTGTAAAACATTATCAGATTTTTGCACAAGTAAAGGCAACCTAATTAAGCAAATGATACAAAAATATAATATTTAGTCGTTTATTTATGTATTGAGGAAAACTATCCAATATGATATATCTGTGAGTGGCAAAAGTCAAGTCAAGTCAGATATATTTATATAGCGCTTTTTACAATGGAGCAAGGAAAAACTCCCTGAGTGTTATAGGAAGAAACCCTGGGAGGACCAAGACTCAAAAAGGGACCCAACCTCCTTGGGCGGCATAGATGATAAATCTAAGAGCGAAACTAAAGTCATGGAGTCAAAGTTCGAATAAAATGTGAAGTCTGCACATCGGCAGTAAGTGGCCCGGGTATGGTGGGGCTGGAGCTGATGACGGAAGCAGCTTGAGTGGAGCTACAGCGGATGAACATCATGTGTGGGGCTGGAACACAGCTCGGAGAGAAAACAGAAAATGTAATTAGTTATTGATTAAGAGCACAGTGTCTATTAACACAATCACTGATGCCATGTGTAGCATGAGAACCCCGGCAGCATTAGCTATAGCAGCATAGCTAGAAAGAGGAGAACTGGTAGGTAACACAGCCAAGAGGGATCACATGAGACATTGGCAACCCCCACGGGAGGCAGAAGACAGCAACCCAACATCTGTGATCACCAGAAGACTCTTTGACTATGAACCCTCAGCTCTGCCCTTATTTGCACGAGTCAAGATCACGAGGACCGAAGCCCAGTTCAGCTAGACCGCCCACTCGACACTCCCACCTAATGGATAAGGCAGGCAGGCCAGACATGACTCCAGACTCCGGCCCCAGTGACCCAAGCCATGCATCCCGGTCTAAATCTAGTCAAAACCTGCGCAAATAAGTATGTCTTTAGCCTAGACTTAAAATTTTGGAGAGTGTCTGAGTCTCGAACGAAAGTGGGAACTTTATTCCATAGTTGGGGGGTCATGTATGAGAAAGCCTTTCCCCCTGCTGTGACTTTTTTAAATCTAGGAACTAAAAGAAGTCCTGCACCCTGCGAACGTAGTAGACGAGTTGGATTGTAAAACTCTAAGAGGTCACTCAGATAATGTGGGGCCAGGCCATGTAGAGATTTATAAGTTATAAGAAGTATTTTGTAATCAATGCAGAATTTGACTGGTAACCAGTGTAGTGATGATAGAACAGGAGTGATATGATCAAATTTTCTAGTTCGAGTTAGTACTCGGGCAGCTGCATTCTGAACTAACTGAAGTTTATTTATAGATTTACTGGAGCATCCAGTAAGTAAGGCGTTATAGTAATCCAACCTTGAGGTTATAAACGCATGAAAAAGTTTCACTGCATCATTAAAAGAGAGGATATTTCAAAGTTTAGTGATATTACGTAATTGAAAGAAAGCAATTCGAGTGATGCTGGTAATGTGGGCATCAAAGGAGAGATCTGAATCAAATGTGACCCCTAAGTTTTTTACAGACGGACTGGGCAATACTGGACAGCCATCTAAATTTAGGATAGATGTAGCCAACCTGTCTCTCACAGTCTTGGGTCCCACTAATAGAACCTCAGTTTTATCTGAGTTAAGTAAGAGAAAATTAAATAACATCCAATCTTTTATTTCCTTTACACAGTCCTCAATTTTGTTGATTGTAAGGCTGTCATTAGGTTTGGCTGATATGTACAGCTGTGTATCATCTGCATAGCAGTGGAAACTAATGCCATGTTTAAAATAACTGAGCCTAGTGGCAGCATGTACAGAGAGTATGTGAAAAGTATGTGAACCTCATTTGAAGTTATAGTCAGGTGTTTTCAGTCAATGAGATATCAATCAGGTGTGAGTGGGCACCCTGTTGTATTTAAAGAACAGGAAATCTTTTCAAAGTCTGATCTTCACAATGCTTGTGGGTGTGCATCATGGAACAAACAAAGGATATTTCTGAGGACCTCAGAAGGAGTTGCTGATGCTCATCAATCTGGAAAAATTTTACAAAAACCATCCCTAAATAAATCTCCAATTCACCATCTGTCTGGCAAGGGAAGACACGGGAGGCGGACGTAGGTGCAAGTGGTGCAGGTTTATTTGTAGTGAACATTGTGAAACATACAAACAAACCACACAGAACTAAACTAAGAATGATAACTAATACAACAAACATCTAACACAGGGGACAAGCTAACAAGCTAACAAAACAAGAAGGGCTAACATAACAACAAGGCTACTCATGAAACAAAGCTAAAACATGGAAACTAGAAATGCAAAGACAACTGGAGAAGCCCACTAAGGAGCAGAAGACTGAGACAAGACAAAGATAAGGAAAAGACACAAACCAGCAGGGAACGAGGAGTGAAGAACAAAGTGCACATGGAGCCAAGGCAAACCAGGGAGTGAGCGTAAACACTGGAGCGGGCACGCTCTAGACCTCGTCTGGGGCAGACGCTCCTCTGGACCTCCTCCGAGGTGGGGGCTACTCTGGACCGCCTCTGGAAGGGCCTCACTGGAGCGCACGGCCTCTGGAAGGGCCTCACTGGAGCGCACGGCCTCTGGAAGGGCCTCACTGGAGAGCACGGCCTCTGGAAGGGCCTCACTGGAGAGCACGGCCTCTGGAAGGGCCTCACTGGAGAGCACGGCCTCTGGAAGGGCCTCACTGGAGCGCACGGCCTCTGGAAGGGCCTCACTGGAGCGCACGGCCTCTGGAAGGGCCTCACTGGAGCGCACGGCCTCTGGAAGGGCCTCACTGGAGCGCACGGCCTCTGGAAGGGCCCTCACTGGAGCGCACGGCCTCTGGAAGGGCCTCACGGGAGCGCACGGCCCTCTGGAAGGGCCTCACGGGAGCGCACGGCCTCTGGAAGGGCCTCACTGGAGCGCACGGCCTCTGGAAGGGCCTCACGGGAGCGCACGGCCTCTGGAAGGGCCTCACGGGAGCGCACGGCCTCTGGAAGGGCCTCACGGGAGCGCACGGCCTCTGGAAGGGCCTCACGGGAGCGCACGGCCTCTGGAAGGGCCTCACGGGAGCGCACGGCCTCTGGAAGTGAGGGTGGTGAGACAGGCCACGATCCAGCTATCACGAGTCCCTGCGTGACTGCTGAATCCACAGCTCCCAGCACAGCCCGCAAGTCCACAATAAGTCTCTCCTGCCCAAGCGTCTCCGCAATTTGCACCACAAACCTCACTGCCTCTCAGGCAGACTGTACTGATCCCAAGACCCCTTGAAGAACCTGCTAAATCTGAGCCATGGCCAGGTGAGCTGGGGTCAGGAGCAAACATGGGGGTGCGGGCATGCGGGTGGGGCTTGAGAGTGCCGAATCCTGCTTGACCCGGGGGAAACCCGAACAGCTGGCGAGAGGGGGTGCAAGTGGTGCAGGTTTATTTTTAGTGAATATTATGAAACATACAAACAAACCACACAGAACTAACTAAGAATGATAACTAATATAACAAACATCTAACACAGGGGACAAGCTAACAAGCTAACAAACAAAGAGGGTTAACACAACAACAAGGCTACACATGAAACAAAGCTAAAACAAGGAACTAAAAATGCAACTGGAGAAGACACTAAGGAGCATAAGGCTGAAACAAGACAAAGATAAGTAAAAGACACAAACCAGCAGGGAACAAGGAACGAAGAAACAAAGAGCACATGGAGCCAAGGCAAACCAGGGAGTGAGGTGAAGCCAGAAAAGGAAGTGCACAGGAAGAAGGGTATATATAGAGGACAGACCAGCAGGTGGCTACAGTCCCACCTGCTGGGTAGGAAGGGGAAAGCAGGGGGAGCTAAACAAGATGGATGCAAGCTGAAGGCTTGCATCATCGTTACACATCTGATAGATTGTGTGGAAATCGAGGACATTCTGGTTTAATGAGAAGTGTCATGCCTGGAGAAAGGAACACACTGCATTGCAGCATAACATCCTTAACCCGTGATGAAACATGGTGGTGGTGGTGGTAGTATCATGGTTTGAGCCTGTATTGTTGTTGTTATTATTATTATTATTATTATTATTATTATTATTATTATTATTATTATTTCCCTCCTCCTTTCCCTGACTATTCGTATTCTATACCAACACCCCCACATATTTTCTTTATGATTTCTTTTTTCTTTGTTTTATTCTTCATCTTGGTTATTTATTATTTTTTACAAGTAGTTGATAAAGATTTAAATTAACGTATTATAATAAAAAAAAAACGATATTCTAGTGCAGTATTAAAAATAACCTCCTCAGTTTTAGGATATATCAGTCTGGAAAGGTTTATAAAGGCATTTCTAAGGCTTTGGGACTCCAGCGAACCACAGTGAGAGCCATTATCCACAAATGGCGAAGACATGGAACAGTGGTGAACATTCCCAGGAGTGGCTGGCCAACCAAAATTACCCAAAGAGTGCTGCAACAAATCCAAGAGGGCACAAAAGTCCCCACAACAACATCCAAAGAACTGCAGGTCTCACTTGCCTCAGTTAAGGTCAGTGTTCATGCCTCCACCATAAGAAAGAGACTGGGCAAAAAAGTTGAGAGACAAAAACCACTGCTGAGCAAAAAGAACATTAAAGCTCATTTTAATTTTTCCAGAACACATCTTGATGATCCCCAAGACTTTTAGGAAAACATTCTGTGACTGACGAGACAAAAGTTGAACTCTTTGGAAGGTGTGTGTCCCCATTACATCTGGAGTAAAAGTAACACAGCATTTCAAAAAAAGAACATTATACCAACAGTAAAATATTGTGGTGGTAGTGTGATGATCTGGGGCTGTTTTGCTGCTTCAGGACCTGGAAGACTTGCTGTGATAAATGGAACTATGAATTCTGCTGTGTACCAAAAAATCCTGAAGGAGAATGTCCGACCATCTGTTCGTGACCTCAAGCTGAAATGAACTTGGGTTCTGGAGCAGGACAATGATCCAAAACACACCAGCAAGTCCACCTTTGAATGGCTGAAGAAAAACAAAATGAAGACTTTGTGGCCTAGTCAAAGTCCTGACCTGAATCCTATTGAAATGCTGTGGCATGATCTTAAAAAGGCAGTTCATGCTCGAAAACCCTCCAATGTGGCTGAATTACAACAATTCTGCAAAGATGAGTGGCCAAAATTCCTCCACAACGCTGTATAAGACTGATTGCAAGTTATTACAAGTGCTTGGTTGCAGTTGTTGCTGCTAAGGGTGGCCCAACCAGTTATTAGGTTTAGGGGGCAATCGCTTTTTCACACAAGACCATGTAGTTTTGGATTTTTTTCTCGATTAATAATAAACACCTTCATTTAAAAACTGCATTTTGTGTTTACTTGTGTTGTCTTTGACTAATATTTAAATTGGTTTGATGTTCCGAAACACTTAAGTGTGACAAACATGCAAAGAAATAGGAAATCAGGAAGGGAGCAAACACTTTTTCACACCACTGTATGTAAGGAGAATTTCCTGGTTAATGGTGAAAAGGTTTTCCAACACACAATGATTTTTAATGTGATGTACACAGAGTGTCCCGAGACTTAAAGACAGAGAACCAGCATGGTAATGTGGCCACATCTTCCTGATGGAGAAGGTCCCTTATAGATGGGAATGGGAATTATCTTTTATTTAACATCATATTAGCTGCAGTGGCCATTTCATAACAAGTACAAGGTTACATCAAAACTAGTAATACACCCCTTCTAGATGTCATGTATCAGACCACATCCTGATCTTCATGTATTCACAAACTGCCTTTCTGAAGATTTAGTCATATTAAGCATCAATTCTGCTTTCAGCAGGCACCAGAAAAGTGCCTCAGTAAAGTGAGTCTGATGCCCCTGGTGACAGCTTTACCTGAACTGTTTGTACTGTAGATTGACCCTGTATGGGTTGGAGAGACCTCCAGGGATGCATCTTACTAAGGCAGTTCAGATGTCAGCTAGGGTAAGTAAAGTAGCATTAGTTCCCTATTAGACAGAAGTTTGACTCACCACATTAAGAAAGAGGTCACTTCCTCGCTACTCACCCACTCAATGTGTATGTTTATGCAGCTCTAAGCGCAATGCACCATCTATTCCATGTGGAGGAAGACACTTTTTACAGTTCAGACATGGGAAGCCCCACTTGGCACAATATAACAATCACATTATGTAACATGTAATCCCTCTTGGTTTGACTGCATGCTGTGCAGATTCCTTCTTCTTAGAAACATTTTTTTCTGTTTTAACACTTTTTTTTTATTTCTACAGCAGTGCAGAGGCTTAAGCAGGGGTGTGTCTAGACTGGTCAGGGACATGGGGATCAGCCCAAGACACAAAATTGTCCTGAAATATTTGTGAAATCAGAACCATAATGAAATCAGACCAAATCAAAAAACAGTAAAACTGGTTCAGCATATGATATTCACCAGATATTCCGTAAGGACTGTCAAGATATTAAAAGAAAATCTGTGGCAACCATTAAAAATATGCAATGAATTCAGTGCTTTTAGTCAAATTATTTCATAGCAATTTATTACAATATTGACAAATTTGCAGGCAAAATAAAGAAAAGAAATACATCATATTTAGCAGTGCACAGTGCTTGCAAATTAGCTGTTCTCTGCCCAGTCCCCACGTCAAAATTAATGTCTTGGCTAGCCAAGTTTCCAACTAATATTAAATTGCAATTTATAAGTGGAAAAAATACCACTGAATATAAATTTCAGAAGACAGGGCCCACTACTCAAGCAAATGAACTAGACACCTCCAACCCTTCTTCCCAACTTGGGTATATGTTGAAGAACATGTAGGGAACAATAGTTATACAATAGTTCACCATCACTAATTTGTGAAATTTGATTATGTGTTTGATTTACTATGCTTTCTTTTAATTGGAGTGAGAAGACAGGGCTTATTGTACAAGAAAATGAATCATAGGGAATGAAAGTTGACCTCACACTGCATTACAACTCAGGCCAAGGTGCTATCTTGTAAGGATAAGCCTTTCATTTGCAGCATCCCTGCTTTCCAGTCGACTTTGTCCTTTTTATTGTTGTAATATTGGTAATGATTAGTCAAACATGTTGTGTTAAATCCTACCACAGATCACACTGTTCATGGAGGAAACTCACAAATGGAATATAGCATTTTGCTTTTCCTACTTGAAAGAAACACAAAAGGAAACAGACAGATGAAGAACCAAAGAACACATCACCAGTATTAAAGGATTTTCCTTTATAATTTGTTTATTAATTTTAAATAAAATCAACATGAAATAAAATTTTCTAGTGCTTTTTAAAATGAAGCATTGTCACAAAGCAGTTTTACAATTATCAAGTCCCTAATTGAGCAATCCTTTGTATGACAGTGGCAAAGAAAAACTTGCCATGTTTTATATATAAGTATATAGATGGCAGCACCTCAGTGGATTTAAGCATTTACACTTGGACAGGATTACCTGATGAAGTTCAAACCAAACATCCAAATGAGGAAGAAAGGTGATTTGAGTTGTTGATGCCTGAAGTCAGAGGAAAATGGCTAGACTATTTTGAGCTCATAGAAAGGCAACAGTAACTCAAATAAACACTTATTACAACTAAGATAAGCAAAAAGCAATTCTGAACACACACCATATCAAATCTTGAAGTCGATGGGCTACCGCAGCAGAAGACCACACTGGGTGCCACTCTTGTCAGAAGTCAGCTCTGGATGTAATTTGCATGGGTTCATCATAGTTGGACAATTGAAGAATGAAAAATATTGCATGGCTTGATGAGTCTTGATTTCTTGTACAACATTCGGATGGAAGGGTCAGATGTCAATGCAAACAACTTGAAAACATGAATCCTGTCACAATGATACATGCGCTCCAGCTTGTATTTATCTTCTTTAGCTCCCCCTGTCTTCCTTCTGTTTCGACAGCAGGTGGGGCTGTTGCCATCTGCTGTCCTTTCCTATAAATACCCCTCTTCCTGTTCACTTTTTTTTGTCTGGCTTCTTCACATGGTAGTTCCCTTGTCTAGTCTCTTGTATTCTTTTGTTTCTTGTCCCATGTTTAAGCACCCTTGTTGTAGTGTGTGTTAGCTTTGTTTATATTAGCATTAGCCTTTGCTTCTGTCTCATGTGTTAGATGTTTGTTGTGTTAGTCATCGTACTTAGTTTAGGTCTGTGTGGTCTGTTTGTTTTATTTAACATGCTCACTATAAATAAACCCCTATCACTTGCGTTTACGTCTGCCTCCTTCGTCCTTCCCAGCCAAGAGACAAATCCATCCTGCCATGTTTCAACGGTTCAGGCTCGTGGTGGTGTAATGGTGTGAGGGATATTTTCTTGGTATATTTTGGGCCCCTTAATAACAATTTAGCATCATTTAAACACCACAACCTACCTGAGTATTGTTGCTGACCATGTCCATCCCTTTATGACCACAGTGTACCATTTTCAGCCACAAAGATCAAATCATCTCAAACTAGTTCACAGTACTTAAATGTCCTCCACAGTCATCATATCCCAATCCAACAGAGCACATTTGGATGTGGTGGCACAGGAGATTCACATCATGGATGTGCAGTTGACAAATTTGCAGCAAGTGCACGATGCTATCATGTTAATATGGACCTCCATTTCAGAGGAATGTTTCCAGCACCTTGTTTAATCTATACCACAAAGAATGAAGGCAGTTCTGAAGGCAAAATGGGGTCCAACTCAGTACTACCAAGGTGTACCTATTAAATTGGCCAGTGAGTTTACAGACATACGTTAAACATACACACAAGTAAGAGAGAGGGAGTTGTATACAAATACACAACAAGAAAAGCATTAAGAAATATCCCACATTCAAGAAACTCTTATAAAAATATAGCTCCTGATGGATGTTGTAGAAACTGAATATTTTTAACATTTTGAAAAAGTTTGCATAGTTTTGAAAATTTGTTAGATGAACAAATCAAAGAAAATATAAATGTCTATAATACAATGTACTGTACTTATTATGAGGGGTCACTGACTTCCAACGAATCAGTATTAAATGCCTAGTCAGAAGGGTGACACAGGTTACAACATCTTTTTGAGATGCAGAGAGGGAAGACATTGACAGGGAGATACCAAATAATGCAATAAAAGGTTTGGGTTCAATATTTCTATAAATTCTGAAATCAATAAAAAGGTTGTTGTGTTAAATACAAAAACAAATATTGACCTTACAAATGCTGAAAAGAGGCAAAATATTATCTTTAATTTGTTCTATACCCAAATTGGACCATATTAAAAAGGCACTATCAACAACGGAAGGAGAAAAAAGTGTGATTAGCAACTAATGGGGCATGAACAGAAAATGACTGCAAATCAAAATATTGTCTAAATTGAATCCCTATTCCTGCAGTAGTTTTGGCAATTATATTGTTGGTATAGGGAGAAGTGGAAGAAAAAAAATAGTGAATATATTAGAGCTGTCAGGGATATGGGTTTAGCAGAGCTTGCTTCAATAAAGAGCCTTGAGTGAGATAACCCAAAACCATGCTTAAGCAACTATTTTAAATTTCTAATACCTGCAGCCCAATAACAAAATTTGATAATGCTAATTCACCACGTTTCATAGGTCTTTGCAAGTGCTATAACCTAGGAAGATTGTTGTTCCAGACAAAGTCCAATATAGCACTGTCAAGTGTAACAAAAGGAGGAAAACACTGAATTAAGAACAAAAAATGAGGGGGCGTATTCATTTTTAAAAGTTCAAAATCTTCCTTAGTTTGAGACAATAAAGCTGCAAAATTGATCTTCATTAAGCTGGCCCCCCATGTCATCAAAAAATGGAATGTAAATACTACTGTTCAATTGTGCTGGTTTGTGCTGTAGAAATCATAGTTTGTGTTGCTTCCAGTTTTTAAGAAATTATTACCTGTCATGTCATGCAGCCCCCATCAGAAGCCAAAATCGCATCAAAATGGTCTCTTTTGTTTGTGGCTGCGTTAGTGCAGTTTTGTGCCATTAAAATAAACATTTGTGTTATTTTAATTTGCAAGTTATAAAGCCATGAAAGGATGGACGAGTGATTTGTGCTGTGTTTGTGCTGTTAAAATCAACATTTGTGCTATTTTAATTCGCACCTTATGAAGCCATTAAGATTGGTCCGAACAAGTGATGTCACCAGCCCCTCATAACAGGTCAATTCACATTAAAATGGTCTTTTTCATTTGTGCTGCGTTAGTGCTGGTTGTGCACTTAAAATAAACATTTGTGCTATTTAATAGCCAACTAAATTAAAATAGCAGTAGTATTTTAATTCCATTTTTGAGCACATGGGGCAGCTTCACAGAGGTAAGCTATATGGCTTTATAACTTAAAATAGCACAAATGCTGATTTTAACGGCACAAACCAGCACTAATGCAGCATAAACAAATAAGTCCATTTTGATGCATTTTGGCCTCTGATGGGGGGGCTGTGTAACGTCACAGGTAATAAAATGTAATATTTTATTTCTTAAAAACTGGAAGCAGCACAAACAATGACTTCTACAGCAAAACCCAGCACAAACACAACACAAACAAACAGTAGTAGTTAAATTTCGTTTTTGATCACATGGGAGGCCAGCTTCAGGGAGGTGAGTTTGTGCATGGTGTGTTGTGTTATTTTTGAGTAAATGTTTGTAAAAAGACAATAATAAAATGTCCTCTGTTCCCTCTTGATGAGTTTCTTCACTTTTGATCTTATAAAGAATCCCCATATAAACCCAAGATGTAGCTTCTTACTGACAGGCAGGAAAGTGGAAGGTGCAGGTAGAGTCAAATTACCATTCAGTGACACCCTCTTTAACAGTTACATTACATTGCTACACGCTCACTCTGTGCATAATTTGATTGTTCATTTTGATTGCTTTCAGATCCTTATTTGTTATAGCGGGGGAGAGGGTGATTTATAAAACATTGTGTGCACAATTATTAGGCAAGTTGTATTTTTGAGGATTCATTTTATTATTTAACAACAGGAAGTTGTTGTTGATAGAGGTAGTTATTGTTGGTAATTGTTGTTGTTGTTGTTGGATTTAGATGTTGTCGGTGGAGGTAATGTTGGTGGTGGAGGTAATTGTTGTTGCGGGTAGTTGTTGGTGGAAGTAGTTGTTGATAGTGGTGTTGGTTGTTGGTCATGTGTGTGTGTGTGTGCGTGGGTGGTTGTTTTTTGTTGTTGTAGGTGGAGCTGTGTTCAGAAGTCATTATCTTACAGCACCTCAGACAGAGCCAGAGAGATGGACATCCGGCGGCAGTGGCGGAAGTGAGGAAGCATGCATAGAGTTCTTGAAGATATTGCTCTTTATCCTCGTCAGTGTACTCATACTGACTGGTCATGGGTTGCTCCTCAGTGGGCCTGTCCATCACCATGGGGTCAGGTCAGGAATCTTTAGATCAGGAATCGGTGAAAGGAATCTCTTGCTTCCACACAAATTCAGGAAAAAGCAGAAATATGTCTTGCACTGACAACACATGTCATTTGACCTAAAGCTGTGTGCATGCGCCTTTTTATAGCTCTCGTGCATTAAGATGTCACAGAGTTTCACCTTGAGCCAGTGTGCTACAGTAAGCAAGTATTGTGATGTCATCAAATACAGTGTATTACTCTGTTTCTTTCTCCTAATAATAATAATAATAAAAATAATAATAATAATAATAATAATAATAATAATATTTTACGCGCTTAGCAGCTTAATTAGCTGGGAAGAAAAAGATGTATAATAAAAATATAATATAATAAAAAGATAGACATAAATTACAATGAATACAGATCAATACAAAATGAGGACAGAATAAAAGAAGCATCTTCACAAACCTTATACGCATAGTTATTTTGTCTCCAGAAAATACATTTTCTGTGTTTAATGTGGGTTTTTTCTTACTTTACTTGCCTGTATTAATCTTTGTACTGTCATGAATTTTAATGGATATTAAAGGTGCTCATAAAATTAAGTTCCTTTTCACTAAGGACTTTGGTAGGATATTAGTTGCAAATCATGAGGGATTCATATATTTTATTAGATTTTTAATGTTAATATGAATAATAATGTCATATAATAGAATGAATATAATATATTTTATTTTATGGTAGATAGCATATTTAATTATACAGAGTCTACAGGAAAAACACCATATCCTGTTAAAACCATCACGTTTTGTAATGTTACATGCTGAAAATGAAAGTAAATCTAACTTTTTTTTCCAACTGTATTTACACATTATATACATTTTTAAAATTCGAATCGATTATTCAATAATTACTGGAAAAATATACGGTTTGACCCCTTTAGAGTGACCTTTCGAAACTTTCTCAGGAACACCAATCACTTGCCATATCACACCAGAGGCCCCCGCCTGCTCCCACCTTATATCACCTGTAGTGCTTTTGATTGCTTCAGAATAAAACAGGAGGTTCATTGAGGATTTCACCACTAGCTGTGCATCTTAACATAAAGAGTTCACCATGGATGAAAATGTGGTTTCAAAATGGCTCTGGGATAAATAAGCAGGAAGGCATGAGTTAGGAGGAAATGTCAGAAGCTTTAACTTTGCCCTGGAGTTCTGTTCAGAGTATTATTAAGAAGTGGAGAGTGTAGAGGTATCGAGGATATTAATAAGGGCAGATATGCTCGTTGAAATACTCGAGTCCGGTCTCGAGACCACAAACATCTCTTGCACCTGTCTTGACCTCATTTAGACTTGGTCTAGTCTCGGTCCCGGGGTAAGGAGGGTTCGAAAATTGTTGTCAAAACCAGGGCAAGTCTAATGCATATGTCTGAGGTAACTTTAATTATAAACTGAACTTTTATTTTTATTGAGTATCAACAATCCATTGAAACACAATAAAATCAGTCCTTTCTCTACATGCCTAAATAAAATCTGCACTCTGATTGGCTAACATGGAAAAAAAAGTTTCTGCTCTTCTCGTTCAGTATGCAGTCAATGAACATATTTTAATTTGTCTGATCTTAAGTTTGGTCTTGGGCCATTCCCGGTTTTGGTGTTGACTACAAAACTACTTATCATTACATAGGATGGCATGTTGGGTTCGGACTAATAAACAAGACTCTACAGATTCCAACAAGACCATTTTATCGGATTTTAATCTGACCCGCTGAGACTTGGGAAATACAGAGGAAATTGCTACACCAGTCCACTACCGGACTAACTCAGGTTTGAATACCAGTAGTACCTTCTGTACCTTCTGATTTCAGTCTGTTTTCTTTGCCTGTGCATGCATACAAATATAGCCTGGAAGCAACTAGCAGAAACAAACATGCTTGCCAGGTCTGCTTATAGGCTTGTTTTGACAGACCTGGTGCTTTTTTCTGTTGTGGGATCTGGCAACCATGGAATTTAACAAAGCGAAATGGCTACCAATCATTTTTGGGGAGACTCTGAAACCTCTGACCCAATTATTATGAATATAGCCCCTGTAGTTGCAAAGCAATTTCTCATTCCTTCCAGTACATCAATCCTGAAAACAGCCTGGGTCCAATGAGTTCAAGGCTTCAAACTTCCCACTTTGACCTCTGTGAAGCTTTTCCCCCATGTGAATTTAAATACTACTGTATTTGTTTTTATATGTGAACCAATTAAATTATTTTAATGACACAAACCAGCACTAA
This sequence comes from Ancistrus triradiatus, assembly GCA_025084515.1. Taxonomy (NCBI): domain Eukaryota; kingdom Metazoa; phylum Chordata; class Actinopteri; order Siluriformes; family Loricariidae; genus Ancistrus; species Ancistrus triradiatus. The sequence continues at coordinate 114,909 of JAJAGP010001477.1, forward strand.
AGCACCACAAACAAAAGAGACCATCTGATTTGGGGCTGCGTGACGTCACAGGTAATAAAATGTAATGTTTAATTTCTTAAAGCAGCACAAACTATAATTTCCACAGCACAACCCAGCACAAATGCAACACAAACAAACAGTAGCATTTAAATTCCGTTTTTGATAACATTGGGGTCCAGCTTCACGGAGGTGCAAAATTGGCCTTGTAGAGATCTTTAAATGTATTTGTGACCTTATACGGAGGTATCTAAAGGAATGTTGGGCCATTTTAAAATTATGGTAATTTTTAGCAAATGTGAAAACTGAGAAAATCACAGTTTTGTTTAAATTCATACATTGACCAAACGACTGAAGAATAGAAAGCACAGCTGGAACAAAGACAGGCAGATTAGTGTCAAATAAAAGGAGATCATCCACATAAAGAAGAACAATTCTTTTTATGTCTGAACCATTTCTATGTATTCTTATGAAATAGGAACTGGATAGAAGAGCTACAGAAGTTGCAAATAACAAGGGACTTAAATGACAGCCCTGTCATGTAAAATGATAAAGACAAAAGTATTCATATTGAATATGTTTTGTTCTAACACAAGTTTGTGGTGAAGTGTAAAGGAGTTAAAGCCAAGATACACATTTTGACCCAAACCCAAACCTCTCATGTAAAAGTCAATCTGTTCCACTCTGTCAAACACTCTCTCAGCATCCAAGGAAATTAAAGCTTTGTGAGTGACTGAACTAGAAGTGTTGTAAACTTCATTAACTAGATATTTAATGTTTGTGTCTTTTACAAACAAAGTCAGTCTGACCTAATTAAATAATAAAAGGGAGGACATTATCCAGGCGTAATGCCAGTGATTTGGGCAAGACATTCACGTCAACATTTAATAAACTAATTGAACAGTAGGATGCACAATCTAAAGGATATTTATCTTTTTTCAACAGGAGGGAAATAGAACAATCAGTAAGGGTTCAGGGAAGATGGCCAGAATTAAATGAATGATTAAAAATATCCTCTAACAGGGGAGCAAACTTGGCAAAAATGCTTATAAAACTGATTGAAAACCATCAGATCTGGGATTAGCTCCTCAATGGTAATTGGCTTTTTTTAAACTCCTGTACACTAGATCACTCTGTTAATGGAATATTCAAATGATCAAAGAAACTCAGGTAGAAACCTGATCAGAAGAGTAAAAGGATGTGTATGAGGATAATATTCCTCAGGGTCTGATGTCATGGCAGAGGAACTAGTTCAAATCTAGCTAATTTGATAGGAACTTGCAGCCTGATGTAAGTGATGAACAAGTAATTTTGTGTGTTTGCCACCATACTCATAATTAGACCTGGTCTGAAGCAGAAGCTCAGTAGCACAATATGACATGAGAACATCAGATTCTGCCGGTAGAAGAAGACGCTCATTATCGGGAGGTCCCATATATTGAGAAATTGGGATACACATTTTGCCAATGTAGCAATTTTGTGCTTTCTAATTTGCTTCTCATATGAGATAAGTTCACGCTGAATATATGCTTTCAAAATTTCCCAACAAAATACAAGAGGAATTTTTGGACTAAACTGGTTTAATCTGCTTCATTAGCATAGTGGAGAAGAAAATCCAAAAATCAATCAATCAAAAAATAGATGCAGAAATAATTAAATGAAGAAATACATAAATGTGCAGTGGTACCTTGGTTCTCATAGTTAATTCGTTCCAGAAGGCTTGTCAAGAACTGAAAACGGCAAGTACTGAGCAAATTTTTTCTACAAGGAACAATGTAAATTGAATTAAGTCATTCCAGACCCCCAGAAAATTCACACTGTATACATTGGTGCTTGAACGTTTATGAACCCTTTAGAATTTTCTAGATTTCTGCATGAATATGACCTAAAACATAATCAGATTTTCACACAAGTCCTAAAAGTACATAAAGAGAACCCAGTTAAACAAATGAAACAAAAATATTATAGTTAAAAAAATATTATACATTTATTATTGAGGAAAATGATCCAATATTACATATTAGTGAGTGGCAAAAGTATGTCAACCTCTAGGATTAGCAGTTAATTTGAACGTGAAATTAGAGTCAGGTGTTTTCATCAATGGGATGACAATCAGGTGTGAGTGGGTACCCTGTTTTATTTAAAGAACAGGGATCTATCAACGTCTGCTCTTCACAACACATGTTTGTGGAAGTGTATCATGGCACGGACAAAGGAGATTTCTGAGGACCTCAGAAAAAGAGTTATTGATGCCTATCAGGCTGGAAAAGGTTACAAAACCATCTCTAAAGAGTTTGGACTCCACCAATCCACAAGCAGACAGATTGTGTACAAATGGAGGAAATTCAAGAACATTGTTACCCTGCCCAGCAGTGGTTGACCAACAAAGATCACTCCAAGAGCAAGGCGTGTAATAGTTAGCGAAGTCACAAAGGACCCCAGGGTAACTTATAAGCAACTGAAGGCCTCTCTCACATTCTCTAATGTTGATGTCCATGAGTCCACCATCAGAAGAACACTGAACAACAATGGTGTGCATGGCAGGGTTGCAAGGAGAAAGCCACTGCTCTCCAAAAAGAACATTGCTGCTCGTCTGAAGTTTGCTAAAGATCATGTGGACAAGCCAGAAGGCTATTGGGAGAATGTTTCATGGACGGATGAGACCAACATAGAACTTTTTGTATAAAAGAAGAGTGTTATGTTTGGAGAAAGGAAAACACTGCATTCCAGCATAAGAACCTTATCCCATCTGTGAAACATGGTGGTGGTGGTATCATGGTTTGGGCCTGTTTCGCTGCATCTGGGCCAGGACGGCTTGCCATCATTGATGGAGCAATGAATTCTGAGTTATATAAGAGAATTCTAAAAGAAAATGTCAGGACATCTGTCCATGAACTGAATCTCAAGAGAAGGTGGGTCATGCAGCAAGACAATGACCCTAAGCACGCAAGTCATTCAACCAAAGAATGGTTAAAGAAGAAAAAAGTTGATGTTTTGGAATGGCCAAGTCAAAGTGCTGACCTTAATCCAATCGAAATGTTGTGGAAGGACCTGAAGTGAGCAGTTAATGTGAGGAAACCCACCAACATCCCAGAGTTGAAGCTGTTCTGTAGGGAGGAATGGGCTAAAATTCCTCCAAGCTGGTGTGTAGGACTGATCAACAGATACAGGAAACATTTACTTCCAGTTATTGCTGCACAGGGGGTCACACCAGATACTGAAAGCAAAGGGTCACATACTTTTGCTACTCACTAATGTGTAATATTGGATAATTTTCCTCAATAAATAAATGACCAAGTATAATGTTTTTGTGTCATTTGTTTAACTGGGTTCTATTTATCTACTGTTAGGACTTGTGTGAAAATCTGATGATGTTTTAGGTCATATTTATGCAGAAATATAGAAAATTCTAAAGGGTTCACAAACTTTCAAGCACCACTGTATATTGCATTATATGCATTAATGCAGTTGTATTGTACAGGTTCTCCTGATTTATGAAGGGGATGCATTCCGACAAATTGAAATCTGTGTTTTCTTTTGGTTTCCTTTTGGTTGGTTCTTATAACTAACCTTTTTAGGGCCCATGGAGACATTTGCACTGAGAATACAGTACTTTAGATATAAAAATAAAGAAAACACGATAAACACAGCGGAGGTCTTCAATGAACCATTATTGTGAACCGGAATCACTGAATCACTGTTTACTGAATCGTGAATCATGCATCATGAACCAAGTTTCGACTGAAACAGGTTGCGCTGTTCAACTCATTCAAGTTTAGGCAAGTGCGCCGAGTACCATGCAAACGATGAGAGTCGAGAAAAATCTTTGTAGTCAAAATGCATCGAGAACTGAATTAGATGAGTTCCGAGGTGGTTGAGAACCAAATTAGATGAGGTTTGAGGTGGAAGAGAACTGAGGTACCACTGTGTATATAAATAAACCATGTATTTATTTATATACTATTTTATGTCCCTTTTAATTATTAATTTATTTTTATGTTGCACATTATTTATTTATTTATTTAGTTAGTTAGTTGTTTGTTTCTTTGTTTATGTCTCATGGGACTCTTTACTCCACTGGCGTGCGGTAGCAGCTATGATCAAATTTTAAACTTTTTTTTCTGGGTTTTCAGGCCTCAAAAGTATACATATATAGTACATTATTTGGATCTGCATGCCAACTTAGGTCTTAAGCTTCAGGGGGTGTGGTACATCATTCTCTGAGATCAAGCCATGCCCGCATGACCAAATCTCATTGTTTCAGTGTCCTGGATCCTCATTGGTGGAATGAATTTCCCACACCAGTCAGAATGGCCCCGTGTTCTTCTGCAGTCTGAAGCGGGGGTATATCTACAGGTGGGTTGGGTTGGGCTGGGCATTTCCCACCCAAAAGAATCATCTGCCCACTCAATGAAAGCTGATAAAAATCACTGCTATAGCCATTTTTTGAGCATTCATAAAATTGTTTTTGAAATAATGCAGAGTAAGGTTCTACTTTAAAGGACTTCCTGCTCCAGAGTTATGGCAGAGTTAATGTCTTATCTCAATCGACATCCTGCTCCCTATGTAGGTGCACTACATGGACTTTGAGTTAATGATTACTTTTGCTACTTAGTGCACTCTGTATCTGGTAAAAAAGCAATTTTGGATTGAGCCAGTTGGTGCACCTCTTGGCTGACACTAACGTAAAATCCAGTGTAACAACGTTAGTAATGAATGACATACGGTATTTGGTTTTATTGTGCAAATAGATTATATCAATTGTGCAACACCAGTGTAAATATTCTTTCACCTTTTGTAACGTGTCGCTTGTAAATTGCGGTATTAGTGGTGTTTTAATTAGGCTATTTTTTAGGCAAATAAATGAACATTAAATGGGTTGTTGCCATTATGTCCAAAACCAAAACCACTTGTCTGAAGGCTCACCTCTTCAAACAATACTCAGGATAATGTCTCTTCTATGCTTTGCACTTTTGTTGTACTTGCTCTTTGTATATATTTCTGTCACATTTTTGTTAAGTTCTTAGTTATTACAGTGGGGCAAAAAAGTATGTAGTCAGCCACTGATTGTGCAAGATCTCCTACTTAGAAAGATCAGAGAGGTCTGTAATTTTCATTATAGGTACACTTCAACTATGAGAGACAAAATGAGAAAAAGAAAATCTAGGAAATCACATTGTAGGATTTTTAAAGAATTTAATTGTAAATCATGGTGACAAATAAGTATTTGGTCACCCACAAACAAGCAAGATCTCTGGCTCTCACAGATCTGTAACATCTTTTTTAAGAAGCTCTTCTGTCCTCCACTCGTTACCTGTAATAATGGCACCTGTTTGACCTCGTTATCTGTATAAAAGACACCTGCCCACAGCCTCAAACAGTCAGACTCCAAACTCAACCATGGCAAAGACCAAAGAGCTGTTGATGGACACCAGGAAGAAAATTGTAGACCTACACCAGGCTGGGAAGAGTGAATCTACAATAGGCAAGCATGCCAGGCATGTCCCCCTGCTTAAGCCAGTACATGTCCAGGCCCGTCTGAAGTTTGCCAGAGGGCATATGGATGATCCAGAAGAGGATTGGGAGAATTTCAAGTGGTCAGATGAAACGAAAATAGAACTTTTTGGTAAAAACTCAACTCGCCGTGTTTGGAGGAAGAAGAATGCTGAGTTGCACCATACCTACTGTGAAGCATGGGGGTGGAAGCATCATGAATCATGTGATTTCCCGGATTTTTTCCCTCATTTTGTCTCTCATAGTTGATGAAAATTACAGACCTTTCTCATCTTTCTAAGTAGGAGAACTTGCACAATCAGTGGTTGACTAAATACTTTTTTGCCCCACTATATATCTGCCCTTAAGCATCAAACTGATAACTTGCTTATTAGTTGAAGCATTAGTTTCTGGTTGGACTGGTAATGAATCCTATAGGTCTTCGAGGACTTACATCATGGTACCTTGCATATTTTGTAAGTCACTCTGGAGAACAGCGTCTGTCAAATAATTAAATGTATTTGAGTGCATAAAAGAGACAGATTTACCTCAAAAAATGGCTGTACCTCTCAATTTACCCTGAAAGAGGAATAAGAAAACCTGACCCACCCATCCACGTCTTAGTTTAGACTGATCTGTAACGAGTCTCCTGCAAATATATTATATGGTGGCCTAACGGTTAAGGCACTGGACTCTGGACCAGAAGGTCCAGGTTTCAAATCTCACCTCTGCCAAGCTGCCACTGTTGGGTCCTTGAGCAAGACCCTTAACCCACAATTGCTTGGGTTGTAAGACTGTATCAATTGTAAGTCGGTTTGGATAAGGGCGTCTGCTAAATGCTGTAAATGTTATATGCTCCTAAATGCTGAAGCCTACATTGATAGAGTTATTAAGTTAGTTACAATTGAAACTTGTTGGGACATAAGCAACTGGGACAAAATAAGTTATACCTGCCCAAAGTAAAGAGAGAAAAGAAACAACAAACAAACAAAAATAAATAAATAAAACTAAAATAAATAACAAAACAATCCTGCAATTGAAAATTGTAAAACCAGGAACGTATCTTCCCTCCCCTACCTCTCCTCGAAGAAGCATCTTCTCATGCATGCAGATAATACACCAGCCCTCGACTCATTGGTAGCTCCGTTATCTGACTGCTACAATCCGAGCCAAGCATTCCAAATCAGCCACGGTCTCACCCAATGAGCTGAATCGCCTGTCAAATGATTCCAGAGCCACTGTTATATCTCTTTTGAAAGTCTTAGAGATAGTAAAATCAAATGTCTAAATAATGTCTCTGGATCTTGTTTACCATCTGCTCAATGCTTTGCAATGGTGCCTCATTAATCTTTAACCAACCTGGGGTCTTGGCTCTGGAGAGGACAGAGGCTTCATGTGGCATGCTTTGGCCATGTCAGAGTGTTGTTGTAAAAGTCTGTCAAATGTCATTGAACAACCAAATTAAGGTAATTTGAAAGAACCAGCTGTCGTCTGAACTGGTAAAAGCTATTAAAAGTTAAAGTAGTGTAAATAATTATAAAAATGCACATTCCAGAGGCTCCACCACTAAGCATGACTTACGTCTCCCTCATTCAGCAATACCCCCCTGCACAGTCCTTGTTTTGAATGGAATAGGGTCATTGTGGTTAAGAGCTCAAAGATTTACCTAAAATGTAATCAGCTAGCAGAATACATGTCAATTGACTAAAAAAGGTATTTATGTTTGCGTAAGGTGTTGACCATCCATTGGGATGTACATAGAACAACAATGGTGTGTATGGCACGGTTGCAAGGAGAAAGCCACTGTTCTCCAAAAAGAATATTGCGACTGTTTGCAGTTTGCTAAAGATCATGTGGACAAGCCAAAAGGCTATTGGAAGAATGTTTTGTAGACGGATGAGACCAACATAGAACTTTTTGGTTTAAAAGTAAAGGGTTGTTTGGAGAAAGGAAAACACTGCATTAGAGCATAAGAACCTTATCACATCTGTGAAACATGGTGGTGGTAGTATCATGGTTTGGGCCTGTTTTGCTGCATATGGGCCAGAAAGGCTTGCCATCATTAATGGAACAATGAATTCTGAATTATATAAGAGAATTCTGAAGGAAAATGTCAGAACATCTGTCCATGAAGTTAATGTCAAAATAAGATGGGTCATGCAGCAAGACAACGACCCTAAACACACAAGTCGTTCTACCAAAGAATGGATAAAGAAAAATGAAGTTAATGTTTTGGAATGGCCAAGTCAAAGTCCTGACCTTAATCCAATCGAAATGTTTTGTAAACACATGCATCTGCAACTTAAATGTAGGGTTTTCACAGGCCATAGTTATGGTTGTATCCATAGTTCCCCCTCCACTGATGTGGCAAGTGCAATGGAAGAGATACAGGGTGTGGTAAGCAAGCTTACAATACATTTATGGCAATATCTGGGGATTTTAGTTATTTATCACTCTCCTTCACACTAACAAATTTCACACAGTATGTGAAAAGATATATAAGAGTGCTTCCTCAGCAACAAACTGTGGACTACAAAAGACATTAAAGAGCTCCTAAATAAAAAGAAGAGGGCTTTTCAAGATGGAGTTAAGGTAAAGAGTGAAGTCAGAGTTTAAAAAAAACAACTCTGAAAAGGTAAGGACAGATACAGGAGAAAGCTGGAGCCTAATCTTGAATGAAAACAGATGAAGGAGGCGTGTAATAGAACGAGAACCATCAGTGGCTATAATCAGCATGGAAATACAATGATGGATGGGGACCTGGATAAGGCCAATAAGCAAAATCTATTTTTCAGCACATTCTGAGGTGCAAACCCAGTCAGTCCTCACCTAACATCCCAGATGAACTGATTGGCTAAAGGAACTCTCAGAAAAAATAGCATCTCTTCAATTCAATCTTTAAACCTGTGACTTTGATGACATGACCCCTACCCTGTCACCTCTTCTCCGTGGAACAGTCTGTATGTCAGTCTGTGTTGACTAAGTGAGCTAAACTTAATACAGGCAAGACTGTGGGACCAGATGGGCCATTTTTCATTCCTCAAGTGCCTTCAACACCATGCAGTATCTTCTACTGAAAGACAAACTTAGGGCAATGCAGGTTGTCCACAGTTTTACAGGCCTCAGGGGACAGCGCTGCCCTTTTTTTTACTCTTTACGCGTCAGATTTTCAGTACAGCACTACATGCTACCTGCAGAAGTTTTTTTATGACTCCTCTATTGTGGGCTGCATTCAAATGGAGATGAGCCAGAGTACAGAATGCTGACTGAGAACTTTTTCTGTGTTTTGTGGTACCCTGAGAATCAACAACTTGGTAGTTGGTTCCATGAGCAAGACCCTTAACCCTCAATTGCTTAGATTGTAAGATTGTATGAATTGTAAGTTCCTTGCCACTGTCGCCCTAGGCTTGCTCAATTTGGGATAGGTTATTAGGAGATAATCTAAACTTGTAAAGTTGCTTTGAGACAATGCTCCATTGTAAAAAGCGCTATGTAAATAAATCTGACTTGACTTGACTTGACTCTGGATAAGGACGTCTGATAAATGACATAAATGTAAATTTAAATGTAAACAGCTTAAAATCAACAAAGATAATGTGGTGGATTTCTGGCATCTCTGGTAATCTCTGTTGACAAGTCCTACAAATACCTGGGGAATCACCTTAATGACAAACTGTGGTAAAAGGAGAGGAGGTGAACTGGCTTTATTTCTGAAAGAGAGATGGTGCACATAGCTGTAAACAATGACAAACTGGACTGGACTGCCCATATTGACACACTGTACAAGAATTCCCGAACAGACTTTTCTAATTACCAACGTTGCAATGTTACTGGTAACCTTAATTACGTTAAACGTGAATAATATGGTAGACGCGACTTAGGCATGGATAAGTCTATGTTGAAGCGTGGTTTTAAGATCAAGCGCAGTGTTATGAGAATCAGGGACCCAGATAAGCCATAACAGCGGTACTTGCCGGTTTCTTTGCGAGGGCTCAAGTGAAGGAGATGGAACGGAACCGGGCCTCTGCCTGTCGTCAGACATCACACGGGGGAATGGAAGTGATCCAATCTTCAGACTCTGATGCCCCTGTTCGGTGGACTCTGGAAGATCTTGGCGATTAGCCTTCGGTCCGTGGAACCACAGATGTGTTGAGGGCCTCGCTCCTTTTTGGCTTTCTTCCCAGCTGTTGGTGATCCGGGGTCTCTGACCTCGACTTGCGTGCATCCGACTCGGATTCTATCTTGGCCACAGATAAAGGTGGAGTCGAACACGTTCTAGCACCACAAGCTTCAACAAAAACTTGGAAAACTTGTATGGTACGAAAATGGCAGAGCGTGAAGTAGATCTTGGCTGGCTGGTCTTTCAACTATCTTCTAATTTGGCAATAGCGAACTACTTAAGACTGCTGGGCACAGGAAACTTAAAATAAACGCGAAAACTTGAGCAAAAACGGATAAAAAGGCTGACAAAAAGAAAAACTGCAACTTTAAAAGACAAAGAAAAGACTTGAAGAACAAGGAGAACAAAACAAACACACGAGACTTGAAGCTAGCTCACCACGCGGTCGGACCGCGTTGCTTTTGAATGTTCCGTATCATAAGCGGCTGGAGGCAGGGCATAAGGAGTTGCCCTTACTTTAGCCAATGAGAAGCTGACTCATCAGTTCTAACTTGGATTAATATATTCCTACATATCTAAAAGTGATTAAAAGTATCACATAATAACCAAAAATCCTCAAAGTTACAAGTTTAGATGCAGACTTCGTTGTAAGGTTCAGATGATCACAGGCACCTTGAATTGATAACCTAGACAGAAACATCCGTTTACATCATTCTAAACGCACATGCATTCGTATTCCTTAAAACAAAATAATTAATACGTCATACAAGATGTAGGAAACAGTACATTCTAAATAACAACTTCATTTCTGTCCTTTATAAGTATGGACGAGTATAAAACGAGCGATCGATATTGATCAGATAAAACAGCTGTTATCTCTAATCATAACCATTAGTATAGCACAACTGGACCATATTACTTATAAAAATGATCATTATACTAAAACATTAACCAAATAGAGATGAAAATGCATGACAATTCAGTAACAGACATATATATATATATATATATATATATATATATATATATATATATATATATGTGAATTTGAAAAATGTCCCTGATCCACTCTTTATATGAAATAGTGAAGTACATGTAGGGGTGTTTAGACTTATTATGAAGCAAATATCATGGTTTATCTAATTAAAAGGTTCCGGTGAAGATAATCTGTTCCCAGAAAAAGTTAAAGAGTCAAACTTTAGTAATGTTTCTTAGAACAAAAGCTGATAGTTTCTTGGTGTCGTAAATCTCCAGGGGTGTCTTTCAGTGGCCTCCCTTGTGTGATAAGGTTTGCAAGAGGAGCTGTGATGAAAGAGTTCAACTGTGGGGGGAAAAAGCCGTTATCTTCTGCAACAGTTAGAGGGAAAGGGGAAGCCTGTGGTCTTGAAAAATGAAACCCCCTTTTATGGTCACACATGGACTCAGGTTTATGATTGCGGAGATGTCTAAGGTTATAGGTTTGTTTAAACAGACCCCCAATTCTGTTGGCTTGAGAAAGACTCTGGCATTTATGGAGCCATCACTTGGAGGGTGAAAGATCCGGTCCAGATGGCCCTTGGCATTCCGATGTGTCATAAAGTTTATGACTTGGGGAAGAGGGTAAAGAGAAGGAGATACAGCGATCACGCTACACTATATTAAAGAACTCTACTCACTTCTTTCATTCCAAAGGACAGAATACTCAAGCATACCTGCTTCTTCTCGTTATAGGGGGTAAGTTGCCCATTAAACATTAGTATCACCGTCTCCTTGCAGCATGTGTTCTTTGATGTGCATAACAGAGGAATTAAACTGTAGGAGCTCTATGTGAGGTATTAGCTGGTAGCCAGCACATATTAAGAAATTCCATGAGCGTGTTTAGCCCAGCACACAGCACTGTTGTGGAAGTTATGAATGTGACCGATGTGACCTTATCTGTGTGACCTTTGTTTACATGATCTAATTTGATGTTAAGAATGTCACTGTGAACACTAAGCAAACCAGGATTAAAATGTAACAATGTATAATTTTCTGTTTTGGTCCGAACCAATTGAACCGAACTACAAATATGGACACACCCTTAAAATTACCCTGAAAACAAACCAATTGCAACTGATCTCAGTCCTTTCATGTTCATATTGTAAGCAACCTTTAAAGGGGACTCGCTTCTATTGTTGGTTGATTTTAGCACTGTGATATCAGACCACTTGTTGTTCACAACACAACTCCTGTGTAACATTGAATGGCAAACCAGCTCCTATACAGGTGCTTTACAATGGCCTGACTTACAGTGGAGCAAAAAAAGTATTTAGTTCTACTACTTATTTTCATCATAGGTACATTTCACTTATGAGAGACAAAATGAGAAAACAAATCCAGCAAATCTGTCAAAGGTGCTACCAGCCTACACTAGAGGGCAGCGTTGGACTGGTTTTTCCTTGGTAGGATCTCTGGCAGCCACCGCAATCGGGCATGCCTGTCAGGAAGCTGCATAATTGTGGCGAAATACGCAACACCTGCTATTTCTGGCCTGGTCAGTCTTAGCAGGTGTTGCACCATTCCAACCCGCATGCTTCCAATGGAATCGCGATCGTACCTGCTGTGTGTTTTTGAAACCTCACCCATCTCTGGCTCTTATATAGAGCCCCTGCACTTCTCCCTTTATATTTTTATTTTTGTTAGGGACAGAGGACTGACTGGGTCTGCCAATTCCCGTAGCGCTGGGTGACGTGAGGTATAACCGTTCAGGGAAGTAGCTTATCGTAGGGTAAGCTTTTGTTTTCACCGCCACTGCGCTCGGCTGCTTCCCCCTGGAGCCGCCTGGCGCTGCGTGCAGTTCCTCGCCTACGCTCCAAGCGCGGGCTTGTTCGGCACTGTGCACGGGTATCAGCGATCACAGATTCGCTGAACGTTGTCTTTCACTCAGAAGCTCAGTTTTTCTTTGGTATTAATTTATTTGTTCTTTATTAATTATTGTTTTATTTCTTTTGTTCTATTCAGTTCATTAATACCATCTGGAGCTAACTGCATTTGGGTCCCAATCCTTATTTTTCAGATTTTATGGTTTGTCATTTTGTTTTTTGATGCCGAACCATAGCAGAATGGTGCAACCAACGAAGGGACCCAGCGTTAGCTCCTGGACCTCCAATTTGGAGGTCCCCAATCGTCGCAGGCGGCAGGTCTCCTTACCCGGGTCCTGGTTGGCATATGGGGGGCTGTCCCATGACCTTGGCCAAGTCATGGATGCTGTACGGCATTCCAGCCCTCCCAGACTGCCCAACCCTTCTCGCATCACCCTTCACAGCCACTCACACTTGCCCAGGAGTTGCCAGGGCCCCAGGGCAGTGGTTGACTTCATGGCTGAGTTCCACCTTGCGGCCGAATTCACTGCCCTCTATGAGCCTGAGCTGATTGACCAGTTCTGTCTGGGTCTCAATCAGGACCTGGACATAGAGCTGTGTTTTATCTCGCCCGCCTCTTCCCTTGACGAGCTGTTTGACCTGGCCATGTTGGAGAGGTCCACCTCGAACAACATTCTAGGAAGAGGATGGGTCCAATCCCCAACACTTCGGGTCGGTCCGGCCTCATGCCCCAGCAGTTAAGTCACACCACGCCTGCAAGTCCCATTCAAGAGCATGCCACACCTGTAAGCTCTCAAGTTGAGCATCTAGCACCCCCTAGCTCTGAACCTGGGCTCATTGCGCTCGTAAGCTCTGCACCTGGGCAGTTTGACCCTGTGCTTGAACGTTTAGTGCCCCTAGCTCTGTCCCTGGGCCCACCGTGCCCATAAGCCCCGCATCTGAGTACTTGAGCTCCATGCCTGGGTATTTAGCGCCACCTCGCCCTGTACTAGAGCTTGTCACGCCTGTAAGCCCCACATCTGAGCAATTAAACTCCATACCGAGGAATTTACTGCCGCCAAACACCGTTCAAGAGCTCGCCATGCTCGTAAGCGCTGAAGCTGAGCACTTGGCACCCCTTAGCTCTTAACCTGGGCTTGCCGCACTCATAAGCTCCATGCCTGGACATTTAGCGTCACACAGCCACATACAAGAGTTCGCCACGCCCTTGAGCCCCGCATCTGAGCACTTAAACTCATTCTGGGCCTGGGCATCCTGCGCCGCGATCGTGGGCCCCAATCCCCACGCCCCGGTCATTCAGAGCAATCCCTGCACCCCGATCGTCAGTCCTGATCCCCGTGCCACGGTCACAAAGACCGATCCTGGCGCCGCGATCTTCAGTCCTGATCCCCACGCCCAGGTCATCCAGACCGACATCGGCTTTGGCGTCGCCATGTTGGCCTTGTCTTTGAGGTCCTTGGCGTCCGTTTGTCTAGCCAGGTCCTTAGCGCCTGATCCACCATGGCACAGCTCCGCTTCTGAGCCACCAAGCTCCGCCCCTGAGTCGCCGAGCTCCACCCCTGAGCCGCCAGTGCCGAGCTCTGCACCTGAGCCGCTGGGCTCTGCCTCTGAGCCACTGAGCTTCGCTCCTTAGCTGCCAGTGTTCAGTTCCGCCCCTAAGCGAGTCAGGTCGGTGTCTGAGCTCAAACCAAGCTTTCCATTTGGCTTGGCCCACTTCGCCCTTCCTTTCAGTCCTCGTATTGAGGCTTGCCCTGCTTACCAGGGCCTCCCATTGCGTCAGATGCTCAATCCCAAGTGTGTCTGGCAAGCGAGAGGCACTTCGGTGTGCGCTTAGGGGAGTCAGGATGACGCCCCTTGGGGGGGTACTGTCAGAGGTGCTATCAGCCAACGCTAGAGGGCAATGTTAGACTGGTTCTTCCTTGGTAGGATCTCTGGCAGCCACCGCAATCGGGCATGCCTGTCAGGAAGCTGCCTAATTGCGGCAAAATACGCAACCCCTGCTATTCTTGGCTATTTAAAAGCCTGGCCAGTCTTAGCAGGTGTTGCACCATTCCAACCCGCACGCTGCCCGTATCCTGCTATTGCCTCCACGGATCAGAATCGCGATCGTACCCGCCACGTGTTTTTGAGACCTCACCCGTCTCTGGCTCTTATATAGAGCCTCCGCGATTCTCCCTTTATATTTTTATTTTTGTTAGGGACAGAGGACTGACTGGGACTGCCAAGGGGGTCAGTTCCTGTAGTGCTAAGAGGCGTGAGGTATAACCGTTCAGGGAAGTAGCTTAGCGTAGGGTTAGATTTTGTTTATGTTTTCCATTGCACTAGGCTGCTTCCTCCTCGCGCCGCCTGGCGCTGCGTGCTGTTCCTCGCCTCCACTCCAAGCGCGGGCTTGTTCAGCTCCACCCCCCCCCCTTCTCCCAGGCTGGCCTTCTGGCAAAATCACATTGTAGGATTTTTTTAATAATTTAATTACCCACCCACAACCAAGCAATATTTCTGGTGCTCACAGACCTGTATTTTCTTCTTTAAGAAGCTCTTCTGTCCTCTACTCGTTACCTGTATTAATGGCACCTGTTTGACCTCATTATCTATATAAAAGACACCTATCCACAGCCTCAAACAGTCAGACTCCAAACTCAACCATGGCCCAGACCAAAGAGCTGGACACCAGGAAGAAAATTGTAGACCTGCACCAGGCTGGGAAGAGTGAATCTATAGTAGGCAAGCAGGTTGGTGTGAATAAATCAACTGTGGGAGCAATTGTAAGAAAATGGAAGACATACAAGACCATTGATAATCTCCCTCGATCTGGGGACCCATGCAAGATCTCATCTCGTGGGGTCAAAATGATCATAAAAACGGTGAGCAAAAACCCCAGAACTACCCCAGCAAAGGGGACAGGACGACTGATTCGCGTTAAGGGAAGAATGAAAGGGGCCATGTATCATGAGATTTTAAGCCAAAAACCTCCTTCCATCAGTGAGAGCAATGAAGATGGAACGTGGCTGGGTCTTCCAGCATGATAAATGATCACAAACACATCCCTCAGGCAACAAAGGAGTGGCTCCGTAAAAAGGTCTTCAGACCTCAACCGCATAGAAAATGGAGGGAGTTGAAAGTCCATGTTGCCCAGCAACAGCCCCAAAACATCACTGCTCTAGAGGAGATCTGCATGGAGGAATGGGCCAAAATACCAGCTACAGTGTGTGCAAAGCTGGTGAAGACTTACAGGAAATGTTTGACCTCTGTCATTGCCAAGAAAGATTATGTTACAAAGAATTGAGTTAAACTTTTGTTATTGACCAAATAATTATTTTCCACCATACAATTTACAATTTAAAATTAAATTATTTAAGAATCCTACAGTGTGATTTCCTGGATTTTGTTTTCTCATTTTGTCTCTCATAGTTGAAGTGTAACTGTGATGAAAATTACAAACCTCTCTCATCTTTCTAAGTAGGAGTCACAATCAGTTGCTAACTAAATACTTTTTTTGCCTCACTGTAGCAGCCACAAAGCACAAACCCAAAGACCTAAGGATTATTTTTACCACCAAGCAATTGGCTTCCTATACTATTTGTCATGTTCAACAACCCTCTAGTAAATATATACAGTGTTACAGTTCAAAGTATTGTACTACTATGTGCAATATGCTTTTTATATTTAGATTTTTGGTCTTTACTGTATTTGATGTCTTATGTTGCACTGTTTAAATCGCTGTTTAAGTGGGTAAAATGAATGCTTGGTCTAACCTTGGGTTATTCTGTGCGGTAATAAATTAAAAACACTGAACCTTAAACCTTGAGCATCTATCAGGCTTGAAGTATCTTTAACATGTGGGAGTAGGACTGGAATGGCTGGCATGGGAGTAGTGTTGATGTAGTGTCTGATAAAGCACTAGGTGGGATGTCCATTTCAATTTCAAGCTTTATTTGGGTCATGTGAGGAAATAACAGTAAAGCTTTTCTACAACATATGCATTGGTGAGTATGTGGGTGTGTGGATGTGAGTGTTAAAGATAAATTATTATTCTGAATACAGGACAAAACGTTTGTTAACGTTCATTGATCATTATCCGATCAATGCATAATACATATTAAAAACTATATTGACCCCTAAGGAAACATTAACCTCTACAGAAAAATACATAATATGAATTGCTCACATTCCATAATTCAAACACTAAACCAAGGTTGTAACATTCATTTTGGGGTTTTTTTGTACGTGATAACATTATTATCCCCGCTGTGTGGAATACACTGCTTTTATTGAATGCTTGCCTCTATGATTGCTTCTGCCTTCTACTCTGTAATGAAATCCTCATCTAATGTATTTCTATTTTTAAATTGTAACCTTCTGTTAATCCACAATTATACTATTCTATGCAACTTTCTTTTGTTCAAGATGTTATTTTTTTATTTAGTTTGCAAATAAATTACATAAAGCACACTGACTCTAGCCTGAAAAGGGGAGTTTCAATGGGTAAATTCCATACCTCAGTCACAGTAGCCATACATCAAGAGCACACCATGAAAATATGTGGAAAGGTCAGGAGCCACCCAGAGAGCTGCAACTATAAGTACAGCCCAAACCACACACCTGTGCACTCACTCTACACAACTGCACAGGCATACATTAGAAACAGTCTACAGCAGTATCTTTTTATATTAACCATGTTATGGTTCGCCATACTTTTAAACAGAAATGATGAACTGTATTAAACAAAATATAAAGGGTTTGGGACCCAAGTGCAGTTAGCTCCAGATGGTAGTAGTGAACTGAAATAAAACAAAGAAATGAAGCAATAATTAATAAAATAGAAATAAATAAGAAACTAAATAAAGAAAGTCACCTCAGTGCCTGGGGAACGAACCCAGGTCGACTGCGTCGGTGATTAGTAGTTTAACTGATCGCACCACCAGACCACTGAGGTTAAATCAAAGAAATAACCAACAAAAGCCAATCTCCTGTGTGTGTGAGGGGAAAGCTCACACATACACACACAAGAGAGTCGGCTCGCTTTGAAAGGAGAGTGAAGGGAGGGGGGCACTGACGTCACCCAGCACGAGCAAGCCGGAGAATGGAGAAGGGGCGGAGCAAAGGCTCCGGTTTTTCTGAATGAACTAAAATAAATACTACGGTTACCACACAAATAAGGAAGCGAAGCGAAAGCAAAACGTGAACCCAAAAAGAGAAAAAGGCGATTGAAAAAAACGATCGCTAAAAGCGAGGGAAAGCGAAAGTACGATAAGCAGGGCAAGCCTCCAGCAAGGGGCCGAACGGGAAGGTGGGGTAGGTCATGCCTGGTGCATTAGCTGACCTGGGCCCAGGGACCAACCTGACTGGTCCATGGGCTGCACTGAGTTCTGGTGGCTGATGAGCGAAGCTGAGTGGCTCAGAGACGAGACCGAGTGGCTCAGTGGCAGAAACTCAGCGGCTCAGGGGCAGAGCTCGGCGGCTCAGAGGCAAAGCTTGGCCCTGGTGGATGAGGGGCTAGATCTGACCCGCTCAAACCGACAAAAGAGGATGGTGCTGGGATAGGTCTTGGTGACCGTGGCGCGGGGATCGGGACCAACGATCGTGGCGCAGGAATCCATCTTTCTGACCGTGGCACGGGGATCGGGACCAGTGGTCGCGGCACAGAAAAAGTTCTTTGTGATCGTGGCACAGGGGTCGGCGGCAACGACCGGTGTGCTAACTGCCCAGGCGTGGAGCTCAAACGCTCAGACGCGGGACTTACGGACGCAGTGAGCTCCTGTACAGGGTCAGGCAGCGCTACAAGTTCAACCGTGGAGCCTTGTTGCTCAGAAACGGGACTAAGGGGCGCGGCAGACCCAGGTACAGGGCTAGGGGGCGCCAAAAGCTCAGGCACGGGGTCAAACTGCCCAGGTGCACAGCTTAAATGCGCGGCGAACCCAGGTTCAGAGTTAGGGGGCGCTGGCTGCTCATTCTTTGAGCTGAAGAGCTCAGCACACTTTTGAACGGGGTGTGGAATTGCTAAATGCCTCACTGTGTAGGCTTGTTGCTCAGACATGGGGCTTAAAGGCACAATGAGCTTCTGTACGGGGCCAGGCGGCGTCAAATGCCTCGCCGTGAAGCTTAAACGCTCAAACACGGGGCTGACATGCGCGACGGGCCCAGGTACAGGGCTAGGGGGCGTCCAATGCTCAAACACAGGGCCTAACTGCCCAGGTGCGGACCTTAAATGCGCGGCGAGCCCAGGTTCAGAGCTAGGGGGCGCTAGCTGCTCATTTTCTGAGCTGACAAGCTCAGCGTGCTCTTGAACGGGGTTTGGTGGCGCTAAATGCCTCACCGTGGAGCCTTGTTGCTCAATCACGGGGCTTAAAGGCGCAATCAGCTCCTGTATGGGGCCAGGCGGCGCCAAATGCCTCGCCGTGGAGCTTAAATGCTCAAACACGGAGCTAACGTACACGGCGGGCCCAGGTACAGGGCTAGGGGGCGCCGAAAACTCAGGCACGGGGTCTAACTGCCCAGGTGTGGAGCTGAAATGAGCGGCACGCCCAGGTTCAGAGCTAGGAGGCGCTGGCTGCTCATTTTCTGAGCTGACAAGCTCAGCGCACTCTTGAACGGGGCTTGGCAGCGCTAAATACCCTGGCATGGGACCGGGTGGACTCGAGCTGTTAGAAATAAAGCCACTCCTCTTCCTCTGACGCTTTTCAAGGCAGACCTCCACCAACCAGGCCAACTCGATCAGGTGATCAAAGGAAGAGGCGGCTGGGAGGAAGCACAGCTCGATATCTACATCGTGATTGAGACCAAATCGAAAGGGCTCAATGAGGGCCGGTCCATACAAGCCACTATCTGTGGCTAGGGCAAGGAATTCAGCCACAAATTCCTGCAAACCCCTGGAACCCTGCTTGATGTTAAAAATAGTAGTAGGTTCAGGGGCAGGAATAAGTGGCAGAGGGTCTCGATAGGCTATGCTGCTAGTAAGGCCTTTCTGAGCCCAAGATGAACGCCGACGGTTGCGGCGGCGAGGGCTGGGTAACTTGGGAGGATCAGGATAGAAAAAAATAGTCTGTGACTCGGCCGTAGTCACAAGACGGCCCCCTGAAGGCCAGCCGTGACCCAGGAAAGCAAACCCGCCGACCGTGGCGTCTGGGGACCTCCAAATTGGAGGTCCAGGAGCTAAAGCTGGGTCCCATTATTGGCGGCTGCATTCTGTTACGGTTCACCATACTTTTAAACAGAAATGACGAACTGTATTAAACAAAATATAAAGGGTTTGGGACCCAAGTGCAGTTAGCTCCAGATGGTAGTAGTGAACTGAAATAAAACAAAGAAATAAAGGAATAATTAATAAAATACAAATAAATAAGAAACTAAATAAACAAAGTCACCTCAGTGGCTGGGGAACAAACCCAGGTCGACTGCGTCGGTGATTAGTAGTTTAACCGATCGCATCACCAGACCACTGAGGTTAAATCAAAGAAATAACCAACAAAAGCCAATCTCCTGTGTGTGTGTGAGGGAAAGCTCACACATACACACACAAGAGAGCCGGCTCGCTTTGAAAGGAGAGCAAAGGGCGGGGGGCACTGACGTCACCCCACGCGAGCGAGCCGGAGAAAGGAGAAGAGGCAGAGCAAAGGCTCTGGTTTTTCTGAATGAACTAAAATAAATACTACGGGGTGTGCGTGTAAAAGAAACGTGCATCCCACTTACCACACAAATAAGAAAGCGAAGCGAAAGCAAAACGCTATGCTTGCGAACCCAAAAAGGGAAAAAGGCGATTGAAAAAACCGATCGCTAAAAGCGAGGGAAAGCGGAAGTACCGCTGATGTCAGCGGTAGCCGGAGCGAGAATAGCAGAAAATAAAGTGAGGGGAATTCTCAACCCTACAATACCACTAAACCCTGTCTTACCTTGTGTCCTTCAGGAACATTACAAGACCGACCTCCTTGATGAGGCCGGTCGTCCGTTGAGCCTAATGGGCCAAAGCCTACCAGAAAAACCGCACCAAGTGAATGAGTGGCGAGTGGCGATACGTACCGCAGCGAAGGTGAATGCAGCCGTGCTGCCAAGCTCAGGAGTGGGACTTAAATACCTGTGCTGGCAGCTGCTGTATATTAAATGCAATCACTCAGATGCACGTGAGCGATTGCATAAACTGTCAAAGTCACCAGATGGAAACGAAGCCGATGCTGCCCCCCAGCGTCGGTCAGAGGGACCTGTGACAAACCAGGGGTATTTTTTAAACCCACTGTAAAATGTAACCTCGATTTCACTCACCAGGAGCCTATTCAACACTATTCCAGCCTAACACATAAAGCCTGGCTTATTTAGACAAGCCTGGCTAATTTATGTCATTTTGGTTCCACAAAAGAAGCTTATCTTAGGACGTTTTCAGAGTTGGACTATTTCATCGTCTGAAGTGTACTGCTGAGTCATGGTTTCTTTTGCATATATGAACTTGTCTAAGGAATTCACACCCTTCTAACTGGCCTCAAAAACAAATGGAACTGAAACCACCTACTGAAAAGGTCTCGGTATGGTTTGTTTGTCGATCTATTTGTGGCCTGCTTGATTCATGTATTGTTTAAGCAAAACGGTCTCGGACCACTTCTCATTTCCGACAAATACATCGTAAGCTGAATTTATCATAAACTGAGGATTCAGTGGGCCAAAAAGTATTTAGTCAGCCACTGATTGTTTAAGTTCTCCTACTTAGAAAGATGAGAGAGGTATGTTATTTTCATCATAGGTACACTTCTACTATGAGAGACAAAATGAGAAAAAAGAAACCCAGGAAATCACACTGTAGGATTTTTAAAGAATTTAATTGTAAATTACGTTGGAAAATAAGTATTTTGTCAATAACAAAAGTTCAACTCAATACTTTGTAACTTACGTTTTGTTGGCAATGACAGAGGTCAAACATTTCCTGTAAGTCTTCACCAGGTTTGCACACTGTAGCTGGTATTTTGGCCCATTCCTCCATGCAGATCTCCTCTAAAGGAGTGATGTTTTGGGGCTGTCGTTGGGCAACACGGACTTTCAACTCCCTCCACATATTTTCTATGCGGTTGAGGTCTGGAGACTGGCTAGGCCACTGCAGGACCTTGAAATGCTTTTTACAGAGCCACTCCTTCGTTGCCCAAACGGTGTGTTTGGGATAACTGTCATGCTGGAAGACCCAGCCACGTTCCATCTTCAGTGCTCTCACCAATGGCTTAAAATATCATGATACATGGCCCCATTCATTCTTTCCTTAACACGGATCAGTCGTCCTGTCCCCTTTGCAGAAAACACAGCCCCAAAGCATGATGTTTCCACCCCCATGCTTCACAGTAGGTATGGTGTTCTTGGGATGCAACTCAGCATTCTTCTTCCTCCAAACATGACGAGTTGAGTTTTTACCAAAACGTTCTATTTTGGTTTCATCTGACCACATGATATTCTCCCAGTCCTCTTGTGGATCACCCATATGCTCTCTGACAAACTTCAGACGGGCCTGGACATGTACTGGCTTAAGCAAGGGGACACGCTTAAGCCAGTACATCGGCATAGTGCCAGTTCTCAAAAAGAACAGGCACAGTGAGCTGAATGACTTCTGACCAGTAGCACTCACTTCTCATTTGATGAAGACTTTGGAGCGGCTCTTCCTTGGTCTACTCTGACCACAAGTGCAGTATGCCCAGGACAGACTGCAATTTGATTACCAGAAGGGTGTTGGCATGGAAGACGCCATCCACCTGCTATATCAAGCCCACTTGCACCTGGATAAGGGAAATGTCACAGTAAGGATCCTCTTTTTGGACTTCTCGAGTGCCTTCAACACCATTCAGCCCCTTATACTTCGAGACAAACTGAACAGGATGCGAGTGGAGCCCTGCCTGGTTTCTTGGATCTCCAGCTACCTCACTGACAGACCGCAGTAAGTCAGGCTGAAGGACATCACGTCTGACACTGTGATTAGCAGCACTGGAGCACCCCATGGCATGGTGCTGACCCCTCTTCTCTACACCCTGTATACGGCAGACATCTCTGACAACTTGGTGCTGTGTCACATCCAGAAGTTTGCAGATGACAAAGCCATTGTGGGGTGTATCAAAGATGACATCGAGGAGGAGTATAAGAGCCTGGTGAGGGACTTTGCTGTGTGGTGTAACAGGAACCATCTGCAGCTTAACACCACAAAGACCAAGGAGCTAGTCATTGACTTTGGGAAATCCAGACTGGTCCTGATCGAGGGGGTTGAGGTGGTGGATTTCTATAAGTGCCTTGGGCTGTGGCTGGACAGCAAGCTGGACTGATCCTGTATTACCAATCATCTGTACAGGAAGGGGCAGAGCAGAATGTACTGCCTGAGGAGGCTGCGATCCTTTAACATTTAGCAAGAAATTCCTATGGATGTTTTATCAGTCTGTGGTCGCCAGTGTTTTGTTCTACACAGTGGTGTGCTGGAGGGAGCAGCAAATCCAAAAAGGACACATCCAGGCTGGACAAACTGATTAGGCGAACAGGTTCTGTAATTGGGATGAAGTTGGATTCTCTGGTGATGGTGGCAGAGAAGAGGATTATGGACAAACTACTAAACATCATCGAAGATGCCAGTCACCCTCTGCATACCGTCATCAGCAACCAAAAGATCCTGTTCAATGACAGACTTCTTCATCCAAAGTGCAGGACCAAAAGACTGAAAAACTCCTTTGTCTCTCATGCCATCAGACTTTACAATTCCTCTCTGGGTGGGAAGAGCCGTAACAGGAGGACAGAGGATGGAAAGGAATAATAGTAGCAGTAGCAGTCTGAAACCCCAGCTCTAAACAAACCATGTGTAATACTTTAACTATGTGCAATAATTTAAACTTACAGGACTCTTATAGAGTATACATGTTACATATGCATACATTCTTTCATGTGCATTATACATTTTTATTTTTAGTATTTTTAATATTATATATTCTTATTTTTCTTCTAATTGTTATTATTATCTTTCCACTTTTTTCCACTCTGTGCTGTAACAATGATGCTGCTGGAAACTTAATTTCCCTGAGGGAAAACTCCCAAACGGATCAATAAAGTTTATCTTATCTTATCTTACGCCTGGCACTGCAGGATCTGAGTCCCTCTTGGCATAGTGTGTTACTGATGGTAGCCTTTATTACTTTGGTCCCAGCTCTCTGCAGGTCATTCATCAGGTCCCTCGTGTAGTTCTGGGATGTTTGCTCACCGTTCTCATGATCATTTTGATCCCATGGGATGAGATCTTGCGTGGAGCCCCAGCTCGAGGGAGATTATCAATGGTCTTGTATGTCTTCCATTTTCTTACAATTGCTCCCACAGTTGATTTATTCACACCAACCTGCTTGGCTATTGTTGATTCACTCTTCCCAGCCTGGTGCAGGTCTACAATTTTCTTCCTGGTGTCCTTCGACAGCTCTTTGGTCTTGGCCATGGTTGAGTTTTAGTCTGACTGTTTGAGGTTGTGGACAGGTGTCTTTTATACAGATAATTGTTACGTGGTGCACAGTGGCCGCTAGTGGCCACTGTTTATCCCCAGTGCGGTCTACTACCTCTCCAGCAGTCTGGGGATTCTGCCAAGCTGACAGTAGAGGCCAGTATTGGTTCAGCTTTGGCTCGGGATCCTCAGACCATGCGATCGTGCCTGTCATTTGATTACGGCACCATTGCACACACCTGTCAGTGGGCTGGACTCTATTTAAGAGCTTTGTTTGGCACTGACAGGCGTCGCACCATAGAGCCTTCCATCCTACCTGATTCCCGTGGCGCCTGTCACAGGTCTTTGCTGTGCTTAGGGACGTTACGTGTTTTAGTTGGGACGTTACCCGTTTTTTTTTGTGTTTAAGAGACTTTCGGGGGTCTCGTTCGCGCTGTCGCTTCGGCACAAGTCGTGTGTTAGGGACTTTGGTAGACTGGGCCCGCTTTAGGGGGCTCAGCCGGAGTACGAATCAGGAGATGGATTCGGAGGTAATCCAGGGCGTAGGTTTAGCGTAGGGTCAGAACCGGCCTGTAATCGCGCTTTTGCCCGTTCGCTGTTCCGCTTCGGCGTATTGAGGTGCGCTCGCCCCGGCGATGCGCGCTCCCCCGCGTTGCCCCTCACCTCTACCCCCTCACTCTGTGCTCTCAGCCTCGGATCCGAGCGGCAGGCCGGTGCCCCGCTCCTGTCCGTTTCAAGCACCGTCCGATTCATGCTGTGGTATGCACACAGAACCGTGAATTGCATCGTGCTTGCTTCTGAGACTATAAACATGGTCTCTGAAGCCCCCGCACAGCGCGTCACCGCTCTCACGCTCAGGCTGCGTGGCTGCGTTCAAAAGCAGTCCTGATTCTGTGTCGAGAGAGCGATTCAGAGAGAGGAGCGCATTCGCCGATTGCATGGTGCTCAGCTCGTGACTCTGAGCGCTTTCGGCTTGTTGGTTTCCAGCTCTCTCTCTCAGCGCTATCTGGCGCCTTATCGTATTTCTTTTCTTTCCCCGATTTTGGTATTAATTTCCTTTCGTTTAATCAAAGCCCTGCGTTCTCATTCTCACCCTCTCCGGTAAAGAGGAGTATTTCTTAGTTTAAACAAAGTATAAGTACGTGTAAGCAGCCGCGCTTTCTAGCGCTGTCTCCTCTCCGGTAAAGAGGAGTATTTCTTAGTTTAAACAAAGTATAAGTGCGTGTTAGCAGCTGCGCTTTCTAGCGCTGCCTCCTCTCCGGTAAAGAGGAGTATTTCTCAGTTTGAACACAGTATAAGTATGTGTAAGCAGCCGCGCTTTCTAGCGCTGCCTCCTCTCCGGTAAAGAGGAGTATTTCTTAGTTTAAACACAGTATAAGTACGTGTAAGCAACCGCGCTTTCTAGCGCTGCTTCCTTCCCAGTCTGGAGGGGCATTTCTCAGTTTAAGCGCAGTATAAGAGCGTGTAAGCAGCCTTGCTTTCTAGCGCTGCTACCCCTCCAGTCTAAGAGAATATTTTTCAGTTACATCCCATCTTAGCGTGTTAAAGCGGCCATGCTTCAAGCACCGCCCCCTCTGCTGTTTTAAAAGGAGTATTTTTCAGTTAGTTTGAGCACGCCAGTGTCCATAAAACACCGGGTTCCTGAGCTTTGTGTGTGAGCGCCTGATCGCAGATTCGGCAGTTTCGCTGACACACACAAAGCCTCACTTAATTCCCTGTCTGTTGTTTATTTGTATTGCTTTAATTATTGTTTCATTTATTTCACTCATTTCAGTTCATTACTACCATCTGGAGCTGACTGCTATTGGGTCCTAATATTCCTTTTCTTTTGCCTTTACGATTTGCCATCGTGTCCACGTGGCGAACCGTAACAATAAAAAGATCAAACAGGTGCCATTAATACAGGTAATGAGGGGAGGACAGAAGAGCTTCTTAAAGAAGAAGTTACAGGTCTGTGAGAGCCAGAAATCTTGCTTGTTTGTGAGTGACCAAATACTTATTTTCCACCATAATTTACAATTAAATTCTTTAAAAATCCTACAATGTGATTTCCTGAATTTTTTTTTCCTTATTTTGTCGCTCATAGTTGAAGTGTACCTATGATGAAAATTACAGACCTCTGTCATCTTTTTAAGAAGGAGAACTTGCACAATCAGTGGCTAGCTAAATACTTTTTTACCGAACTGTACTGTGTGTCAGATGATAGCAGGGTGTGCTGTGTGGTATTGGTCTTTCATGATCCTTTAGACTTTTATGATTTATTTGTCTTGATAAATGTCCTGGATGGTTGGGAGTCTCCCCCCAGAGATCTAACCACTCTTCGGAGGGTGTTTACATTTACATTTACATTTACAGCATTTAGCAGACGCCCTTATCCAGAGCGACTTACAACTGATGCTTACAACTGAATCTTACAATCCAAGCAATTGTGGTTTAAGGGCCTTGCTCAAGGACCCAACAGTGGCAGCTTGTCAGAGATGGGATTTGAACCCTGGACCTTCTGGTCCATAGTCCAGTACCTTACCCACTAGGCTACCAGTTCTTGGTGACATTGTTCTTATGATACCACCTTAACAAGGACCTTGAACGTTTGTGGGAAGGCTAAATCATTGGTGTCTTTGATGAGGCCCAGGATGGTTGTGTCATAGAAAACTTCAGGATGGTGTTTGATGGATGGGATGTTACCTATTCATGAGTGTACATTGAGTATAAGAGAGGGCTCAGTAAACATCTCATACAGGATTTACAATGTATCAGACACAGAGAGCAAAATCATCAGTCAGCCTAGTATTCAACATACCTGGCCAGTTTGTGGTTCATATCAATTATTACAGCAAAACCTGAACAGTACTAAACACAGCATATGTAATTTTGAGATTAAAGCTATCAGTTCAGTATAACATAACTTTCATGTTTAATAAACTGTTGTGCTGTGCCGTTACAACTGCTGTGGAAATATATAGATTGACTAGGTTAATAATAACCTTAATAATAAAAGACACTAACCTTATTGGACCAATCGGACGTTGATGTACACAGATGTGGCTATTACAATCATATTTCAGCACTCGACCACCTCGAAACTCGTCAAATTCGGATCTCAACGCATTTCAACAGGAACATTTTATTTCAGCACTTGCCGCACTTACTTAAACCTGTATGAGTCAAGACGCATGACTTGTTTCAGCCGAGAAAAAGTTAGTCTAACAATAGGTCTCACTCAGTGCTGACCTCCCCTGTGTTTCTCTTGTTTTTCTTTATTTTTACATCTACAGTACCATATTCTTAGTACAAATGGGTCACAATGGATCCTAAGAAGGTTAATGATAACAGCTAACCAAAAGGAAAACAGTGAGAACCAATGCACAGTGTTATACTCTCCTGTATATGCCGAGCTTTCAGGTAGCAGCCAGCTAAGCAAAAGCACCCTGAGAGCACAAATGGACTAAGCATTTTGTTTTTATATGTCACTTTCCATATATTATTCAAAAAATTAGATGAGCTTTTCAAAATTTAATTCTAAAATAAGCTTTGCGTTAAGCAACTGTAGGTTAATGTAAGTGTTTTAAGCATGTTTAACCTAGACTCCTCTATGATGAACAGAATATATTAAAGTCCTCAGTTTATAATACATTCAGCTTATGATGGATTTGTCGAAATTTATTCCCATTGTAAATCAGGGAGCACTGTACTGTACAACTCCATTAATGCATTTAATGCCTTACACAGTGTGGATTTCCTGCCTCGAACGTATTAAATCAATTTACATTAGTCCTTTTGGGAAAAACCTGCTCGGTACTCGTTGTTTTTTGCACTTGACGAGCCTTCTGGAACAAATTAACAATGAGAACTGAGGGTCCACTGTGCATATATTCAAACTCTGCAGCTCGAATGTTTTCTAAAGTAAAAAAATCTGCTCATATCATCCAAATCTCCTGTCAGCTACACTGGCTATCTGTCTTACTATATATTCATTTTAAAATTTCTCTGAAAAGCACTACATGATCTAACTTTAACCTATTTATCTGAGCTTCTTCATCCCTACTTTTTTGCTTATGCTCTCAGGTCTTCTGTTATTGGGTTCTTAGCTGTTCCCAAATCCAGACTGGTCACTGATGGGGGCAGACCTTTTATCATAATAGCTTATGCTCTCAGGTGTTTTGGTATAGGGTTCCTAGCTGTTCCCAAATCCAGGCTGGTCACGGCCCCCACTTTCAGGAATTCTTTACCACAATCTCTTTGGCTCTTTTCTTCATTTACCACCTCTAAAACTTAAAAGGAAAACTTAAAGCTTACCTTTTCTCAAAGCACTTTTACAGTCCTCCTTACTCAAGCTAATATTTTGTGTATTTTTTTTGAGTACTCTTTTGAACATATGAAAAGCGACCTAATAAATATTACTTTTTAAAGCATGCCATCGAAAGTTTAATGGCATGAAATACAATAAGCATTCTCCAGCTCTATGCCTGGAACACCAAATAAGAAAACAGAGCTGTGCGCTTAGAGCTGGAGGATTCTTTAACAATACAGAATGCTATCAGATGGTGCACATCAAAAGATCTCTGCTGCCTGTGTAGTTGAAAACACCTTTATATCCTCCAGTAAACCACTGACAGATGGTTTATATATCCTCCAGTTTACAGACAGATGTCCTAGAGGCTCCACCATCTTTGTCCTGTGTAATATGGGTCTTTCTTGAACACAAACAGCATGCTCAGCATGCACTATACAGCTATGCTGGGATCAAATAGTGGCAAGGGTACTTTTACTGCACCCAATTTCACAAAGTGTACCTCTTTTTTATTGCAACTGGCTGCTTCTATGTTATGACACCAATCCAATAAATCATTTAGGGTCCATGCAACCAGGAAAGATCATAGCGGGAAGACATGGTGGATGGGATTATCTCATACACCTGAAATTAACCTGCCTTAATAACTGACTTAATCTGAGTTAACAAAGAGGCAGGCGGCACAGTGTCACAAGCAATTAGCACAGATGCCACACAGAAATCGGACTCCACCCATGTAGAGTTTGCATGTCCTTTTCTCTGGGTTTCCTTCAGTTTACTGCCACATTCCAAAGACATGTTAGGTTAATTGTTTGCTCTAAGTTGCCCCAGTGCAAGTCTGACTGACTGGTATAGATATAACCTTGGTCCTGTCATGAACAGCCATTCATGCTGATGTGATGATAAATAAATATATAAATAAACATCAAACTGACAGTCATGACTCATTCTAAAGAAACCAAGACGGTCTATGCTTAAAAACTGCATTTACAGAAGGGAGAGCAACATGCTACACCATATGTTTAGTAGAGAGGGTCATCTTCATGGACAGTTACAGTGGTGTGAAAAATTGTTTTCCCCCTTCCTGATTTCCTTTTTTTTTTTTTTTTTTTTTGTCACAGTTAAATGTTTCGGAACATCAAACCAATTTAAATATTAGTCAAAGGCAACACAAGTAAACACAAAATGCAGTTTTTAAATGGAGATGCTTATTATTAAGAGAGAAAAAAAATCCAAACCTACATGGCCCTGTGTGAAAAAGTGATTGCCCTCTAAACCTAATAACTGGTTGGGCCACCCTTAGCAGCAACAACTGCAACCAAGCGTTTGCGAGAACTTGCAATGAGTCTTTTACAGCATTGTGGAGACTCATCTTTGCAGAACTGTTGTAATTCAGCCACCTGTTTTAATTCAGGAGGGTTTTTGAGCATGAACGGCCTTTTTAAGGTCATGCCACAGCATCTCAATAGGATTCAGGTCAGGACTTTGACTAGGCCACTCCAAAGGCTTAATTTTTGTTTTTCTTTAGCCATTCAGAGGTGGACTTGCTGGTGTGTTTTGGATCATTGTCCTGCTGCAGGACACACACTTTCCAAAGAGTTCAACTTTTGTCTCGTCAGTCCACAGATCGTTTTCTCAAAAGTCTTGGGTATCATCAAGATGTGTTCTGGAAAAATTGAGACAAATTTCAATGTTATTTTTGCTCAGCAGTGGTGGAGGCATGAACACTGACCTTAACTGAGGCAAGTGAGTCCTGCAGTTCTTTGGATGTTGTTATGGGGTATTTTGTGCCCTCTTGGATGAGTCGTTGCTGTGTTCTTGGAGTAATTTTAGTCTGACGGCCACTCCTGGGAAGGTTCACCACTAGTCCATGTCTTCGCCATTTGTGTATAATGGTTCTCACTGTGGTTTGCTGGAGTCCCAAAGCTTTAGAAATGGCTTTTATAATACTTTCCTGACTGATCAATCTCAGTTACTTTCTTTCTCAATTGTTCCTGACTTTCTTTGGATCTTGGCATGTGTAGATTTTAAGGATCTTTTGGTGTACTTCACTTTGTCAGACAGGTCCTATTTAGGTGATGCCCTGGTTGAGAACAGGTGTGGCAATAATCAGGCCTGGGTGTGGCTAGAGACAGTGAACTCAGGTATGACAAACCATATTTATGTTTTAACACTTTTTCACACAAGACCATGTAGGTTTGGATTTTTTTCTCCCTTAATATTAAACACCTTCATTTTATAATTGCATTATGTGTTTACATGTGTTGTTTTTGACTAATATTAAAATTAGTTTGATGTTCCGAAACACTTAAGTGTGACAAACTTGTAAAAAAATAGGAAATCAGGAAGGGGGCAAACACTTTTTCACACCACTGTACCTCCACAGTCCTTGTAACAGGAGGTTTAAGATATTTTTGTTTGATATTTGTCAATTAAACACCTAATGAAGTAGATGTGGATTTTAATGACCTCTTCAGGGGTTACATGTGAGACGCGCTGACAGTCAAATGAAATAGGGACTCGCATCAGCTGCCTGTTTGGGCCCATATACAGGTGGGTTGGGCTTGGCTTACATTCGCAGCCCTCTGAGTAGTTTCTGACCGTCCCTCATATTTTCATGATGTGCTGTTCATGTACAGTTACATTAAGTGAGGTGCAAATGTACCCACTCAGACACTTAATGTGTTTTATATAACCTGTTTAGGGAAAAAGCAAATCAAGTGTACATTGAATACTGTAGATTTAGAAAATAAAAATGCATTAGATGTTAATGGTGGAGCAGAAAGCTTTGCCAGTGAAGGAGGAGATCATTAATAAAAGATCACTATTAATAGTATTGAGCTTGTATTACAACTGTACAATTCAGACTACAAGCTCAGTCCAGTGTTTTGAATGATGCAACAAAAAGTACTTTATATAATTCTCATTTATTTCTTAAATGCTTCTTCAGTTGGTATAGTAACCCTTATAAACAGGAACTCTCACTAGTTGCCTTATCTTTAGAGCTCTGACAAATTTGTGTTCTCTCCCAGCTTCTGACCTATTAGTATCAGATATTAAGTGCTCTTGATTTGCTTGCTTTAGGTAAATTGGCGGCTGGTAGTGAATAAAATTGTTCGAAGGTTTGACTTTTTGGAATTTCCAAAGCCCCTAAAATTTATCCTAACATTACATTTTTTGTTTTAAAAACAAAACAAAACCAAAAAAAACATGAGAGGACTTGGCTAATATCAGTCCTGAGCACAAGGATATATTTGTCAAGAAAAAAAAGTTTGTAGATGTTTGGGTGGCTAATTCACTAGTCATGTTGTGTGCTGCACAGACACAATTGGCCATGTCCAAGGAAGAAAACGCTGAATGAAAGCTCATCTACCTGCCACTGCAACAGTTGCATTGGATATGGTGAATGAACACAGTGTGTGTAGGTTATTTCTCAGTGTGGTGAAAAGAAGAATTGGTGAGGCAGTTAGTGGCCACGAGTTGTATGAAGGCACATAGTGTATTGGCCTATGGCCCTTCTCCCTTGGTAAAGGGCCATGTAGTGGGGAATGTCATTTGACTGAAGAATAGGGCAGGCCAAATTGGGAAAAGAAAAAAAAATCTGCTCTAAAATGTTCACTTTGGTGGTTTGGGGGAAATGACAAATATGCGTTGATATTCTCTACATCACTGAGATCTCCTAGTTAGTACCATCCTTGCTGACATTTATGGAATCCTGAACAATAATTTGTAGTATATAGTACATGCCTTTCATTGTGACTGATCTGGATCTCATCATGACAAATTTGCTGTTTAGAGCCTTGGTAGCTTCATTTCTTCTCTATTAGTCCTATTGATGTATGACCTGCAAAGCCAAAACACAGCTTTAAAGCTGTTTTACTTGATGCTCTGAACAAGAGCCCTGAGTCAATGTCATCCATCTTTGGATCTAAATGGTTCAACTTTGTAGCTGCTTCCTGGGGAAGCCAACAAAAGTATAACATGTTTTTCTGTCAGCTCAGCCTTCTTTGTATTTTGAGATTTTATTAATCTCCTACTTCATGTAATTAAAGGAGAATTGCATGTTTACATTCAGAACGTATTTTATTTTTAAAGCATATTTGAAGTTTCCCTTGGTCAAAGCACAACTTACTAAATTCACTAAATGAGAACCCATCTGTTTCAACATCTGTATCAAAAGCAGAGCTCTCATTTGGGACATGTTGGGACACACAACAAAGTCAACAACACAAAAGGCTGATATCCAAAATAATGGCAACAAAACAACAATGACCAAGCCAATAAACTTTGACAGATGCTTAATTGTTTAAAGGTAGTCAACAGGATCAACACAGCAACATTTTGCAATGACAGAATTGAAATAGACATGATTTAGATAGACATGAAGTGGAAAGATCCAAAACAAAAATGTCACACTGAACAGTATTGAAAATACACACAGTACTGTGCAAAAGTCTTAGGCCACCATTAGATTTTTTTTAGCAATGGCATAATGACCATATATAACATATTCTCAACGAACGGAGCCCAAAACTTCTAACGTGGATTAGTCTGTCTTTTCCACTGACCTTTTTCATTCCAATCTTTCTGAGCTTTAGCATATGTTAACCTTTGTTTCCTTCTGAAAAAGTGGTTTCTTGGCTGCTATCCTTCCAAAGAGACCATTCCTGATCAAGCTTCTTCAGACTGTAAAAGGGTTAACTTGGCATCCCAATGAAGACTCCAGATGCAAAGGTGTAAATGGACGTCACATTAAATACTTGCCACTGTTTCCTATATAAGCTGTTTTTTTCTTTCAGTTTTTAATAATGCATACACATTTCCTGTACTCTCTGATTTTACTGTATTAAAGAGACTGAGAAATAATTAGACCATTGCAATTATACCATTGCAAAAAACGATGGTATATCTAATCTAATGGTGGCCTAAGACTTTTGCACAGTACTGTATTTAGACATTTATAAATTCAGAATCAACAGTCTGCCCATCATAGCTTATGATTTATACCCAAGTTGTTTTTGACTCCAGAAGGTGTTGAAGTGAAGTATAAGGATAGCAGGCGTCTGATTTTCCATCAGAGACTGAATGAAGTTATGGATGGCTGCTCAGTGAGCCATCCTGCCTGCCTGCTTCCCAAGCAAGCAATTTGCACAGTAAACTCCAGCTAAATGGGGGGATTAATCAGGGGGATAGCACTATCTGCATTTACCATCCACAAACACCCGAGAGTGAAACTTTCACAATTTGAATCCTTAAAAAGCACGGCTGTGCTTCTCTGAGATTTGCAGCTAATACATATCCACCCACAACTTTGCCCCCTGGGTAGTCTCAATCCCAGATGTCATGGGAACCAAGGAAGATGCTGTGCACTCAGATTCTATCTTGTACTTCAGTCTTCCTTTTCTTTCTTCCATCCTACTGTTGTCTATCTTTCATCAACCTCACTCTTTTCTATCATGCCACCTGTTTTTTGCATCACTAGAGTAAAGAGGTGAGCAGTAAAAACAGATGAGGCGAAAGCGAAGCTGGGGGATAGAGATGCAAAGGTTCTTCTGCTCGTGAGAGAAATTTCTAAGAACAGGACAAGTTGAGAATGAGAGATTTGGGCAGGGGAACAAGCTGAGGCAGGTTAGAAAGGGGACAGAACAGTGTGAATGAGAATGAAACTGAGAAAGGTCTGGAATGTAAAAGAAGACACGGTAACAGGCAGGGGCTGGAGGAAAGCGTAGACTGCATGCAGCTGGGGTCTCGAGGTGGCTGCTATGTGCTGGTGAGAGGATTCTACTCCAAAATTTAAAAGAATCTTAGTAGTTCTGGGAGACAGACATGGCTTCAAAAGGATGCCTACAGGGGACTGGGTGGAAAGATGGGGTCCATAAAAGTTTGGAACACAGAAAAGGGAAAGATGAACAGCAAATGAGAAAAAAAGGGGAAGAAATGAGAATACAATGCTGTTTAGACTTATTTGTAGTGTACATGCATTGCAACATCAAGAGACTAGACATTATGGTTTCACCTTTTAGATATGAAAGGAACATTTTTCTCAAATACAAATTTACTACCACACCAAGAACAGGTCCAAGAAATGACACAATACATACTGGACCTGACCCTGATCAAATTGCCTCGTCTACTAAAGACACAAAGGTCACAGATCCCACTGCTGGACTTCAAAATCCAAGTTGCCTCCGGCTTATGCATGGAGAACAAACTGTTCAACACATCAAAGGAGACAGACACAAGTTGTTGTCTTGGAGAAAAAGAAAAGGGGTCGCTACAGCTTTGTGCCACCTGATCCATTCAGGAGGGACAACACAGACCACTGGCAATTGTAAGCAAACAAGAAGGGGATGTGTAAAATGGCAGGATACAAAGGCATAGTGAAGAGCAGATGCTCCAAGTGTGCCATGTTCTTCAGCTTCACCCGAGAGTTGAATTGCTTCTTTGACTGCCACAAGCATGGAAATTGGAATGGAGAACGGAATGTGAATTTGTTTGAAAAACATGCTGATGATGACTACATGAAATGAATGCCATTACACAATGTTATTATTGCCATACATACATTTACATTTAGGTCATTTAACAGATGCCCTTATCCAGAGCGGCTTGCAATTGATACGGTCTTACAATCCAAGCAATTGTGGGTTAAGGACCTTGCTCAAGGACCCAACAGTGGCAGACTGGCAGAGGTGAGTTTGGACCTTCTGGTCCATCGTCCAGCATCTTAACCGCTAGGCAACCACATTCAAAATAAAAATGAAATTTATTTATGTAACTGCTGAAATATTGGCTTATTAATATCACTAAGTCTGACTTTTTAGTCTTTTTTTTAATAAAAGGGTGTTTTTAGAGAGAAAATTGCAGATATTTTTTTTTTTTTTTTACCTTAGTGGCGATTCTGCTACCATCAGCGTTGTAGGACTTCCTAGGTCAACTAGTCTCTTTGCAACTACATACTCCAAAGGTGTTTGAAAGCTTAGCAGCAGGTCTAGATATCATATGCCTGCACTAATGAAGAGATGGAACACCTGAGGAGTCATAAACACCTGTGAAGGCAAATGTGCCAAACATTATGGTGCCCTTAAATGAGGGTGGACTGTGTAAAAACATGGTGAAACAAAAACGTTTAGAAATACCCATAACTTGTAGTCTGGAAGATGTACTTTGATGACCGGTTTGAGTTGAAATTTTAAACTGTTGAGCAGAGGGGCATACCAAGGGTTATGGAGGACACTGTGTGTAAATTGTGTGCTGTTTATAATTGTTAAGCTTTTCAATTGTGCTGCTCACAGCACAAGAAATCTGTGCTCGAGCTCAGGCCCGTCCAAAACATGTGTAGCATTTGTATGCTCTCCCTGTCGCTGTGTGAGTTTCCAAAGACACATCTCACATTCCAACAACATAGGTCAACTGGTGTCTCTAAAGTGTACCAGTGTGAGTGAGTGAGTGCAAGTGTTTGGGACCAAGGATTGTCCCGTGGGTACGAAAAGTGGGTATGAAAATGAATGATGAAGTTTTCAATCAATTCTGGGCTAAAACCTTTTACCCTGGTCAAATTGCATAATTTACAAATTTTCTAAGTGAAATAAATAAACAAATAAACAAAAACCCTGTTGGGAACAGTCTTGAAACAAAGAAGTTCCTCTGAAGACCTCTGTAAAAAACACCAATAAGGCATCCCAATACCAATAAGGTGCCCAATTTTTTCAAATGTCATATATTGTCAAATGTCATATATTGAACTACATTTCTTCCCACATATATATATATATTTTATATATATATATATTTTTTTTAATTAATTGATTCATTTTTTTGATCAAGGGTGCCCAAATAGTAGCTCAGTGAACAGAGTAGACAAGTCCAATCAAAATCAGCCTGACAAAAATATAAAAATTTAGGTGTTTTTCATTTCTATAGATTTTATATCCTTTTGACTGGTTGTCTATGTACGTTTGTTCCACATTTAATCCTTAAAGGTCACACATCATGCCCACAATGTTGCAAGTTAAAGGCATCATTCTACAGGGCACAGCTAACTTATTTTCAAAGCACTGGATTCAAGGTTCAGTCTGTTTTTTTTTATGTTGATAGAGTACATAGAAACAGAGATATAGTAAATTAAATCTATAAGATACAAAGAATAATATTGGGTTTGATGTGATTGTTAGACTGGCCCAGGACAGTTGCTGCTTTATTGGAATATCTCTGTCAATTTTTGCTCTATAAATAAAGAAAATAAAACCCCATTACATATCTATAGGTTCAATTGCTTCAGCAATGTGGGATGAGCACAAGAAACCCTGAGATTTTTAGAGTGAGAATTGGTGCCTGCACCTATAATGCACACAGGAAGTGGAGACTCAGGAAAGAAAGGTCCAAGGAATAAAAAAAAATACAATGTCATATTTATTAAGTTGTGCTAAAATAAACAAACAAAAACACTTATCAAGTAAAAAATCAAGTCAGTATTCATTTAGTTTTGTTTTTATTTAAAATAACATTACTAAAATTATTGTTTTCCCTTGCGGTTAATAATAATAGCTCTGGTTATTTAAAAATAAAGTGAATTGACAAAGATTAATAACTGAGTCGTCCTTTTAATGTTCACCATTATATCAAGATATTCAAGAGTTTCACTCGTTGCATCACTACTATGTAGCATGCAGAGTTAATGAGACAAGTTTTATCAATATTGTTAATATTTGAAACTATTAACAAATAATAAAATGTTCTAGACTGCAATGATATTGTCATATCTGGCAGAAAGTAGAAACGATTGCAAAGAGATGTTTGAAGCAGCTTTATTGAAATCGTGCATAGGGGCAAAAAGGACTGAGCAGTATCTGAAACAAACAACAAAAAATCAGTCCACAGTTCAAAAATCAAGTTACAGGGTAATCAGGCACAAAGAGCAAGCCAGAGCAAGCAGTGTATCAGGTGAGAAGTCCAAAACACAACACCTTAAACAGAGGTCGAGAAACAACCAGGGTAAGTAAATAGACAGAAGCTGCTCGGAATCAAAGCAAGGAGTTTAAATGTCTTGATGGTGATCAACAAATGCAGTGTGTAATCAGTAAATAAAAAACAAAGTGACATAGTGTGTGATGTAGAGGATGATGTGGCAGGAATGACATGTGCAGGGAACTGTAGTGCAGAACAGGCCCATACTGTCTTCAGGTGGGTCATACTGAAGCCTCAGGGTCAGGGAAGTCAGGGACCACTGGCAATATCAGGGGCCACCGGGATGGTGTCAGTGAAGTCAGGGGCTGCTAGGACAGTGTTAGGATCGTCAGGAGCCACCAACATGTGTCAGAGAGAACAGGGGCTATCAGGGTGGCATCAGAGGGGTCTGGGACAGCCTGGGCTACATCAGAAGTGATTCAAACCATGTAGGCAGCATCCGGAGACACAGCGGCCACAGGAACTTGAGCTGGAGCCACAGGAACCACAGGGCTGGGACAATGGCAGCCAGGGCTGGAATCGAGGCAGAAACAGGGGCTGGAATGTAGACAGGAATTAGATGAGCCAGAACAAAACTCGAGACAGGAACTGAGGCAGAAGTAAAAGGATTAACATGGTAGTTGTATGACAGGGTGTTGAAATTAAGAGCTCTCTGTGGGCTTGACAAAAAGGTGATCAAAAACAGTGCGGATAGCCTCCGGGAACTGGCTGAAGACCCAAATTTCCTCACCCTGGCGGAAAGCAGGGAGATGACGAGCACCACCAGCTGGGAAGTGTACCATGTACTGAAAACACTCCTTAAGGAAAGCCTGACAGTCTTCAGGGTCACCACTCTATCTCCCAGAAAGGGCGGGAGGAAATAATTCTCAGGAAGGCAGCAGGGTTGAACCCTGGATGACCGGATCAAGTGGGGCCAGAGCCTGATGCTGGGATTGAAGCCCAGCAATGGACCACAAGATCACTGCTGTCAGCTGCTGCTACAAACCCAAAGCCGATCATGCACAGCAAACACGTCCAGCGCAAAACTGGCTTCTGCCCTCTCCCTGGTGGCGGAATTTTCTGTCATATCTGGCAGAAAGCGGGAGACTTTTAAACAGCTTTTTTGAAATAGTGCAGGCGTGAAAAATGAGTGAAGCTGTATTTTGAACTAAAAACAGTTCAGAGTTCAAAAATCAAGTGGTAGCTAGTCAGGCACAGAGCAGGGCAGAACTGACAAAAAAGCAGTCTGAGGTAGTAAGGCAGAGCAAGCAGAAAATCAGGAGGGAGATCCAAAACACAACACCTCAAATAGAGATCGAGAAATAAACAGGGTATGTACATAGACAGAAGCGGCCAGAATGCAGGAAGACGCTCGGTTTAAACGTACGTGACTGAGTGTCGGATGTAGGGGATGACATGGCACGAGTGATATGTGCAGGGAAATGCAGTGATGAACAGGTGTGGTCATGACAGTTATCCTTAATAGAAAAAGCTGCTACTGATATACCTTTAACTATTTAAACCCTATATACACTTGTTACCTTTTTTACAGGCAGATCCTGTAAAAATATCAAATTGAAAGACATAAGACCCAGCAAAGAGGCTGCACACCAGACATGTTCACAAGTCACTTCATGTAATCCCATGGTGAGTCCCTGGTGTATGAGTACAAGTCTTGAGTCTCTTGTATGAGAGTCTGAGTCGACTCTTGAGTCTTCAGTAAAAAATTTAGGTTAGTCTCATTAGTAGTTACCAATATTTCTTTGTACATAAATAACCCCCTATACTAAAGCTGCAAGGATTGTTGCAGTCTCAATAAATGATTCTTTCGTTAGAAAGCATTCAGTCTTAAGAACAGAACTGAAGCACAAAATGCAGTAAATGAAACGTATAAAGGAAAGATTTGGGACGTCAGGTAAGCTTGAAGTTTGTATAACAAGTATGTGAGGCAAAGTTTTAAAAGGAATGTGATACTTGAGCTGCTACAACTTCTGCTAAATTAGCTATTATGCTGTATAGCACCATGCTATCCATACTAGATGCTGACCAACCAATGTTCTTTGCCTATTTTGCTTTTCACACAACATTTAATGCATGTAGCATTTTGTTCTGTCTGGTTTAGTTGGTGTCAGAGCAGAGAAATGAGCAAACTGCTGGACACACTTCCTCATTCCAGTAAAGTGTAAAGAGCACTGATGAGGTGTAGCAGTTAAGGTACTGGACTACTGTAATATTGACTTAGAGGTTGCAGGTTCACGTGTTAGCACAGCCAAACTGCCACAGCTAATCCCTTGAGCAAGGTCTCAATTGCTTCCATCTACACCTTGTGAGACTGTATCAGATGTAAGTCAATCCAGGGTGTCTTTTCCAGGGAGCTTAATTATGCTATTTATTAACATCAGAATCTCCAGAGTGTGAGTCAGACTTGATACTTCTGTCTCAGGCACCTGAGCCTGAGTCTTTTCTTGAGTCTCTAGAGTATGAGTCCGAATCGAGTCACATATTAGTAAATTAGTAAATTAGTGTGACTTGAATTGCA
The DNA here is from genome assembly GCA_025084515.1 of Ancistrus triradiatus. Taxonomy (NCBI): domain Eukaryota; kingdom Metazoa; phylum Chordata; class Actinopteri; order Siluriformes; family Loricariidae; genus Ancistrus; species Ancistrus triradiatus. The sequence continues at coordinate 154,560 of JAJAGP010001477.1, forward strand.
AGTCTGAGACTTGAGTTCCCATCTCTGCTGCAGACACTTTATACTGGAAATGAACATCTTATGCAACTAGTAAATTCAACACGACACAAAGTCTAAAAAGCCTTAAAAGAAAACAAATCACAATCCCTCTAACAAGCTAATTACAGACTATCCTACTAAATATGTGATCACTGGTTTTCAGCTCTTATTAAAACCAGTTTCATTAGCAATTACATAATATTACACAACCCTGAAAGTCACTTAAGTGTACAACCCCAAATCATGTCATATGTGGATGACATCTATGGAGAGAAAAAGAGAGAACAACAAACAAACAACTTCAGGGCTTCTTACAATTACATTGACTTTTATGTCATTGCAGACAGTATGAACCCAAGATATAACATGTTTTTTTCTGGTCTACTTCATTTCTTTTGTTAAGAAATATCCATTTCTGCATTTCAGGCCTGCAACACATTCCAAATAAGTTGGGATGGGGCAATTTATAACTAGTAAAGAATTAAAAAACAAACAAAAAAAAAACAAAAGCAAAACAAAATGTGATTTCAAATAGGTGATGTCAACACCTGGGTTTTTGAGAAACAAAGGTGGGCAGATGATCTCCAGTTTATCAACAAATGTGTGAGAAAATTATTGAAATGTTAAAAACAATGTTCCTCAAGGAAAGTTTGGAAGGTATTTGCATATTTCTTCCTCTACAGTGCATAATATTATTACATATCATTAGATGATTCTGGAGGAATCTGGAGGAATTTCATTTCGTAAAAGGCAAGGGTGCAAGCCTAAGATGAACACCTGTGATCTCCTATACATTAGACGACACATGCTGCACACATTACAAAAAAGGCATGGCTTCGGAAGAATAGGGTACAGGTACTGAATTGGCCTGCCTGCAGTCCTGACCTGAACCCAATAGTGCAGAATAGTGGAGAAATGTGTGTAGAATTTTTTAAACAAAAAATGCAGCAACAACAACCCTGTTGTGTTTGCAAGAAGAATGGAACAAATGAACAACCAAACCACTTCATAGCTTGGTAGAATCAGTGCCACTACGTCTTTTAAGTGTTGTGCCAAGGCATGACAACCTTACAAATTGGGTTCATACTGTCTGTAATGAAATATAACTCAGAGGAAATGTAAGAAACACTGCATTTTTTTTTTGTATTTTCCATACCGTCCTGACTTTTTCTGATTTGGGGTTGTAGATAATAAGCAGAGACTTCAGAACAGATGGGGGAACTAAGTCCATAAACTCATTACCTCTTTAAAGTGATAGGTTTATGTTTCACTTAGGAGAGTAAACTCAGGTACACTGTGTGTGTATGTATTCTGTGCCCGATTCCTCAGAGTGTGCAGTCCATTTGGCAGGCAGTCGATTAGAAAATCAACCTTTCTCCACTACCGAGAAGAGCTGATAAGCAGAGCAAAGGCCCTAGCACCCTATCCTTCTGCTGATGCCTATTGTTAGGCCAGAGGAAAGGTCAGAGAACGAAACATAAAACATCATTTCATGTTTTCACATTTGAACTTAAAGGTTATAAGTTCATTAATCTTGTCATTCAGTGAAATCTGAGACTGGTGTTTTGAATGTTTTTCCCTATTCCTGTTCATTAAATTTAAATGAATAAAAAGGAATGATCAAATCCATAGAAGGACAATAAACAATTGCGATAGAATCCATAATGAACCAATTTAATTAATATTCATATTTATGTTTATTTTTTCACCTTCTTTTCCCCCAGGTATACAGCCAATGGCAAATCATTTTTTATGGACTTTGTTATAACAGGGCAGGGGAGAAAAAGCTGACTAACTGACATTTTGAGGAGGTGAAAATCTATCAAAGTGTTGTATTAAGAGTCAGTGAGGTATACAGTATAACCCATTCTACTGTTACTGTTTGTCTGTGGAGCATTCATGCCTGTATGCTTCATATTATGAACCTGTTTGCTGTGGGTATGCCTGAAATAACAGATATTACTATTAGGGTGTCTAAGTGCTTTTGACCATATCCTGTATATTTACATTTATTGTTATTAGAGTTGTTCAGTTACAGGTTATATATAACATTCTGGCTTAATGCACTGTAGTCAGTAAATGTTTTAAGGTGGATGACGTCTGTCAGCTTAAATTTTAAAACAAGTGACATCTGACAGCTTAAATATTAAAACAAGTGACCTCATATAGTCACTTGATCATTTTTCAGAAAGGAAATGAATTCTATAATTACAGATTAATCCAAAGTCTTTATCAGCATCATTAAGTACTTGTCATGACATTTGTCATAATGGATATCCTGGATGGAGCACCATTAATGAAAGATGTGACAAAGCTGTTTCTGTCATTGGTAATATATGTAAGCCTTAATATGATGTATTCACCTTAAAAGTCTGGACACTGAAGAAAAATAAAGACTGATATTTCTGTTTGTCAAGAATGATATTTAAAATCTATGAGAGTAATTTAGCATCTATGTGTGTATCACTAAAAAATAGCAAAGGCACTGTACAGCGCTGCCTGATGTATGACGTTACAGCATACATATTAACTCTAATTACCATATTTTACTTAATAATTATTACACATTCCTATGATAGCTGCTTATGTATGCAAATTACTGTATTTCCTGTAATTATTGTGAATTACCATGAATTAAAAAAGGTTTAGTATGTGTATAACTGTTTTGGCTTTGAACAGATGGTGTTTGAACAGACTACTGTTTTCATCAATACATTTACATATCATTTGAATGCAGTTTTGTGAAAATATCCTTTATATGTGAGTATACTACCCTTTTATTGTTCTCTGTAGCTAAGTGTTATACGAAATGAATAAAGAATGAGACTACGCACAAAAGGCGTTTGGTTATTATGCAAAATGCGTCTTTGTAGTCAGGCGCTGTATTGTACTATGCATGCTAAGTGTTTCATATTTTGTAAAAGATACAAAGATAAACTTACTGTACAGTACTAAATGTTTTCATATTGTGTTTTAATATTGTTGTTTAAAACAAAGCACCATGTGCAAAGTATCTAAACTACAGTACTTAATAGCTGAAGGTATCTTGTGCATTGCTAGAGTAGCCTAGAGTAGCCTGTGACTATGGTCAACGTCCATTTTAGTTATCGTTCTGGCTCACACTAAATGGTTTTCAAATGAAATTACCTGTACAAACATTTGATTTCACTAATAATCTTGCATTGCAACAATGGTGAACTATGAATTATTTATTTCTTATGAAACTTTTTTGGGAGTGTTTAATAACATATTTTAATTTCTAAAGGTTTTTACACTGAGGCTTTTGTCTTATCTCCCATGTTCCTTTTTGAGTCATAAGTAGAATGAGTCTCTGACAGTACAGAGTTTACATAAACTTTTAATCGATTTCAAAATTACCAATACTATTATCAGTATATACAGTATTACCAGCACCATTATCATCATAATTTCTTTGTAATGTTTAAGGTGATTAAGAAGTAGGGAACAATGCCTTTTAAGTTTGAAATGTATAATGATCCATATCCCACCAATATTAACACAAAAACTAAAACATTTACTTAACATTTAGACAAACTCATTATTCCATACTGCTCTTATGTTGCAAAAAAAAGTCATATAAAACCAGTTGAAAAAAACTGAACACGAAGGAAGTTGTTCTTTGTAATAAAGTTTTATCCCATCTAGCATTTACTACAATAAATTACCCCATAGCTGTGAAATACAAAAATAAATTAGAAAGAGATTGCATGTATCATTTCGGTGGCAAACCAGATACAAAAGCTCCAGAGATGTTCACTGCATTTCATAGTGCAGGATCAGAACTCACTTATGAGAGCTGAGTGCATATTGCTTTAATTTGCAGCACCGTGCCTTTCATCCTCACTCTCCATGTTTTGACACCTTCTTGACTGGTGTGACACCAGAAAAATCCTTTCACCTTCCACTGATTCATATTTATTTGTGTGCCAAACCTCAGATCCAGCTGATCATCCTCTTCCTCAGTTTTGGTTCTGGGCTGGTTTTAGGGATCATGATGAACATTTCATGGTTTACGTTTACGATCTTGGTCCATAAAGGTGAAGAAGAGACAGATGGCTGCTGTGACCAGAGTGTGCATGGCTTCGTAGAGGAGCTTAGGGGAGAAGACACTCCAGATGAAGAGGTGGTAGCGCAGTGATGTGACCAGCACTACATACAACACAGCAGGGATGGAGCGCAGTAGAACAAAACAGTAGCTGCTGTGGCCGAGAGACACAGTCCTGTGAGAGAGAGTGATAAAGAGAACAAATTCATAAATACAATGTGTTCATATATATGACCCATTTAAAGCAAGGGTCAGTCACCTCGTATACAGCTTGTAATTTCATTTGCACCTACAATAAACATCACCATGCTACTTCACACTATGATAGAAGACCTTGCTCATAATCAAGGCCATAATTTAGAATGCTGTTGCATTTCTTTGGCCAACACTGCAGTGTGTGACCTGAGCTGATTGTATAACTGCAGGCAACAAGACCGCCTACATGTTCAGATACAAAGCCCAGTGTCTAAAAGAACTCAAGCGCTAGTCAAAGAAATGAACAATCCAAGTTGTGCCAAAGAAATAAGCAATGATATTAAGGAAGATTACATCAGTTGCAGCTTCCAGAGTGAAGCCATACACTTCTGAACCAATCCTGATATTTAAATTACAAGGTGACTGTTAGGGAAGGATGGACAAGCAGTGGGAATGACTGGAAGCCAGTGTATTGTAGCTACACATAAATTGGGTCTGTCATAATAAATATAACACATAGAAACAGTGCCTCAACTGGTTACATCATTATCATAGCTTTGGTGGCTTAGGTTGCATATAGAGAAATGGGGGATGTAGAAAATAGCTAGTAGACTGGTAGCATAACTCAGATTCCCCTAATAGCAAAGATAATTCCCCAGAAACTTGACAGTTTGATGTTTGGAAGCCCTGATCGATGCCCGTTCGCTTTAACGACCGAGGTCATAACAATTATTACAAATTATTATAGGAAATAAAAATCTCTCTTTCATCTCTGTACATTTTTTTTTATTTAATGCATTTTCATGAATAGTGATTTACTTTGCACTGACTACATTGCATAAGTAGGAACTACGTTATGGTCTGTGTTTCCGTAGAGACACTTTTAGGTGTCACAAGTTTCTCTGCCAAGAAGATACATGAAATGGAAAAGTTTGTACTCTGCTTCCTGCTACAAGCACCATGCCGGCTTCACATGCATATACCTAGAAGTGCTGAGCTCTGGTCATTTGACCGCTGTAACTTCTAACTAGTAGCACTGCACTGGATTTACCTACTTAAAGGTTAAAAGTGTTTAAAAGGTGATACTGCATTGCCTCTTCTGAAAATGATTGTTTCTTCAAGTGCACTCATTCCCTCTGGGTTGGGTGCTGCCAGTGAGGTATGTTTGTTTCTGTTTATATTCCTTCTTACGCATTTATATTTTTGTTCTACAGTGTGTGAGATTGTTTATGTGTATATGTTATATTGTAGTTATGGTGTCCTGTATTTCGAAAAATTTTATATAGGAATATGTGCAATATATGTGAAAATGTGCAAATGCGAAAGAATATTAATCAATCTGTAACTGAGTGATATGTAACGCGATAAGAATTTAGGCTTTGCATGCTGTGCAGATGGTAGTGTTTTCAGTGGTATCACTGTCGCATTACATATTGCTTGCATGTATATTTCTTGTGAAAATTTCCTTTATATTTACATTACAGTAGTATAAATTCGCTGTGAATATGGTAATGTCCAGTCAACCATTTTGATTAATGACATGTAACGTAACGTAATCGTGAAACAGCACACACCTGTAAGTACAATACTTTGATAGATAGATAGGTAGATTTTTTATTTACTTGTTTGTAGTACTGTACAGCAGTTTTGTATTTCCTAAATGAAAAGCTATTATGGAAACCAACTTAAATATGACATTTTTTGCTTTTAATAAACCATTTTATTTATTATTATTATTATTATTTATTTTATTTTGAATGAAAGCTATAGGACCAAACTAAAACACACTAATGTTTCATAGTTTTCATATAGCTTTTAAATATCTCCATAAACATATGCAGAAATATGTTAGATTTGGGATTGGTTCCAATGATTTAAAACCAACCTTTGCATATGCATGCTTATGCAGACATATATAGCTACTAGTAGTTAAATAATTATTTTTAACAAGGTAAATCAAGCTACTGAAATCCCTCGTGTCTGTATGTGGCCACAGTGTGCTGGTTTATTAGCCACCAGATATCCAGCCTGTTAGCTACGCTCAGCAGCCACTTTATTAGGTAAAGCTGTTCAACTGCTTGTTAACGCAAGTACCTATTCATATACTGAACATCATAATGGGATAGAGAGGTGATTTTTATTCATAGCCATCTCTAGGGTTTACAGAGAATGGTCCAAAAAATAGAAAATATCCAGTGAGCGTCAATTCTCTTGGCAAAAATGCCTGGTTGATCCGAGAGGTCAGAGCAGAATAGCTAGATTTCAGCTGATAGAAAGACAACAGTAATTCAAATAACATTTCATTACAACTGAGATATGCCAAAGAGTATATCTGTATTCACTACACATCAAACCTTGAAGAAGATTGGCTACAGCAGGAGAAAACCACGCCTGTCAGCAAAGCACAGGCAACTGAGGCTACAATTCACACAGGCTCCCCTAAATAGTCTAATGAATGTTTTAAAGGTGTTTTGGGTTCATTTAATAATCTGTTTGTCCCAAAACTGCCTCACAGGCTTTTATAATGTTTACATTTTCATTGTGATAAAAGCACTCTAACTAAAGCGACCAACATTTGAAAGATTCCATGCCTCGCTGAAATATTACTATCATTATCCCAAGTACAAGTCTTTCAGCTATCGTAAGATGACCTTTCAACATAAAGTGAAAAGTCAGAGTCTTTTTTTTTAACAAAGAGAATCAGCAACACCAAAGAACACAGAGCATCTGTCATGGTAGATAAAACTTGCTTTGCTCTGATTTTTAGAGCCTGGAGGCTGAATCCTGGATCATATGGCCCAGCTTGTCATTAGAACAGATTTCACTCTATGTCAAACAAAAGATTTAAATATAAATGCCCCAACATATTTTTGTGTTATTGATGATGTATGCGTTTATAGTTATATATAGTTGTGTTTATAGTTATATATAGTTGATGACGTATGCGTTTAGGTTTATAGTTATATAGTTATATAAACTGTAGCTATTTTCTATGCATATTCATTAATTACTCTTAAGATTTACATCAGTGTCACTTTTTGTGCACAGTATATACAGTACTGTGCAAAAGCCTTCGGCCACCATTAAATTAGATATAATCATTGTTTTAGCAATGGTATAATGAGCGTATATTCCTCAGTCTCTTTATTAGAATACAACCAGAAAATTCAGGAAATTTGTAAAAAACAAACAAATATCAGAAAAAACAGTATTTATGCCATGTTGACCCTACTGCAGCCCGAAGAAGCAAGATAAGGAATGGTCTTTTTGGAACGTTAGCAGGCAAGAAACCACTTTTTCACGGCATTTTTGTTCAAACAAGCAATGGCAATGAGGTGATTAAAATCCAAACAACACTACTGTCACTCTTACATTCATACCCGCACTTAGAGGTTGTTATCCAGATGGCTAAGTTCCTTAAACCTCATTTGCTCAGACCGTCATGCAAAATGGCTTCTGTAAGTCATGATAACGATGTCTGTTAAATACTACAGATGTACTACAAACTACAATGTTCTGAGAATGGTTCAACATCCATATAACTCTTATGGTGGTCCTTTTCCTTTGATTAAAAGGGTAGAGATGGTACATAATGTATACATAATGCTACATAATGTAATTGTAAACCCATTAAGAGCATCAATATAGTAGGTGCACAAATACAATAGACAATGAGGTATAGGTGCAATGTTGGTGCTCCTAGTAAACTGGCAACTGAGTGCATTTTTGAAACAATTTTAAAACAGTATATCTCTGCATTAGAATATTCTAAACCTGTTTCCTCCTACTTCACTCTCCTGATTGACTGACACTGCAGGATCTACAGCTCTTAATTAGCCTGTTGCCAAGCTCATGAGGCTGCGTGGTGTAGGTGCTTGTCTATATCAGTGCATTTAATTCTGTGCCATCGACACCCCACTGCAGTGGCTGGAACACACTATGTCAAACTGTCTGACATGTTCCAGTTTTCATGCCACTAGCATTATGCTTTCTTTCACTCTCACCCCTTCATTCCTGTCCCTCTGCCAGCCACTGGCCCATTTACAATTCTAATGTATAACTCGCACAGACAGTCAGGTACTGGATTATTTGCAAAATTCACTACCCAGAACCCAGAGCACCTGTAGGCCAGAAACAGGAAATATTCACCACCAAGAATTATTTTTTAACTCCTAAAATGTATTTTGGTTGAAGGACCTTTCTTGTATTTGTGCATGTTTATATACGTGTATGTGTGTGTGCTGTGTGTTAAGTTTATATATCATTCTGAGGACCAAAGGACAGAAAGATCTGCTTTTCAACCATATGGGAACATTTGTAACTGTTTTGAAAAGCCAAAAATTTGCTTTATGTTGCTGAGGTTAGGTTTATGTTTAAGTGTACTATTATTAGCTACAGTAATGTAATGGCCACAATCATAGCAAGACAAATGTGTCTGTATTTTTCTATCTTTGTGAGCAAAAATGCATTTTTACCCAGAATAAAGCTTTTACCTGAAATACTGAACCAAAGTTGTACTTAAGATTGAGGTTGTGGGATTATGTTAGGGTTGACCATGGGAATCCAATTCATTAAGCTCCTAACAAACCAAAAACAAATATATTTATCATCGACATATTTGGCACTTTCCTAACCTTTCGGGGTGTGGCTCAGCTGGTCTTGCTACTAGACGTTAAACGTCTTTATTTCACATAATATGTTAATTACTGTATGTGTTGTATATCCATAATAAAACATTAAATATATAAAATATATGATACATATACAATATAAGAAATATAAAACTGTAACGGGGAGGCGGATGGGAAGCAGGAGACGAACGCAGGTTCAAAAAAAGGGAAGATTTATTCAAAAAAGGCAAACAAAGGGAGACACAGCGAACTGAAAGAAGCGAGGACCGAAAACGGGTGTGGAACATAAATACGGTCGCAGCCGGACAACGGGCATGGAACAAAAACAGGTAGTAAACAAAAACAACACCGGTACGGAAAACGGGTGGTAACTAAAGAAAACACGGAAGTAAACTAAACAGAAAGATACCTGGATAGAACGCGGCACAACGGGCATGGACGGACATGGAGGAGCACGGAGGAGCACGGACGGAACGCGTAGGGACGCGATAGCCAGGACGACACGAGGGTGAGGCGCATAGGGACGCGACTGACGTGGTCCGTCAACAACATCAATAACCCGCGAGGTGAGTCTCTCACGGTCTTGTCTTTATAGGACGTCTCACAGCTGATCCTAATTACAGCGATCATGGTGAGACGTCCTGATTGGCGCGCGCTGCTGTGGCGCGTGACAGAGCCCCCCCCCAAGGAGTCCGAGCCGGGGCTAGGACTCCAAAAAGGGACCCCCAGGCGCACGTCCACCTCAGGGAGTCGCCGTGCCGGGCGGACTCCAGGAGGAGACCGCCAGCAGTCAGGGGGCTGGCGAGCAGAGGCGACGAGGCGGCGATGCTCGACAGCAGAGACGAGGCGGCGATGCTCGACAGCAGAGACGTGGACTGGAGGTTGCTGGAGAGCAGTGTCGACGACGTGAGGCAGGAGGGCGGAGTCGAAGACATGAGGCAGACGAGCTGAGACGACGACGTGCGACAGACGAGCTGAGACGACGACATGCGGCAGACGAGCTGAGACGACGACGTGCGGCAGACGAGCAGAGTCGACGAGGCCACGCTTGTGAGCAGAGACGACGAGGCCACGCTTGTGAGCAGAGACGACGAGGCCACGCTTGTGAGCAGAGACGGAGAGGCGACGCTTGTGAGCAGAGACGGAGAGGCGACGCTTGTGAGCAGAGACGGAGAGGCGACGCTTGTGAGCAGAGGCGACGAGGCGACGCTTGTGAGCCGAGGCTACGTGGCGACGCTTGACAGCGGAGGCGACGTGGCGACGCTTGACAGCGGAGGCGACGTGGCGACGCTTGACAGCGGAGGCGACGTGGCGACGCTTGACAGCAAAGGCGACGACTGGAGGTTGCTGGAGAGCGGAGTCGACGGCGTGAGGTGGCAGGGCGGAGTCGTGGACGACGTGACGCTGCAGAGCAGGGTCGTGGACGACGTGACGCTGCAGAGCAGGGTCGTGGACGACGTGACGCTGCAGAGCAGGGTCGTGGACGACGTGACGCTGCAGAGCAGGGTCGTGGACGACGTGAGGCTGCAGAGCAGGGTCGTGGACGACGTGAGGCTGCAGAGCAGGGTCGTGGATGACGTGAGGCTGCAGAGCAGGGTCGTGGACGACGTGAGGCTGCAGAGCAGGGTCGTGGACGGCGCGGTGCTTGGGAGCAGAGTCGTGGGCAACGTTGTGCTTGACAGCAGAGTCGTCGACGTGGTGCTTGACAGCAGAGTCGTCGACGACGTGGTGCTTGACAGCAGAGTCGTGGACGGGCGCGGTGCTTGGGAGCAAGTCAAGCGTGGGCAACGTTTTTGCTTGACAGCAGAGTCGTCGACGTGGTGCTTGACAGCAGAGTCGTCGACGACGTGGTGCTTGACAGCAGAGTCGTGGACGACGTGGTGCTTGACAGCAGAGTCGTGGACGACGTGGTGCTTGACAGGCAGGAGTGTGGACGACGTGGTGGCTTGACAGCAGAGTCGTGGACGACGTGGTGCCTTGACAGCAGAAGTCGACGGACGTGATGCCTGACAGCGGAGTCGACGACGGGATGCCTGACAGCGGAGTCGACGACGGGATGCCTGACAGCGGAGTCGACGACGTGGATGCCTGACAGCGGAGTCGACGATGAGATGCCTGACAGCGGAGTCGACGGATTGAGATGCTTGACAGGGAAAGTTCGACGACGAGATTGCCTGACAGCAGAGGCGAGGCGGTGATGCTTGACAGCAGAGGCGAGGCGGCGATGCTTGACAGCCAGGGAGTCGACGACGTGATGCCTGACAGCGGAGTCGACGACGGGATGCCTGAAATAGCGGAGTCGACGACCGTGATGCCTGACAGCGGAGTCGACGGACGTGATTGCTTGACAGCGAGTCGACGACGAGATGGCCTGACAGCGGAGTCGACGACGAGATGCCTGACAGCAGAGGCGAGGCGGTGATGCTTGACAGCAGAGGCGAGGCGGCAATGCTTGACAGCAGAGACGAGGACTGGAGGTTGCTGGAGAGCGGAGTCGTGGACGACGTGAGGCTGCCGAGCGGAGTCGTGGACGGGAAGCATCTCCCTGGAGAAGACAGTCACTGAGTCGGTTTCCGTGGAGGAGACATTTCGGGACGAATCTCTGTCGAGGATGCGGCCTTTAGAAAGGCCTCTGTCGACCTGGATGCAGCCACCGGGAGTGCAGACGCCCTGGGGGCAGCCACCGGAACTGCAGACGCCCTGGGGGCAACCACCAGAACTGCAGACGCCCTGAGGGCAGCCACCGGAACTGCAGACGCCCTGGGGGCAGCCACTGTAACTGCAGACGCCCTGGGGGCAACCACCGGAACTGCAGACGCCCTGGATGCAGTCACTGGCACTACTGACGACCTGGACACAGTCACTGGTACAAACGTCCGAGATGCGGATGTTGGGCACTGACCGGGGGTGACGTGACTGTCTGTGTTGCCAATGTGCGTGGCACCAGGAAGTCGGCGGGCGCTAACTGAGCAACCGTGGAGAGTGACGAGCCTAACATGGGACTATCACGAACTAGGTCACAGGACGTTACGCGCGCACGTTGACGCTTGACTAGAGCGGTCCGGCTGGTGGCAAGCTGGGAATCCAGCACATGACCCACCAAGGCTGACCAGACAGGGCGAACGGGTTCTAAACCCGTGGCTTCGGGACCCGTGCAACCCCGTGGGGAGCCAAACCCAACGATCAGCTCCTCTAAGAGCTGCCCCACGGTTCCGGTCTGAAGCACCGGCCATAAATGGGTGGCCCAAATAAGGGCTTCACCAGTTAGGCAAAGAAAAACAAAAGACACCCCAGCATAATCGGTCTCCGGGGGATATAAACTGAAAAAACGCAAACAGTCTTCCACAAAAGCATGGCAACGGACTGGATCGCCATTGAAACGGCCGGAGAGAAAAGAAAAATCGGGGATACCTGCCGTCTCCATGTAGTCGGGTTATTCTGTAACGGGGGAGGCGGATGGGAAGCAGGAGACGAACGCAGGTTCAAAAAAAGGGAAGATTTATTCAAAAAAGGCAAACAAAGGGAGACACAGCGAACTGAAAGAAGCGAGGACCGAAAACGGGTGTGGAACATAAATACGGCCGCAGCCGGAAAACGGGCATGGAACGAAAACAGGTAGTAAACAAAAACAACACCGGTACGGAAAACGGGTGGTAACTAAAGAAAACACGGAAGTAAACTAACCAGAAAGACACCTGGATAGAACGCGGCACAACGGGCATGGATGGACATGGAGGAGCACGGAGGAGCACGGAGGAGCACAGACGGAACGCGTAGGGACGTGATAGCCAGGACGACACGAGGGTGAGGCGCATAGGGACGCGACTGACGTGGACCGTCAACAACATCAATAACGGTGAGTCTCTCGCGGTCTTGTCTTTATAGGACGTCTCACAGCTGATCCTAATTACAGCGATCATGGTGAGACGTCCTGATTGGCGCGCGCTGCTGTGGCGCGTGACAAAAACATACTGCCACAACCCCTCAGGTCTTTACCTCATGTAATGTGGGGGCACTACTTCTCTGGGCACATGAAAACCACCCTCGGTAGCACTGAGACTCGTGGACTGCCCATGGAGAACACCTGCTCTGTCCAGAAGCTGTACAGAGTGCAACTGTAGCTTCTCAAAGGTCGACATGTGCGACATTGGCAAAAAATTATATTTCGATATTTTCTGGGATTTTGTCAATAATGATAATTAGATGATGCTTTGGATCATGTGTTTGTAAATGTCTTGCATTGTACTAGCTTGCTCTTGTTAATACAACCAAAATCAGAAAAAGCTGGGATGGTATGGAAAGTGCAAATTTGTTTATTTCACATCGTTCTTCAGAATCAAAGGCCATTCAGTGACATACTTAAGGTTATATTGAAACTAGTCATATATACGCACACTCAGGTTGGGGCCAATTTAGCGTAATCAGTTAACCAAACATGCAAGTCTGTGGGCTGTGTGAGGAAACTGGAGTACCCAGAATAAACCCATGCAGACATGGGGAGAACATAAAAACTCGACACAGGAAGGGTCCAGGTCACACTGTGAGGCGACAGTGTTATTACAATCTTGTTACAATCACTTGCTGTCATCACCTATTTGAATTCCAATCATTATCATTACTAACTCTAAATTGTCCCTGTCCCAACTTTTTTGGAATGTGTTGCAAGCCTGAAATGCAAGAATGGATGCTTATTAACAAATGAACTGAAGTTGACCAGACAAAACATGAAATATCAAGCAAATCTAATGAACACTGCTTTTTTAACATTTGTATTTCCGATACTGTCCCAACTTTTTTGGATGTGGAGTCGTAGGATATTGTTGCTTACTAATGAGATCAATGGAAATGACATTGAAGGAAATGTAAATGTAAGCAAAACTTGCCATCTGTTTCTTTTCTTGTCATAAATACACATATTCTGAAACACAGTGCAAAATTTGCAGAATGATTCTGTTAAGGTTTGCTGAGTGTGCTTTTGTGCTGGTTACTTTGCTGGTTTAAGACTGTCGTGGACAGCTGACTCCTGACATTTGTCAAAATCTTCATGTTCTGCACTGTGGTTAGTTTGGAGATGGTGAAATAAGTTAGTTGTTGAACTGTCTGTAATGACAGATTTACAGATTTGTGTCTTTTGAGCAACATCTTTCTTTTCAAAGTCAAACCACGTCCATGCAAACAAGGAAGAGCCATGTTTAGCAATTAAATCTAATGATGTAGACTGCAAGGCTGGTAGTGTCTCCAATTTGTTCACTCATTCTTATCTACCGTCATGTGTCTCCAGATAGAAAGTCAGCTTGATTTTTGGTGCATATAGTAGCACTCAGTGCACATGCACAGTGGTCTCTCCTACCTGGCTCCAAGACACAGCAGATACGAGAAGACTGCTTTTTGCAAAGTGAATATTATTGACATTATGCATCAGTTATTTGCATCAATACCAAACACCTGGAATAGTACCACACCCTTATTTATACCAGTTAACACACCTTTATACCAGTTACCACACAGACACATATATGTACACATGTAGGGGGGCAGCCCATGAAAGCAGGGCTGTGGCAGTTACCTGTTCGTTTCAAATAATATTAGTCATTTTTATTCACTCCCATATCCATCATACTTATGATACTACCAACACCAGCATAAAAAATGCCCCTGTATTTCCACAGCTGTATAATTTTCATGTTCTACAAATTAACATTAAGGACAATGTCTTGACTATGACTGATTAGTATTGCCTAATGAGGTTGCAGTCTGCAAATAATATCACTGATGCATGTAGGAGTCAGAGAGGGGAGAGCTAATCCTCAAGATTTTTAGGCACACTGCTTATCTGTGTGATTTGTAGAGGGAAAAAAACATGGGCTTGTGTGTTTTTGAAGCAAGGTTGTGACCGTCTTGTGAACAGACTTTAATGAAATAAACTGTATACTGCAGGCATTGTCATGACCTTCCACTCATTTGAGTTTAATGTGTAATGTTAAAGCACAGTGCTCTCAGACTGGGTGTTAGATGAAATCACTTTAAACTATAGGATGAAAGCATTCATAACTGCATTATGAGCAAGACACACAATTGGGAGATGCAGCTGTATTTTGAAACATACATATTCATAAACATATACACTCATATTTAGCCATATTAATCCCAACATGTCACAGTCTGTTTAAAAAAAAGGTTTTGTTTTTTTTACTCTGAGGTCTCTGTCAAATTTTCAATTTCTTTTTAGCAATTTGTGATTTTTGCCCACTGCATGAGCAAAGAGAGCATCGTCATGTGCGAGTGCATCTATATGTGCTTGCTGAACTGAATATTAATTACAGCTGCTCCCCGATTCATGATGAGGTCACGTACTGACAAACCCATCTTAAGCTGACAGTATCGTAAACCAAGGAATTAAGAAATAATGTATATATCATAGCGGAGCCTACCTTAAACATGCTTAAAACACTTACATTAACCTAGAGTTAGGCAAAAACATTAACAAAAAAAAATCTTTTCTAATAAAGTGTTGAATATCTCATGCAATTTACTGAATAATTCATAGAGTAAAAAACAAAACTAAAATGGTTATTCCATTGTCAGACTGAGGGTGCTGCTGCTCAGCTCAGTCAGCTGGCTGCTGTCTAGCACCTGCAGGAAGAGTATTGTGCTGTGTATCTCTTGCCCCGGGAAAAAAATCGAAATTCAAAATATAGAATGCAGTTTCTGCTGAATGTGTACTTATTTATTCTCATGGTAAAGTCAAAAATTTGTATACTGAGCCATTGTAATTGGCACGCTATTTTGATCAAATTTCTAAACATGACTTAAGGGTTTCAACTTTATATAGGTCACAGGAGCCTTAGAGAGGTTGGACAATGACATTTGGTAATAAGGTCTGGGTCACAGTTGGTATTCTAACTTATCACAAAGGTGCTGGATGGGGTTGATGCCAGGGCCAGTCTGTGCAGACCAGTCGATTTCTTTGACACCAAACTCAGATTTACGGACCTTGGGAATACTGCATTGTGCAAACAGGAATGGCCCTTCCTCAAAATGTTGCTACTGCATTGGAAGGACATTCTCTAGACAGCTGGATTACAGTTGCAATACAATTAGATAGGTTGCAGTCTCTTGGTAACCACCACACCCAAATTCATCCTTCAGACTCTCAGATGGTGAAACATAATTAGTTAATCCAGAGAATATGTTTCCACTGCTCCAGAGTCCAAAGGCAGAGTATTAAATACCATTCTAATGGCTGCTTGCTATTGGGTATAGTGTTCTTAGGAGGTGTTGTTGAACTTCATAATCATACTTCATCATCAGGCCAGCCCAAGCAGGACAGAAATTTGATTGGAACTTTAGAAAGGTGTTAATTTATGACCTCTGGGTTAGTTATTTCATCCACAATCTACTTAGAATGGGTGTCCAAACACATTTAAACATGTACTGTTCATACAAGACGCTGTTTCTGTGCATGTATCACACACCTGTCTCTCTCTGAGCTGAGGTAGCAAGCCAGGTGGCAGGCCCAGAGCAATGGACCTGCATATGTGCTGAATGCAGTGAGTAGTATAGCAGGAGCCTCCACATAACTTTCCAGCCCCACAAAGCCCACCGAGATATCCACTGTTGCGATGTTATTGGAGTTCCCCTGAAAACATAAAAACAACCTGGTGTCAAAACAAAGACAAATTATTTTTCTTAACATTAGTTTTCAAGAATCAGAATTAACATCAGGAAAAATAACCAGTGTAGAAAAACCTTCTCCAGAATGTGTCACTCGCTGTGCTGTCTGTTATTTGAAACATGCAAACCTTAAACAACCACTTAGCAAAGAAACTGTACACAAGTTCTATCATAGTCCGAAGCTCTACTAGAACCAGGAGAGATCTGAGACTTCCTGAATTTGCTGAACAATGTTAAGCTGAATTTCAACAGACAAATGGTTGAAGGCTGCATTTTCAATCTTAGAAACTACACATACTGTATGAGCAAACTCCAGTCTCTAAAAATGATTTTATATACCCATGCCTATTAAATGTACATAAAATAAACTAAAAAATGTCCTGATAATAAAGATTTTCCCTGACAACTGTCATATGAATGCACTGTATTTAGTTGTTGTCCATTTTACACTATTACTATACAAGCATTACTGAAGTTCAGAGACTTTTTAACCTTGATCATTGTAACACTTTTGAACACTTCTGAAACATTTTTGTGGTGTATTAAACTTTGCAAAGAGGCTAAAATTTACTAAGATTTATTGCTGTCCATTGGCAAAAAAGTCAACAAGCTGTGCCTCCTCAGGTAAATGTGAAGGCTTTGGAAAACAAAGCATGTTGTGGGTGGTTCTAACTCAAACACCTCCATGTACTGCTCTTAGCGTTGAGGATGCCATGTAAGGGCAACCTGGCATCCATGCTTATAAAGATGAATAGACTGAGACCAGTAGTGTTTTATTACTCAGGCACACAAGTCAGATCAGCTTTCCAAGTAAATAATGTATTTAACACTATTACTTGTGTGGATAAAGTACCTTCTCTTTTACATTTCTCTGACTGCAAGGTCTACACCAATAACCTGGCTATTTTGATGACAGATGGCCAGAAGCACAATGATAACGCGCTAGGAGAACATGTCATATTCCAAAGACTTTGGGAAAAAATGCATTATGTGGTAAATGATGTGATAGTATTCAAGATGCTGGATTGTTTTATTATGGAATACAATATCTTACTTATTAAATGTCCTAGAATCCCTTGCACAGATAAACCATATACCTCATAATTTATTGCCAACTTTGGAGATCAAAGTTTGAAAGGGAAACAAATTCAATATCATACATTAAATTAGAGAGGGTGCCACATGTTGAGCTCCAGAGACCCATGGTTCGATTCCTGGTCTGGATGCTGACTGTGTGGATTTTTCATGTTCTTCTGGGTTTTCTCCAGGTGGTCCAGTTTCACCCCACAGAAAAAAACACCCAACAAAAAAGTCATGCTTTAGGCGAATTGGTCTCTCTACAGTGTCCGTGTGTTCACGTGTTCATGTGTATGAAATGAGCGGGTATGAAAATTCATGAATAACTGAATGAATGAATCTAAAATTAGACTAAAGTTTATCCATGTCTGAAGATATTTTTCAGGTATAATAAATTTGTGGTAATGTGAATAATGTCAGTCAAAAAACAGTAAGCTAAACAAAAAATCAAGCTGTTTTGAAGGGTCTGTCTTGTATTCCTCTACTCAAGTCATCTATGATTTACTTTTGATTTATTTTTACTATGAAGGACATTTGACTTACGAAAGGACATACCTAGGACGGGTAAATTATATGTCTTTTACCTAGGTATTGTTTTCACCAAGAACTCTATCCCTTTGATCATGTATTCTTTGGAAAATTATGTTAACAACAAGTACTTTCTCTCTGAGTTTCATACGTTTATTCACTTGAGACTCCTAGCTTGTTCTGTTAGTTATAAAGTGGTACCTCAGAACTTGTCGAATTTGGTTCTCAAAGCATTTTGACCAGAAAAAATTGTCTCAATTCTCGTCGTTTGCATTGTACTCGACACACTTGCTTAAACTTGTACGAGTCGAGCTGCACAACTTGTTTCAGCCAAAACTCAAAACTCGATTCACGATTCAGTACACAGTGATTCAGTGATGCAAGTTCACAATAGCCCTTGCTTAGCTCAGAACTCTGCTGTGTTTATTGTGTTTACTTTATTTTTACATCTACAGTACTGTATTCTTAGTGCAAATAAGTCTCCATGGGTCCAGAAAAGGTTAGTTTACAAGAGCCAAATGAAAGGAACAAGTTATGCTAACTCCATGAGTTCACCAATGGAGTAAGTTTTGCTTTTACTTTTCACTTTTAATCCATTACTCACTACATTACATGAGATTTGCCAACACTGTATTATAAAATAAGCTTTGTGTTAATAATTTTGGCCAACTGTAGGTTAATGTAAGTGTTTTAATCATTAACTAACTTATCATTACTTATCATAGGCTTTGCTATGATATAGGACAGACTCTACCGCTCTACCGAACACTTGTTAAACTCCTCAGGTCATGATACATTTAACTTATGATGGATTTGTCTGAACATATCTGCTTTGTAATTTGCTCAGAACTCGTAAAACTTTCTGGAATGAATTAACGACAAGAACAGAGGTACCACTGTTCTATGTAATTCAGTGAGAAATTCATTTTTTGGGAAATTATTTGTTTATCTCATAATTATCTCATAAATAGTCTTAATTTTATACATGCTACAACAAAACATGACAATGCTTTTTTACTAATTCTGTTTTTAATACTTCGATATATTACTGCAAATATGACTAAAACTATAAGAAAATACAGCAGTACAGGCCGAAACATTCATGGTGTGTGTAGCTCTTTTTAATTCTCAGACTTCATTTGACTTTTGGTTAACGCTTCATTTTGAGCAATTCTGCAATTTCGCACAGTAATCCATGAATCCATGACTTCCTGTTTCACTGAACAGTACTGTGCAAAAATCTTAAGCCACCACTAGATTTGTTGTTTTAGCAATGGTATAATGACCATATATAATTATTTCTCAATATCTTTATTAATATACAAACACAATACAAAATGCAGGAAATACGTACACAAAATAAAAAAATACAATTTGGCTTCTGCAAGCAAAAGTCAGTATTTAGTGTGACCACCCCTAAAAGTAGTTTCTTAGCTCTGCTAAATGCCATAAATGTAAGGTTTCCTGATCAAGCTTTTCAGACTGTAGAAGGGTCAAAATGCCCTCCTGATGAAGCTGCCAGATTCTGTTTCTGTTGCTGAAGTGTGAAGGGAGGTCACACTAAATACTTGCCAATGTAGCCTACAGAAGCAGTTTTTTTTTCCTTTTTTCAGTTTTTATACTGTATACAAATTTCCTGTGCTTTCTGGGTGTATTCAAATAAAGAGTCACAGAAGTCATTATATATGGTCCTCATACTATACTACTGCTAAAACAACAAATTAACGGTGGCCTAAGACTTTTGCATATAACCACTGAAAGGTTACAGAAAAAGACAAAGTCTCCAAAACAGCCAGCAGAAGTACCTAACAAACCTATCTTGTCTGATATCTATATCTTGTCTAAATTTGGGTTAACGAGAAAGAACACTGTGCAAATATATGCAAAAGATTAAGAATGCACTGAGCCATAAAGCCATAAACAGCCATTACAGAGCTATAACTGTACGTTCCCTTCTATAATCAACTGCTCAAATTGATATCCATGATTAGCCTTTAAGTAGTAGCTCATATCCTAAACAGAGTTATATTATTGTCTGGTTTCTGTCACGCCCGCTGGCCACCATGCCAGCGTCACCTGCCCACGTCACGACCACACGCACCTGTTCCTAGTTTTCCTCATCACATCCACACTCCATGTAAGCCACACTCACCTCACCGTCATCGCGGATTATTGATGTTACTCTTGTCACGTCCATGCCACTCGCGTCCCTACGCGCCTCACCTGGTTCCCTCGTCCTGGCTCTACCTCGCGTCCTAGCTTGATCTCGTGTCCACGTTCGTCCGTTCCCATTTCACCTCCTAGAGTCTCAGGTATTGCACATTTAAGTCACTTCCTTGTTTTGTGTTTCGTTTCATGCCCGTTTTCCGGCTTCGGCCGGGTTGCGTTTCACACCCCTTTTGGTCCTCACCGCTTTCAGTTCGCTGTGTTTGTTTTCTGTTTGTGCTCATTAATAAATCCCACTGTTTACTTGAACCTGCGCTCGTTCTCCTCATTCCTCCCGCCCCCTCCGGCGTTACAGAATAATCCGCCGCTATGGAGACGGCAGGTTCTTTTGGTTTTTCGTTTTCCCTCGGCCGTTTCAATGGCGAGCAGTATTTTGGTCTCGTCCCTTTTGACTCTAAGTATGCCAAGGTGTCCTTCTTAGTGTTCCACCTTTCTGGTGAAGCCCTAACTTGGGCCGCCCAGCTTTGGCCTATACTCAAAGCCGCAACCTCGGGTCAGTTCCTGGAATTGCTGGAGTTTGGCTTTGGGTCCTCACGGGGTTTCACGGGCTCGGGCTTCTCGGAACGAGAATGCTCTGCAAGCGAACCAGAGCTCTTCTGTGGCGTGATCCGTTACGATAACCCTATCGCTCTCCCTGTCTGGCCAGCCTTGGTTGGTCATGTGCTGGATCCCCAGCTTGCCACCAGCCGGACCGCTCTAGTTAAGCGTCAACGTGCGCGCGTAACGTCCAGTGACCTAGTTCGTGGTAGTCTGCTTCCCAAAAACCGTGTCTTTACGCGTTCTACACTCATACCTGAGCCCCCGGTTCACGTATATCCTATGTCTAACCGCCCTAGTTCCGTATCCGGACCTCTGGTCAGTGAGAGACCTATTTCCTGCCTCTCCACTTCTGTGTCCGAACCAGCTATAGTGCACGAATCCGTTTCTGACTCCTCTAGTCCCATGTTAGGCCCGTCAGTCTCCACGGTTGCACTGTTAATACCGCCGACTCCTGCACCACGCACATTGGCAGAACGGACAGTCGAGTCACCCCCAGGCGTGCCTACACCTGCACCACGGACCTTTCCGACACAGACAGCCGCGTCACTCCCGCTCGTGCTAACTTCCGCGTCTCGTACGTTCGTACCAGTGACTGTGTCCAGGTCGTCAGCAGTGTCAGCGACTGCATCCAAGGCGTCAGCAGTTCCAGTGGCTGCCCCCAGGGCGTCTGCAGCTCCAGTGGCTGCCTCCGGGGCGTCTGCAGTTCCAGTGGCTGCCCCCAGGGCATCTGCAGTTCCGGTGGCTGCCCCCAGGGCATCTACAGTTCCAGTGGCTGCACCCAGGGCGTCTGCACTTCCAGTGGCTGCCCCCAGGATGTCGGCAGTCCCAGTGGCTGCATCCAGGTCGACATAGGCCTTTCTAAAGGCCGCATCCTCGACAGAGACCTTTCTAAAGGCAGCATCCTCGACAGAGGCCTTCCCTAAGGCCGCATCCTCGACGGAGGCCTTCCCTGAGGCCGCATCCTCGACAGAGATCTGTCCAGAGAACGTCTCCTCCACGGAGACCCATTCAGTGACTGTCTCCTCCAGGGAGATCCATCCCGTCCACGGCTCTGCTCTCCAGCATCCCGTCCACGGCTCTGCTCTCCAGCATCCCGTCCACGGCTCTGCTCTCCAGCATCACGTCGTCGACTCTGCTTCCAAGCATCACGTCGTCGACTCTGCTTCCAAGCATCACGTCGTCGACTCTGCTTCCAAGCATCACGTCGTCGACTCTGCTTCCGCAAGCATCACGTCGTCGACTCTGCTTCCAAGCATCACGTCGTCGAACTTTGCTTCCCCAAGGCATCACGTCGTCACTCCGCCTTCAAGCATCACGTCGTCGACTCCGCCTTCAAGCATCCCGTCGTCGACTCCGCCTTCAAGCCATCCCGTCGTCGACTCGGCTTCCAGCAATCCCGTCGTCGACTCTGCCTTCAAGCATCACGTCGTCGACTCTGCTCTCAAGCATCCCGTCGTCGACTCTGCCTTCAAGCCATCCCGTCGTCGACTCTGCCTTCAAGCATCACGGCCGTCGACTCTGCCTTCAAGCATCACGCCGTCGACTCTGCCTTCAAGCATCACGCCGTCGACTCTGCTTTCAAAGCATCACGCCGTCGGACCCTGCTTTCAAGCATCACGTCGTCGACCCTGCTCGTCAGGCCTCACGTCGTCCACGACCCTGCTCGTCAGCCTCACTTCGGTCCACGACCCTGCTCGTCAGCCTCACGTCGTCCACGACCCTGCTCGTCAGCCTCCGTCGTCCACGACCCTGCTCGTCAGCCTCCACGCCGTCCCACGACCCTGCTCGTCAGCCTCACGTCGTCCACGACCATGCTCGTCAGCCTCACGTCGTCCACGACCCTGCTAGTCAGCCTCACGTCGTCCTTGCTGTCAAGCATCGCCGCACTCGTCTCTGCTGTCAAGCATCGCCGCCTCGTCTCTGCTGTCAAGCATCGCGCCTCGTCTCTGCTGTCAAGCCATCGCCGCCTCGTCTCTGCTGTCAAGCATCGCCGCCTCGTCTCTGCTGTCAAAAAAGCATCGCCGCCTCGTCTCTGCTGTCAGCATCGCCGCCTCGTCCTGCTGTCAAGCATCGCCGCTTCGTCTCTGCTGTCAAGCCTCGCCGTCTCGCCTCTGCTGTCAAGCATCGCCGCCTCGCCTCTGCTTGTCAAGCAATCGCCGCCTCGCCTCTGCTGCAAAGCATCGCCGCCTCGCCTCTGCTGTTTCAAGGCATCGCCGCCTCGCCTCTGCTGTCAAGCATCGCCGCCTCGCCTCTGCTGTCAAGCCATCGCCACCTCGCCTCTGCTTCCGGGGGCATCGCCTCGTCGGCCTCTGCTCCGGGAATCGGCATCGTCGCCCTCTGCTGTCAAGCATCGCCGCCTCGCCTCTGCTTCCGGCATCGCTCGTCGCCTCTGCTTCCGGGCATCGCCTCGTCGACTCTGCTTCCGGGCATCGCCTCGTCGACTCTGCTCTCAGCATCCCGTCCACGCTCTGCTCTCCAGCATCCCGTCCACGGCTCTGCTCTCAGCATCCCCGTCCACGGCTCGCTCTCCAGCATCCCGTCCACGGCTCTTGTCTCTCCAGCATCCCGTCCACGGCTCTGCTCTCCAGCATCCCCGTCCACGGCTCTGCTCTCCAGCATCCCGTCCACGGCTCTGCTCTCCAGCATCCCGTCCACGAAAACGCTCTGCTCTCCAGGCATTCCCGTCCACGGCTCTGCTCTCCAGCTCCCGTCCCGGCTCGACTGACTCTCCAGCATCCCGTCCACGGCTCTGCTCTCCAGCATCCCGTCCACGGCTCTGCTCTCCAGCATCCCGTCCAGGCTCTGCTCTCCAGCCCATCCCGTCCACGGCTCTGCTGTCTCCGCATTCCGTCCACGGGCTCTGCTCTCCAGCATCCCGTCCACGGCTCTGCTCTCCAGCATCCCGTCCACGGCTCCTCTCCAGCATTCCCGTCGTCGGCTTCTGCTGTCAAGGCATCACGTCGTCGACTCCCGCTTCCAAGCATCACGTCGTCGACTCCGCCTTCAAGCATCACGTTGTCGACTCCGCCTTCAAGCTCCCGTCGTCAACTTCTGCTCTCAAGCATCCCCGTCGTCGACTCTGCTCTCAAGCAATCTCGTCGTCGACTCCTGCTCTCAAGCATCCCGTCGTCGGGACTCTGCTCTTTCAAGACATCCCGTCGTCGACTCTGCTCTCAAGCATCCCGTCGTCGACTCTGCTTTCAAGAATCCCGTCGTCGACTCTGCCTTCAAAGCATCACGCCGTCGACTCTGCCTTCAAGCATCACGCCGTCGACTCTGCCTTCAAGCATTCACGCCGTCGGACTCTGCCTTCAAGCATCACGCCGTCGAACTCTGCTTTCAAGCACATCACGCCGTCCGACCCTGCTTTTCAAGCATCACGCCGTCGAGCCCTGCTTTCAAGCATCACGTCGTCGACCCTGCTCGTCAGCCTCACGTCGTCGACCCTGCTCGTCAGCCTCACGTCGTCCACGGACCTGCTCGGTCAGCCTCACAT
Source organism: Ancistrus triradiatus (assembly GCA_025084515.1). Classification (NCBI taxonomy): domain Eukaryota; kingdom Metazoa; phylum Chordata; class Actinopteri; order Siluriformes; family Loricariidae; genus Ancistrus; species Ancistrus triradiatus. The sequence continues at coordinate 179,011 of JAJAGP010001477.1, forward strand.
CGTCCACGACCTGCTCGTCAGCCTCACGTCGTCCACGACCCTGCTCGTCAGCCTCACGTCGTCCACGACCCTGCTCGTCAGCCTCCACGTCGTCACGACCCTGCTCGTTCAGCCTCACGTCGTCCCCCCCCCCCCCCCCCTGCTGTCAAGCATCGCCGCCTCGTCTCTGCTGTCAAGCATCGCCGCACTCGTCTCTGCTGTCAAGCATCGCCGCCTCGTCTCTGCTGTCAAGCATCGCGGCCTCGCCTCTGCTGTCAAGCATCGCCGCCTCGCCTCTGCTGTCAAGCATCGCCGCCTCGCCTATGCTGTCAAGCATCGCCGCCTCGCCTCTGCTGTCAAGCATCGCCGCCTCGCCTCTGCTGTCAAGCATCGCCGCCTCGCCTCTGCTGTCAAGCATCGCCGCCTCGCCTCTGCTGTCAAGCATCGCCGCCTCGCCTCTGCTGTCAAGGCATCGCCGCCTCGCCTTTGCTGTCAAGCATCGCCGCCTCGCCTCTGCTTCCTGGCATCGCCTTGTCGCCTCTGCTTCCGGGCATCGCCTAGTCGCCTCTGCTCTCAAAGCATCGCCTCGTCGACTCCGCTCTCAAGCATCGCCTCGTCGACCTCCGCTCTCAAGCATCGCCCTCTCGACTCCGCTCTCAAGCATCGCCTCGTCGACTCCGCTCTCAAGCATCGCCTCGTCGGACTCCGCTCTCAAGCATCTCGGACTTCTTGGGGGGGGGGCTCTGTCACGCCCGCTGCCACCACGCCCCAGCGTCACCTGCCCCCACGTCACGACCACACGCACCTGTTCCTAGTTTTCCTCATCAAATTCCACACTCCATATATAAGCCGCATCACCTTACCGTCATCGCGGATTATTGATGTTACTCTTGTCACGTCCATGCCGCTCCCGTCCGTCCCTACGCGGCCTCACCTGGTTCCCTCGTCCTGGCTCTACCTCGCGTCCTAGCTCGATCTAGTGTCCACGTTCGTCCGTTCCCATTTCACCTCCTAGAGGTCTCAGGTATTGCACATTTAAGTCACTTCCTTGTTTTGTGTTTCGTTTCATGCCCGTTTTCCGGCTTCGGCCGGGTTGCGTTTCACACCCCTTTTGGTCCTCACCGCTTTCAGTTCGCTGTGTTTGTTTTCTGTTTGTGCTCATTAATAAATCCCACTGTTTACTTTGAACCTGCGCTCGTCTCCTCATTCCTCCCGCCCCTCCGGCGTTACAGTTTCATTTCTAGCAACAAAGACAATGGCTTAAACTTGCTCTACAAGGGGAATACTGATGCTCAACAATCCTTGGTATTAACAGGTATTTAATTAACAAGCCTGTTTTATGCTCATTGACCAAAAAAAAAATAACTCACCCAGAAGGAGAATCAAACAAAACTGTGTATGTGTGAATGTAATGATGATTAAATGTAAGTGATTACAATATTAGTGCAAAAAGATACACTTATTGGGGAAAGCTGTACAATTAAAAGGAGGCTCTAATACCCTGTTAGGCTGCCTTTAGCCTGGATATAAAATTATATATGGTTGGGCATGGAGGCATACAGGTTCCATATGGTATCCTGTGGCACATTTGCTCACAGATGTTGCAGCTGGGCCTGTAGATCCTGCACACTCATAGGTTGTCAAAGCAGGCATCCCAGTTGGTCCCATTAATGCTTGATGGGTGAAAAATCTTGTGAATGGGCAGACCAAGGCATTGTTGCAATCTTGCAGAAACATTACTGGGAAACCCTTGCTGTGTGTGGGCGAGGATTATCCTGCTGAAAAATGCCAGTTGGAAGCCCTGCCATGACAGGCAACACACATGGCTACAGGATGTCCTGCACATATCACTGATTTGTTAGTGTCCCTAGTATCACTACTAGGGGTGACTGAATGTCATATGTAATGCCTCCCCAGATCATCACACTAGCGGTTGGGACAGTGTGTCACTCCACAGTAAAGGCAAGACTGAAAGGATTGAAACACTCATCACAAGGCCTGTCTACCCAAAACTGATCGTCATTGGATCCCAAACAGAACCTGGATTTGTCATTAAAAACAGTTCCAGTCCGTATCAGTCCAGGTTTCTCGTTCATGACAGAACTGCAAACAAAGGTGACATTGGCTGGCTGTAAATGGTAGAACACTTAATGGGTGCCGTGACAACAAATTTCTGCTAAGCACCTGGAAATGGTCTGGGCAGGGAAAGAGGAGTATAGCGAAGGTGCAACCTGTGTCTGGATGGTAGACAATGAAACTGTGGGAGTTACTTGTGATTGTTGGTGGATCAAACAATCCTCTCTACTGGTGGTTTGTCTGGGCTGTCTGGAGCCTGTTTGTTGTGCGTGCGTGCCCTAGTTGAACCACTGCTCCAAACAGCTCCTAACAGCGAGGTCAGAACAGCTTAGACGGTACGCAATTCATCAAAACAACCATTGCTTCTCTCAGTCCAATGAGTTGACCCCTCTCAAAGTCTGCCAACTGGGAAAAATGCCTTCAATTGCGAGTTATACAACATTACAGTGCCAGTTCAATCAACCACTATGATGGGTTCCACAGGACAAAAAGAGATTGCTAGAAGGCATGGAGGCAAAACACAATAATGCCCTTAGTAATATTCTTGTTAATAGGAATAGTAAGAATAATTCATGTATACTTCTGTGAATGGGTCTTTCACAGGATACCCAATAATATGGTCTAGGGGACATTAACCACTAAGAAAATTTGACCAGAGATAATTAGCATATTAAGTAGTTAATTCTTACATTAACATCTATAGCATTACATTGCAGAGTGAAAAGATGTTTAATATAAATGATCTGGTCTGTCGGGTCTGCCCTAATGAATTCAGATAATGACTAAAGTTTTCTTGCCTGGAGGCATGGGAGCATGTCTGAGGAATGGAGCAATCGATAATGGAACAATAGTTTTGTCTCCTCTCAAGTGAAGACGAAGATCCACAGAGAGAAGCGAAAGTGAAGTATGTGTCCTAGGTAATGCTTGCACCTCAATTTGCTGTTGGATATACATGACAGTCTCCTGGCCTATAATAACTTTGTTTCATAATTTCTAGCTTGCCGTAATTATGAACTCTACTAAACTGTAACCTATTAATTAGAATTGTCAGCATAACCATTCAAATCAGATAATTTAGCAGCTTAATTGAGCTCCAAAAAGCCTTTCAGCAGTGCCACCATCATTAACTTTATAAACATCTTAACTGTGCAGTGCCTTGGCAAATGTATGCCTTGTCCTGTGACAGGCATTTGATACATCAACTCATAACACAATACATGGTATTGTATTGTACACAATAAACAAGCTGTTCTTATTAGTCTTATCAAATTAGATAATTAGAATTATAATGTTTGGAAAAAAAAGGAAAGATGTACATCTGTTGGTAATGTAGGGCAGTTAAATGAAGGCATGAGTACCAGTCCATTAACAATCTGTCTGAAAACTATAAAAAGTAAAACGTATTGTTTCTCATTCCTATATAATAATAATAAATAATAATAATGATAATAATAATAATTATTATTGTTATTATTATTATTATTATTGTTATTATTATTATTATTATAATAAAGCATGGGTGATGAATACTAAATATGGGATATAGTTGGAATAGCAGTGTTTGTTACACGTATTTTGACTTCTGTTTCATTGCAGACAGTATGAACCTGAAATATTTCATGTTTTGTCTGATCAACTTCAATTCATTTGTTAATAAACATTCATTCCTGCATTTCAGGCCTGCAACACATTCCAAAAAGTGTTGGGATGATAAAGCATTTACCACTTTGTAATGTTGCTGAAAAAGTCTGGAAAGTACTTTTCGTCTTTGGTCCGGAGCACATCGTGTCCATTTTGTCCAAAAAAGCTCTGGAATACTGATTTGTCTGACCACAGTAAACGTTTACCCAGTATTGAAAATGCTTCTGAACATGGTTGACATCTTTTTTTTTGCACTGTAAAGTTTTAAGTGGCATTTGTGAATGTAACTCCATAGTGTAGTGCTTGACAAAAGTTATCCTAAGTAATCCTTTGCTCATGTGATTATTTCAGCAATTGATGAATGACGATTCTTGACGCAGTGCCTCCTGTGGGATCACATAAGTTCAACTTCAGCTTGCGCCCTTGCCCTTTATGTACTGAAATTCCTCCAAATTCCCTGAATTGCTTTATCACATTATGTACTGTAAAGAAAAAATATGCAAATCCCCTTCAATCAAAATTTGAGGAATACTGTTTTGAAACATGATAATTTTCTGATGCATTTATTGATAAACTGGAGATCCTCTGCCCATCTTTGTTCCTCAAAGACTCGTGGACTTTCGTGGATACTGCTTTTCATCAACATTCCTTTAAACCTCATTACAAGCCCTAAATTGCCCCATCCAAACGTTTTTGGAATGTGTTGCAGGCCTGAAATGTAGGAATAGATGTTTATTAAGAAATGAATTGAAGTTGACCAGACGAAACCATGAAAAATCTTGGGTTCATACTGTCTGCAATTAAATAAAAATCATAGCAAAGGTAAACACACATTGCATTTTTTATTTGCATTTTTCACTCCGTCCCAACTTTTTTCTGATTTGTGATAAATTTCCCTTTTCAAAGATATAATATGACTCTTCAATAACAGTTATGGAGTGAGAGGAGAAGATAAGAGAAACAGCAGGGAAGATGAAAGATAGTGAGTTGACAAGATAATGAGAGACAAGATAAGAGACTGTTATCACCATAATACACCATATTAGGTTTATACATATTAAACTGTAAACATTTAAATATATTTGGATACTTTTATGCACTGTATAGACATGGTAAACATTATTAAATTTAAATTCTGAACATCACTTTATAACAAAGGAATACAGATTAACTCACATTTTCAATACCTTCATATCTATAAAGCTGTTTTTACATAGAGCTGTACTTCACAATCCAAACATCTGTATAATTTATGGGGTATTTTAATCTCATAATCTGTTATTTGAACTACTAACCCACTATAATGAATGCTGATTAAGCAACTGCATTCTTAAAGGCTTCGTACCTTTACCTATACCTTCCATTTTGACATTTTTCTTGTTTATTTTATTGTAGCATTAGGCACTATAAGAAACAGCTGTGGAACAGTAGAGAACAGTTTCACATGATTGTGCATGTGATAAAGGCAACCTTGCAGTTAGAGAGGTGAAGCTCCTTCTAGTTCTCTGGAATCAGGGATGCAGAGAATCATAAAATCCACTGCACCACTATATTTGGCTGCTATCGTTGAAATCAGGGAGAGTTTTGACCACACAGGAATCTACACTGCCTGACCAAAAAAAGTTCACCACCTGGATTTAACTAAGCAAATAGTAAATCAGTTTGAAAAAGAGCCTACCAACAGATAATTACTGCATTGGTGATTATGTTTCAGCTAGCAACAAGTTATTTAACCCTAACTGATGCAGTGAGTAGCTTCTCCTTTGTTTCATAACAATGTCGACAGACACATCCTGTGGTCATGGAAAATATGTTAATCTGTTTCAGAGGGTTAAATTGTGAAAGCGTGGCTCAGGGAACATGAGACATCATTTTCACACATGGACTGGCCACCACAGAGTCCAGACCTGAATCTTTGGGATGTGCTGGAGAAGACTTTGCACAGTGGTCCAAATCTCCCATCATCAATACAAGTCCTTGGAGAAAAATAAAATCTGTACAGAAATAAACATTGTAGAAGCTTGTGGAAACGATGCCACAGGGAATGCGTGCCATAATCAAAGTTAAAGGCAATCTAATGAAATATTAGAGTGTGCTACCTTTTTTTTGGCCAGACAGTATATATCAAGTAGTGACTTCGCCAAGAAGGAAATAATGTAAATTGGCTCCTATTATTAGATTGTTTTCTATCCAAACCATATTCTGGGAAGACTTCAAAAAAGATAAAGGGTTTGACTAAAAAAAAAAGTACATATACATGTTTCAATATGAAGGCAAACTTTTAATATAGGCCTACCTAAACAATTCCTAACCGTTCTTGATAACAGCTACATCTTGTTTGATTTTTATATTAAATTGTAGGCTGTGAGAATGAACAAGACAGGGTATGATTCAGTGACACATGATGCTGTGAGCTAATCAACAGCACTGTCCCTGAAATACTATTCACGTTACTAACTATGTAAGGTGTGAAGGTGTTTTGGTTGATATTTCCTTTTAACATGCACTCACTTATCTCTGAATTGACTCATTTACATGTAGCAGTCACCCTTATCCGAACTGACATACAATAGCGCTGAGCAGCTGAAGGTTAAGGGTCATGCTCAAGGGCCCAACAGCCGCAGATTTGAACTCCCAACCTTCTAATTAATAGTTCCCCTAAGCTACTCCCATCTCTAGTAGGGCTTGGTATTAGAAAAGGACTTCACAATACGATACGCATCACTATTCATGAGTCATGATACGATGTAGTATATTGTGAAAATAACTATTGTGATATACTGTTGTATTGATTTTTAGCACAGCCCTAATCTCTAGTTCAATGAATAAATAGAGTACAAGGAAAAAAAAAGACTTAAGTTTTCCTCTTTCCACAGAAGTGTGTCTGCTGGTACAGTGGTTCTTGAGAGTTTGTGAACTCTTTAGAATTTTCTATATTTCTGCATAAATATGACCTAAAACATCATCAGATTTTCATACAAGTCCTAAAAGTAGATACATAGAACCAAACAGTTAAACAAATGAGACAAAAATATTATACTTTATATTTACATATATATTTACATACTTTTGCCACTCACTAATATGTAATATTGGATCATTTTCCTCAATGAACAAATGACCAAGTATAATATTTTTTATCTCATTTGTTTAATTGGGTTCTCTTTATCTACTTTTAGGACTTGTGTGAAAATCTGATGATGTTTTAGGTCATATTTATGCAGAAATATAGAAAATTCTAAAGGGTTTTCAAACTTTTAAGCAGCACTGTAGTTATTCCTGAAAAACTGGAAAGTGAATTGCATAACATAACACAAAACCTATCTGTAATAAACAGTGTTTGTATGCAGATTCCCTTATCAAATCCCAGTTTAAATAACTACATACAGATATCTCAACACATTTTTGCTGAAGTGCACATTGAGAGAATTACGTAATAAAATGTTGTAATAAATGCAGATGTATTTAGTGTTTAAAAAAAAAGTGTAAAGTAAATATATAAATACACCTGAATAATGTACATGAATACACCTGAGTGCATGTTCAAGACGACATTATTCAGTTCTTTTTTTTATCTTGTCCTATTCAGAGTGTAAATTTAATTTCTACTCTGCAGAGAACACTGCTTTAGAAGCCTAAGGCATGTGGAATCAAATATGTTATTTAGAAAAGAGACAAAGGACTGCACATCCAGCAATTCTCTAAGCCCTCAAAGCCTAAAATATCGCAGTTTTTCTTTTACAGTTTCACTTCTAATATTCCATAACTCCCAATAAAAATGCAGAACACAAACTATCCTTATTAGAAAGTCAAATAAGTTATTTAAAACCCAAGATGCATCACTTTTTTAAGTGAAGTTTGTAATTTGATGATGATTAAGTACATAATGTTGACTGTGGGATTCTGTTTTAGGTTTAATATTGTAATCCATGCATACTAGTTCCTTCCTATTTCACTATCAAAGACATGATGAATGAATGTGTGTGGGTGGGCATGTTTATAGTACATCATGGAGACCAAATGTCAACACAAGCAGAGAAAAATCTGACATTTTTGGCATGGTGAATGAAGCCAACATGCTGGGCCCCATTTTCTAAAAACTAAATAAGCCAAATTTTTAGCTTTAGGTTACTAAAGTTAAGGGTAGGGTTAGGTGTAGGTGTAGCATTAATTAGCTATAGTAATCATTATGTTTATGAAAATTCCCCACCTGGATAGAGTGACAGACGTGTGTGTGTGTTCACCTTATCTTGCTATAATTGGGAGGAACAAATTTGCTTACAATCACAGGAAACCTGAACCTTTCACTTGCGAGGACCGTTTTTACGATCCTCACTACTTGCTTTTTTGGAAAAATTGCAACTTTTATTTGATAAACTAAAAGAGCCAAAATATTTGCTTTAGGTTACTGAGGTTAAGGTTAGGGATAAGGGAAGGTGTAGTTTTAATTAGCTGCAGTAAAGCTTCATTGTCATTGGAGTCAATGGAAAGTCCTCACAAAAATAACAAGACAAACATGTGTGTCTGAGTATGTGAGTGTGAGTGTTCAAAAGACCCAGAAGCAGCCTGTGGTGCTTTTACCTGAAAATAGAAGAAGGCCTGTCCGAACCAGTAATGCATGATGGTGGTCTGGGCGGCATCATAGTGCAGTCTCTTCCAGATGAACTGAGCCATGAGTGTCTGGATCAACAGGCAGCAAGCAAGTGTGGGCAGGTTATGAGCCCGGAACAGCAGGGCCACTAGCAACACCACACCACTATAGATCTCCCACAACCCCCTGCTCTTCAGACGTCTGCCTTCTACCACTGATGACATCAACTGAGAATGCAGCAAGTCCTTGACCCCCGTAAAGAGGATCCCGAGGACGAAGACATAGACGAAACGTGCCCCACTCGTTCCCCTAGAGAACAACAGAAAGTGCATCATGATTGCTTTTTTTAAATAACATATGAGGTATATTAAGATCCCAATCCACTATTCAAACTGATGGTTCCTGCTATTACAAGTGATTATCCAAAAATGTAGTGTAGTGTAGTGAATGGCTTCTGGCTTATGAGCATTTGGCATTTTTTTTTTATGCACATGCAATTACAACAAAGAGCTCGACAGCAACCTGGCTAAAGGAAGGCACATGCACATACGCAGTAGTACACATAAGGAACAAGACATATGAATGATGATGCACTCAGTACCCAGATAACACTCAGAAAGGCAAATAGTGTTGTAGTGCCATAGATAGGGTAAAAAATATTCAGATATGCATTGACATACATTCAGACTTATTCAGACATTCAGATAGCTTGGTTCGACTTTATTTGATTACAACTACAGTCAATGACTAAATGCTTTAAATGCAATGCAAGAGCAGAAACTATGCCGCATGTATACCACTATTGAATTAAGATTACCTGTACAGGTTTGCACCATTTAATGGTTATCCGATCAAAATCCTTTCACTTTAATGACCAAGAGCTTAAAATAAATAAAAAATAAATAAATAAATGAATTATATAAAAAAGACTAAAGAGCGGAAGTAATTTGTGTGTGTAAGTTTAAGTAAGTTTGTATCTCACTTACAGGTCATATGCTCGCTTGCTTGTTACTTCATGTTTGGACTAGAGACTGTTCTAACTCCGTTTATGTGTTTAGCGCATTTTTTGTAAGTTACTCATGTTTATGTGTATGACTTTCTGCTATTTATTTGTAACAAGCTGTAAATGGCGTTCTTGAGTGCATGTGCTACTGTAAATATTACCTCTTCATTTATTCCCCCACTACCTGTATATTCTCTCTCAGCTATAACTGTATAACTGGTTGACATTGACTCGTTAAGTCTCTGTTTCATCTGGCTGACCTTCCGTGTTATTTGTAATACTGTCTATCAATGCATTTTTGAGCTTCCATCAAACAAAAGTATCAGGTCCTCATACCATTTTCTATGTTATGGCTTTCCCCTAGAAAATGTTGTAACCGTACATTTCTGTATTTTCTATAATTATTGTGAATTTCCATACATTAAAAAAGGTTTAGGCTGCATGTAGCAGTTTCTTCTTCGTCTTTTGGCTTCTCCCTTTATCAGGGCTCACCACAGCGAGTTAAACGTTTCCACCTCACCCTATCCTCCATGTCCTCTACTCTCACCCTAACTCCCTGCATATCTTCATTTACCACAACCATATAACTCCTCTTTGGTCTTCCTCTCCGTCTCTTGCCTGGCAGCTCCATCTCCAACATCCTCCTACCAATATATCCACTATCCCTCCTCCCTCCCTCTCGAATTTTGTCTCCCAATTTTCCAACCTGTGCTGTCCCTCTGATGATC
>JAJAGP010001478.1:0-105163 GCA_025084515.1 Ancistrus triradiatus
GGTATATAACTATATTTGCTTTTTTTGGCAAAGTTATCACCAGGAGTGATATTTCCCTATCCATATTATCCTGCACTTGGGTCCTCCCTCTCCCACATTCTTCCCTCGACCAGAATCGTGTTACCTGGTCGGTCCCTAACAGTTACATTAAAAAATGCCACTTAAAACATTACTGTGCAAAAAAGAAGCCTCATGTCCAGAATAGGCATCGACTTCTCTGGGCTTGGAGGCATCTGGTATGGACCATCACACAGTGGAAATATGTATTGTGGTCAGACCAGTCATTATTCCAGGGTTGTTGTTTTTTTTTTTTTTAATGGACGCTGTGTGCTCCAGACAAAAGACAAAAAGGACCATCCAGACTGTTATCAGCAACAAGTCCAAAAACCAGGCTCTGTCATGATATGGGGTTTGGTCAGTGCCCTTGGCAAAGGTCATTTACACTTCTGTGATGGCAGCATTAAAGCAGAAAAATACATTTTAGAGCAACATATGCTGCCTTCAAGACGTCATATTTTCCAGGGACATCCATATATTTTTCAACAAGACAACACAAAACCACATGCTGAACACATTCCAAATTCATGGCTGAGGGTACAAGAAGAAGAGGGTACAGGACTGGCCTGCCTGCAGTCCTGATCTGTCCCCAATAGAGAATGTGTGGAGAATTTGCAGGAGAAACGGGACAAAATAACACATGAAACACAAAATTGTTTGGTATTCTCTGTGCCAAAACGTCTTTTAAGTGTGGTGAAAAGGAATGGCAACAAAGTGCCAAAAACGTTTTTTTGCAATGCGTGCCTGTAATGCAGGAATGGATGTTTATTATCAAATGAAATGAAGTTGACCAGACAAAACATGAAATATCTCAGGATAATTCTGTCTGTAATGAAATAAAAGTCAGAGTACATGTAAGAGGCACCGTGTGTTTCTAATATGCATTTTCACACAGTCGCAACGTTTTTTCATTTAGAATTGTCGTAAAAGTAAAAAAGAAATTCACACAAATGTACTCAAGTAAAAAGTCAGCTCATAAAAGTACAATTTGTTCAAAAAGTTACCAAATACAGCGTGTAAACACCAACATTTGTGTAGATGTAACTTGGAGGTGTCCCAATACTTTTGGCCATAGAGTGTGGATATTTTACATTTACAGCATTTAGCAGACGCCCTTATCCAGAGCGACTTGCAATTGATCTAATCTTACAATCCAAGCAACTGTGGGTTAAGGGTCTTGCTCAAGGACCCAACAGTGGCAGCTTGGCAAAAGCAGGATTTGAACCCTGGACCTTCTGCTCTATAGGCTAGTACCTTAACCACTACGCTATAGGCTGTATTTACGTTGACATCGAGATCTGATATTTGTACCATGTGTGACATCTTGCTGGATCACCTAAAGAAAGCTTGGGTTTTTTCACAAAATCTACAAATTTATTTTGAACAACCAAATGAGCTAAAATCTTTTCTTTAGGTTACTGAGGGTAAGGTTAGGATTAGGGGAAGTAATCATTAGGTGAATGGGCGTCCCCAGAGAGATATGTTGAGATATGTTGGGTATGCATGCGTGTGGACCTCCTGTTATGTGAAAGGGTTCCACTTTCAGTTAGTGCTAATGGATTTACTGACTCAGAAGTGTGTGTGCATGTAGTATGTGTATCCTGATGGCACGTGGCCTTGCATGCATGTCCATACACAAGTAAGAGTGGAGCATAGCAGCTGTGTGTGTATGAGACACAGAGAGAGAGAGAGAGAGAGAGAGAGAGAGAGAGAGAGAGAGAGAGAGAGAGAGAGAACGATGGATGGTGCATTCTTTTTTTCTGATGATCTGGATTATATATAATTCTCTAATGTGTGCTAGTGTTAGCTGCTGTAGTGTATCAGTATTTGTCTGCAAAACATGTATGAAGGGCAGTGAGTTTATTTTATATCTGAGTTTATCTGTGTGTGTGTTTTTTTGTTTTGTTTTGTTTTGTCAGTGAGTACACCGAAGCATTTACAACACAAACTAAAACCCACCTTTCTCCATTTACATCTTACTCAATGAAAGAAAAATGAAGTATGCTCAGGCACTTCATGTTAACTCAGAGAGTTAGCAGTATTAAAAAAGGGACATAGTAGTCGGTGCTTGGGTTGCACAGAAAGTCTAAGACCACCGTCATTGTGACCCAGGTTTGAGTCCAAGCGGTGTGTTCTGGCCTGGTTGGTCATCACAGACATGATTAGACTTTGCCTGAGGGAGAGGAGGCCAGACAGGGGGTTCATGTACCCGGATTTCTGCTTGATCTGAATACGTAATCTGTCGATAACAATACCAAAACCAGGCCACTGTGTACTGTCAGTTCATACACTGTTTAGAAAACTAATAAAGGTTTTGATAAGGACTGGAGAGTGGACTGCACCACTTGGGACTTGCAGGAGAAGCTCACTATCATGGTAGCACAGGGTATTCTGTTGTAAACAAACATTTAACCCTCCTACATGTTTGCATGACAGAGCAGTAGTATACAGAGCTCTTTGTGTGGGTGGGTATGCTCAGTGGCAGGATGACACACATAAACACAGTGCCATGTATTTGGTACAGACCAAACTGTGATTAAAATATAAAGAATACCAAAATTATAATTTGCTGGATAGACAATATTGCTTCAGCCTTCGTGAGGCGGTGTTTAAACACCATATTTCACTTACCAGCCACACTGAAACTTTCTATTCTGGTCATCCCATGAATTATCCATATCCTTACAGCTCTTATGCTCAGACTCCAAACCTCAGTTGTGGAAAGAAAAAGGTTCAGCATTAAAATGTATCAGTTAACAGCTGAGAAAGCAATTGCAATTACAGAGAACCTGAAGTATTTATAAAACCACAAAGTACACTCTACAGTGATGAATTAATGCCTAGGGTGTTTATTCATTGTTTATTCATTTATTCATTAAAGCCTGAGTTACAGTTACATTTGACAAAGAAGCTGTAAAGTTTTCTACGAAAATGTTTTGCATAAGCGAATGGCTCAACAGTTGGACCTTCTACCCATGGCAATCACACATATCTAAGGATTAAAACTTGGGTGGTACACTTGTTTCACTTGGTTTGTATACTCTATGTCCAGAATTTCTGAGACAGTTATGTGTCACTTAACATCCATGATACGTTCATGTTATAATTGCGTGTTATGCGATCTAGATGTTGTCAGAAGTCCAAACTATATACTGTACTTATCAACACTATATGGGATACAGTATTGGACTGTTACTGACTAATTAAGGTACTACAGTGTTTCCCAAATATTGATTGTTTTTATTTACTATTTAAGATTGGTAAACCACCCCTTTTTTCTCACCCATTCAACCCCCACCCAATTGGACCATGCACACTATGCGATGCATACCTGTATTTATGTACAGAGGAAGAAAAACCAATAGGGAGCTGTTTTTAGCTACAATAAACATCCATTCATTTATTTAATAAGTTTGTTCCTGCTTCCTGCTTAGACATGGTGCCAAACCACCGTAAGGCACATACAGTGGTGCGAAAAAGTGTTTGCCCCCTTCCTGATTTCCTATGTTTTTGCATGTTTGTCACAATAAAGTGTTTCGGAATATCAAACCAATTTAAATATTAGTCAAAGACAACACAAGCAAACATAAAATGCATTTTTTAAATTAAGATGTTTATTATTAAGGGAGAAAAAAATCCAAACCTACATGGCCCTGTGTGAAAAAGTGATTGCCCCCTAAACCTATTAACTGGTTGGGCCACCCGTAGCAGCAACAACTGCAACCAAGTGTTTGTGATAACTTGCAGTGAGTCTCTTACAGCATTGTGGAGGAATTTTGGCCACTCATCTTTGCAGAATTGTTGTAATTCAGCCACATTGGAGGGTTTTCCAGCATGAACGGCCTTTATAAGGTCATGCCACAGCATCTCAATAGGATTCAGGTCAGGACTTTGACTAGGCCACTCCAAAGTCTTCATTTTGGTTTTCTTCAGCCATTCAGAGGTGGACTTGCTGGTGTGTTTTGGATCATTGTCCTGCTGCAGAACCCAAGGTCGTTTCAGCTTGAGGTCACCAACAGATGGCTGGACATTCTCCTTCAGGATGTTTTGGTAGACAGCAGAATTCATAGTTCCATTGATCACAGCAAGTCTTCCAGGTCCTACAGAAGCAAAACAGCCCCAGACCATCACACTACCACCACCATATTTTACTGTTGCTATAATGTTCTTTTTCTGAAATGCTGTGTTACTTTTACACCAGATGTAATGGGACACACACCTTCCAAAAAGTTCAACTTTTGTCTCCTCAGTCCACAGAATGTTTTCCCAAAAGTCTTGGGGATTATCAAGATGTGTTCTGGAAAAACTGAGACGAGCTTTAATGTTCTTTTTGCTCAGCAGTGGTTTTTGTCTTGGAAGGCCAACACACATGCAGGCCATTTTTGCCCAGTCTCTTTCTTATAGTGGAGGCATGATCACTGACCTTAACTGAGGCAAGTGAGGCCTGCAGTTCTTTGGATGTTGTTGTGGGGTCTTTTGTGACCTCTTGGATGAGTCGTCGCTGTGCTCTTGGGGTAATTTTGGTCGGCCGACCACTCCTGGGAAGGTTCACAACTGTTCCATGTTTTCACCATTTGTGGATAATGGCTCTCACTGTGGTTTGCTGAGGTCCCAAAGCTTTAGAAATGGCTTTATAACCCTTTCCAGACTGATAGATCTCAGTTATTTTCTTCCTCAATTGTTCCTGAATTTCTTTGGATTTCAGCATGATGGTAGCTTTTAAGGATCTTTTGGTGTACTTCACTTTGTCAGGCAGGTCCTATTTAAGTGATGTCCTGATTGAGAACAGGTGTGGCAATAATCAGGCCTGGGTGTGGCTAGAGACAGTGAACTCAGGTGTGATAAAACATAGTTAATTTATGTTTTAACAAGGTGAGCAATCACTTTTTCACACAGAGCCATGTAGATTTAGATCTTTTTCTTCCTTAATAATAAACACCTTCATTTAAAAACTGCATTTTGTTTTTACTTGTGTTGTCTTTGACTAATATTTAAATTGGTTTGATGTTCCGAAACACTTTATTGTGACAAACATGCAAAAAAATAAGAAATCAGGAAGGGTGCAAACTTTTTCACTTTTTCATTATTGTACCTAATGGCGCTCTCTTTTGACCCTTTTGGTTTGCATTTTCTGTAAAAACAAAATCAAAATGTCGCCACAAGGTAAAAAATGTCAAATCATTTGGTGCCCACAGTGATATATAAACATGACAAATCCCCCCAACACACACAAACACCTGCTATCTCCCACTGTTACTTTTTCCTGTGGGGACATTTTGATTGCCCTTACATGAAAAATGCTAGCTTACAAAATTACAAATTTCTTTTGAAAAATGAACAGAGACAGAATATTAGCTTTACTGTACTGAGGTTAAGGTTTTGTGTAGATGTAAATACAGTAGCTACAGGGATATTATGCCAATGGAATGTTCTCACAATGATGGAAAGACAAAAGTGGACCAAATGTCCTCAGATAAACGTGTGTGTGTGTGTGTGTGTGTGTGTGTGTGTGTGATAGATAGATAGATAGATAGATAGATAGATAGATATATAGATAGATAGATAGATAGATATGTTTAAGTTTTCTGGGTCATATAGAGGAATCAGGTGGCTATTCATCGTGAACATGAGCCCTCTTGTTGTTTGTGTCTCGGCGCCAGACAGGCTTGGTCCCTCCTGACAGACAGTTAGCACTTGATTTGGATACCCACGGGCACAAGTGAGCGAGGGTGAGTCCAATAGTAGCTTACTACCGCATAGTACGTCAAAACTATACATACGTGCTAGTTTTAACACACTGTTTAGCACAGTAGCGTGCGGTTTTGGACGCAGCCAAACAGTGCCGGGTGGGGGGGTAGTGAAGAGTTTAGAGCAAAGGGGGCAGGACTTCTCTCTCCCTCCACTCTGTCTCTCTCCCTGAGTGCTTTTAAAGAGGAAAACTTTATGTTCATGTTCAGCTTCAGTTCTCACGAACTCTGTCACCGCTTTGTTTTGCGTTTCCAGTGACTTTCTTTTGTTTTCGCATCTTCCTTCGCAGCGGCACAGAAGATGCGCATCCAGCGAGCGGAGAGCTTGTTTACAATTAATTAAATTCCGTTATTAAGTCGAAGTAGGCCTGTTTATGTGTATTTGTGTGTCAATGCAAGCTGCGTTTTCCGAGAGACCATGAATCTCGGCGTTGCGTCGCTGAAGATTGTTTTGTTATGTTTTTTGCTGCCGCGCATGAGCGATGCTGATCCGGACTCCGTCTCGGCGAGTATCGTGCCACCTGTCGCAGTTACACGAAAGACCGGTGGGCGAGTGCGCGCCGTCGACCGGCTCTATCACGGAGGTGGGAAAGTGGGCTACTTTTTGTATTTGGACGGCATGAGGTTTCTGGTCGATTTGGAGAGGGATGATTCAGTGCTGTCGACTCATTTTGGTTCTCCGTACCTTGCGACGCAGCTAGGAGCGGGAGTCGTACGGCGTGGCTGCGTCTACCGCGGCACTGTGGACTTAAATCCGGAATCACTGGCTGTCTTTAGTCTGTGCGGCGGAGGACTGAGCGGATTTTTCGCCGTCAACCACGACCGCTACACGATCACCGAGGATGCGGAGGATGCAGAGAGCGGCTTGCACTATTACACGAGGGAGAGCTTTAGTTTCGAAGCAGTGACGGAGCGTGAGAGCTGTGGGACGCGTGAACGGAAAAAGCGCAACGGTGGCGCGCAAAAGCCTCGATGGAAAGCCGGAACGAAGGAGATAAGCCCTGCCGATCATAGGATCTTCTGGGCGAATTTCGCCAATTCGCACAACACAACGTCCCGGCGCAAAAGGTCGGTGTCCCGAGCGCGACATGTGGAGCTCCTGCTGGTGGCGGACGAGTCCATGAACAAGAAGTATGGCAAGGATCTGAATCACTACCTACTGACCTTGGCATCCATCGCCTCCCGGCTGTACGGGCACGCAAGTATCGAGAACCCCATCCGCCTGTCCGTGGTGAAGGTCACGGTCTTGACCGAGAAGGAGAAAGGTCTCGATGTATCCAAGAACGCCGCTGCCACTCTCAAAAGCTTCTGCAAGTGGCAGAACCAGCAGAATCCGCTAGACGATGATCATCAACATCATCACGACGCAGCCATTCTCTTCACCAGGCAGGTAAAAAAGAAGAAGGAAACACATAGTATAAATGCATACATATGCACAGAGTTCTAGATATGCAAAATAGCTCTTCATGCGTTATACAATAGGCATATCCTATGTCTTTCCCAGTGTCACCCAACCATTCTGAATTATTACTTGTCAGTTTTGAAGTTTTGAAGGAGGGACTGTGGTAGCCTAGCGGGTAAGGTACTGGACTATGGACCACAAGGTCCAGGGTTCAAATCCCACCTTGTTGGGTCCTTGAGCAAGACCCTTAATCCACAATTGCTTGGATTGTAAGACTGTATCAATTGTAAGTCACTCTGGATAAGGGCATCTGCTAAATGATGTAAATGTAAATGAAGTTCTTAAGAGTTTCTGTCAATTTACCTGCCTGTGTGAGAGATATTTTTTAGGTGTGCATATCCCACTTAATTCAGAAAGAAAATAATTTTTAGCTGGTATTTAGTTTTGATTTGGAGGGTATTTTACTTCAAACTGTGGTCATCAGCCCTTCCCATCTTGTTATATGTTTATTGGTTTTTCAGGCAAACAAACAGATCCACAATTTAAAAATCCTTCCATGGACCCAGACCACATTTGTCTACATTTCTCCCTCTCCGTACAAAAACCCACAGCAATTTACAGAGACTTGCGCCTTTCAGCCCTTCTCATGTGGTTAGCTTTCATCCCTGCATCCGAATGCCATGTCCTTTACACATGTAAGTCATGTGAGGTCTTGCTCAGATCCCAGCCGAAGTTATGATTCTCTTGGCATCAGGATTCTCAAAGGAATCTGCTATGAGGTGCTTTCAGCTGGTGCTAAGCAAAGGGTTGTTGATGTAGCTTCCACTTGGCGTTGCTCACTAGGCCGGATTCCACTGACAGGCAGCTTTCTTTTGGCAGCACGACACGGTGCTGGCCTGGAACAGGGCAGATTGGTGTCAGGGCAATTATCTGGCAGGGCCATGCTCCCACACCTGGAGCAGCATCTGTGTGTGGTGGTTGTGGTTGTCTGTGCTGTGTCAACAGGGTATGACAGGCATAAACGAGCTTGCAGACACCCAAAGGGAGGAGCATTACAGTTGCCAAGCCAAAGTGTTGAGTGTGTGAAATGGATTCACAAAATTCTCCCTCTCCATTTGCTCACTGCCGCCGCTCAGTTTGCACAATAACCAAACACAAAAGTGCATATGAGGGCAATTCCGTGCAAATGGCAGCCTTACCATGGAAAGTACGTTTATGAGCACAAGAGGAAAATACTTTAACTGTCCACTTGGGTATTAATTTAATAGCTGTCCTGCATTTTAAGGGACTTTTAATTATTTACCAATTGAAATATGAGGGACACAAAAAAGCATGTTTTACCTGGTCACACTGCTGTTTTTAAATAGAGAGGTCAAGAGCCACATTTTTGGTGTGATTTTTTTCTCTTTTGAATGATGTGCTCTTAGGCTGGAGTGAGACAATATTGAGGGGACGCAAAACTTTTAACACTTCCATAACACCAGATTTGTATCAGTAATGTATACAAGAGCTTGATTTTTAATGCAGTCAGGTTTTAATTAAGTCAGTGTGACTATGTTTTTCCTTCTTTTCATGTGGCTGCACAAAGCCTGTGTGGACATGACTAAGTTAGCATAGCCCTCACCAACACGCAAGTCATAGCATGCTCTCCTTTCACTGTCCATACCACATCATTTATAAGGTATTACAAACTCAAAGCAGCACTTGTCACTGAGGTTTTGAGTCATGTGTTCGTAGGCAGAACATGGTAGCAAGTCACTGTCTGTACACCATCGCAGAGAATCCCTTTCCCAGTTCCAGTTCAGCTCCAGTATGAGTTCATGCATGTGGGAGATGCCAGAGCAGGCCAGAACAAGAGGCACATTGAGTAGCATTTTGAGATGTTATGTCATAAGAGACAAATGCTCTAACACTGTAGGAGATCGAGGACAATGCCTAGTCTGTCAGCCTGTTGAGGGCCTTGAAACAAGATCTGGATGCATAGAGCCATACATGGCCAGCTTTAGATCTGAGAATTAGTTTGTTCGAACGGATTTTGTAGTCAGTTATGCCCTCTGTAGAATATGCCTGATTTTGATTCATTCAACTGAGCATGCTATTTAGACGACGTCTGATGCCTTATCTCAACAGGAAAACGTTCTGTCAAAATAAACTAGAAAGATTCAGAATTGATAGAATTGTACGAGTCAAGCCACATGACTAGTTTCAACCCAAAACTTGATTCACGATTCATGATTCAGGAGTCATGATTCAGAACACAGTGATTCAGGTTCACAATAGCCCTCAGAGAAGGTCTTCTCTATTTTTATCCTTGTTTTTCTTTCTTTTTTACCTCTGCATTGCTGTATTCTTAGTGCAAATACGTCTCCATGGGTCGTAACAAATTTAATTTATAAGAGCCAACCAAAAGCCAATCAGGAATTGAACGCTCCAGAACACAGGCTGCAGTTAGCTTAGCAGGTATGCTAGTGCCCAGAGTTCATCTATAAAGTGTTTTGCTTTCAATTTCAGCCACTACTCACTAAATTAGGGACTGTGGTAGCCTAGTGGGTAAGGTCCTGGACTATGGACCACAAGGTCCAGGGTTCAAATCCCACCTGTGCTAAGCTACCACTGTTGGGTCCTTGAGCAAGGCCCTTAACCCACAATTGCTTGGATTGTAAGACTGTACCAATTGTAAGTCGCTCTGGATAAGGGCGTCTGCTAAATGCTGTAAACTGGAACTGGAACGCTCCAGAACACAGGCTGCAGTTAGCTTAGCAGGTATGCTAGTGCCCAGAGTTCATCTATAAAGTGTTTTGCTTTCAATTTCAGCCACTACTCACTAAATTAGATGAGATTTTTCAAGACTTGTTGTGAAATTATAAAATAAGCTCTGTGTTAATGATTTTGGCCAGCTGTAGGTAAGTGTTTTGAACATTAACTTACTTATAATTAATTATCATATCAATATAGAACACTGTACCAAACACTCGTTAAACTCCTCAGTTCATGGTACAGTTAACTTATGATGGATTTGATGGATCATGTCACGCACCCCATCACTGTTTACTTTCCGATTGTACTTATACACACACCAGTTTGTCATTTCCTGCTTTAGTGTTTGCTCTGTTGTAACACCACGCTTTTCTCCATTCTTTGCAAAGTAGTAGGGTTACCTCACGTTGCGTTCCCCATCTGAATTCGCTCTCATCTGTCTCGTTCCCTGTTCACCGTTGTTCTCGTCTGTTTCCTGTTCATAGCATTTTTCTTGTTCTCCTGTTTCCATTTGTTAGCCCTGCTCTGTTGCCTGTCTTCTTTCTCCTTCTCACTCCCAGTCTGGTAGGTCTAGTCACTCTGTGTTCTGTTCTGGTTTTGTTTAGTTTTTTTATTTCCCTTAGTCACGCATTTCACTGTTTTGGTTCAAATTTTCAGTTTTGGACTCTGATGGTGGTTTTCTGTTTGTTTTTTCCTTGCCTGTAGCCTTTGTGTTCTTTTTAATAAGGTCCGTTTTATTTTGTGGATGTTCAACCTACTGCCTAGCATTACACCAACACGCCACCAACAAACATGGTTTTTCACGAGCTGCTACCAGTTAATAATGTACTGTCAAATATGGGCATCTACAACAGGCAAAGAAGTCTGCGCTTCGGTGCAGAAGAAGAATTTGGTCAGCACTAGTGCTGTCCAGAGAATGTTTTGGACGTGAGAGAGAAGTCAGAACTGGTAGGGGAGAACTGTGGCTGACTTCACAGATGGATAATACCTGTCATTCTGTCATGTACGATGTCAGACATTCAACTTAATGTGTGAGTACAGCTACTGCTCTAGTGAAACATGGCTGATTCCTCCAGAGTGGACATACAAGAAGTTTCCATACAATTGAAACAAGAGTAGTCACTCTGTGGTATCTTTGTTACAGGTGCAGGATACAGCACCTTGTACCACTTTTTTTTTTATCTCAGCAAGGCAGCTGTACCATTTGTATCTGGGAAGTGTGTTGAGTGTTGATGGAACTCCTATCTAATACCTTACACAGCCAAAAGAGTTAAGGCTTCGGCAGGGCGTAAAAGGTTTTGAGGACAGGTAGGGGTTCACACAATGTTGGGGTTCACACACCACTTTGTATGAAAATGCAAATGCGGAAACAGAAGACACATTCCATTTGCACATATATTAAACGTGGTGAAGATCCAAACGTGGTTTGAGTTGTCCAGTTGCAGTTATTCTTGGGTGTGTTTACACTTTACTTTTCATGCAGTCAAGTGAAGTCCATGTTTATGCAAGGTGTAAACATTCATTCATTTTCTTATCCAGTCAGGCACCAGCTAGGCATCCAGGCTAGGCGCCGGTGCCTAGCCGGCGGCACAGGGTGCAAGGCAGGAACAACCCTAGACAGGGAACCAATCCATCGTAGGGCACCTACACACACTCTCACACTAAGAGCACTTTAGAAACTCCAGTTAACCTAACACACGTCTTTGGACTGTGGGAGGAAACCGGAGCACCTGGAGTAAACCCATGCGGACATGGGGAGGACATGCAGACTCCAGATTCAGGGAATCTGATTTCTGACTGGATAGCTCAGACTTGTGACTCAATTTGCTCATTGATAATGGATTTTGGGGGGTTTGTTATTGGAGCTTCTCCACAATAGATTTGTAACTACACATTACTTAAGCATAAGGACAGCATCTGAGCCCTGCAGAGATGAGGATGTGGCATTTCACATCCGTGGGAAATCTGGTGCCTAGTCGGCGACACAGGGTGCAAGGCAGGAACAATCCTAAACAGGGCGCCAGTCCATCGTAGGGTGCACACTCACACGGTAAGAGTATTTTTAGAAACCCCAATTGCTGTAACACACATGTTTTTGTGGGAGGAAACCGGAGTACCCAGAGTAAACCCACTCAGACATATGGGGGACATACAAACTCCACACAGGCAGAGCCCAGGAACAGTATCAAACTGGGGATCTCGGAGCTGTGAGGCGACAGTGCTAACCTCTGCATCACCATGTCGCCCGTCCCTGCAGCGATCTGTTTGTATTTGGAGAAAATGACATGCAACAGGGACCAGGCAAAGAAAAAAGCAGGCAGTGAGATTATACAATAAATGAGAAACAGCTGATTGAATCCTGTGGTGTGGTTAAAACCATTGAAATGCTTCTCTTTTTTCTCATTTTTAACCTCACTTTTTCCTGATTAGGGTCACAGGGACTCTGCGGTAAGGGCTAGTGTATTAGACCACACTTCTTATGAATCAAAGTCATAATGTATTATGAATTCATTTATAAAAACCTTATAAATACTCTTTAACAGTTGTAGATACACAAATAGCATGTTAACATGCTTAAATGACTGTGTAATGATGAGAAACACCATGAATGTGAACATGTACTGAAATGAAATCATAGTGCAGTCACCAGGCCTTGCGATGGAGTGGTTTCCCATCCAGGCAGCACTTTTGCCCACACCCAGTACATGTCTCAATAGATTTGAAATACATGTTCAAGAATGTGTAACTCTAAGATGTGGTGACTTTCTTCCCTCATTTTTGGTGGTTTTTGCTCCTGTGAACTCCTATGAATTGGACAAGAGTCAGAAAACAGTACCATGGGATTGTTCTGAGTTTTTTTGAGAAATCCAATAGTATAAGAAGTTTATCCTTTGGCTTCATGGATATGAACTTGCTCAGAATCTTTGTTGATTTAGAGGGAGGAGGCCAATTTATTTGTTTTATTTGAAAATAACTTCCATAGTAAGACTAATAGCAGAAACTCTTTTTTAGTTAACAATAGTAGAAAGTATGGTATAAAATGCAGGGACTGAAAAAAGAATAAACCCAGCCATGAGAAGAACAATAAATCAGAAGCAGCTGATTGAAACCCATGGTGTGGTCACACCTAGCATCAAATATCCAGAGCCCTCTCCACCTAAACTTCATGCTTCCTGCCTCTCCTTTGCATGTTTGTGTTGAATGAATGCCAAGTCTGAGGGCTGACCAAGCTTGTTATGGTGCTATAAGTTGTGGGAGTTTTGCTTTTGTACAGTGCTATGTGCATAGATACAAGTGAAGACATATTTCTTGGTGTTTCTCCAAACTTTCCAAACAGATATGTAAGGAATGTCCTCCTAAGTATACCATGTGTATGATTACTCTAATTCCTATCTTATTTGATTTTCCTCCTCAGTGCTTATCCTCTCTCGTTCCACCTACAGCTTTATGCAAAAATTTGTGCATGTCTGGTCTGGCCCAAATTACGTTTTGGCTTTTTTGTTATTTTTGTTGTTGTTTCTTTTAATTCAATTAAACACAATACATCAAGTGAACAAATTTAAATATAGTATATTTCTGCCAAACCTTAACACACCAGCACCGATTTTGGTTTGTGCAAATGTTTGAACATCCTGCCAGTCAATATCTAGTAACACCACATTTGGCAGAAATCACAGTCCAAATGATTCTTGTGGCAAGCTAGAAGTCTTTGTATTTTTGTTTTAGGACATTCTTTCCCATTCTTTCTTGAACAACACTAGTATTTCCAAAATATTTTTCTTAGTTCATCTTGCATGAGATCTATCCACAAACTTTTGATAAAAAGTCTGTGCAGTGTACAAACAATCTTTTTTTCTTGAAGCCTTTAAAAAGGTGAAAATGTGGGTTATAGCCAGACTCCATTCAGGTTCAGTTTCTTTACTAATTATTTGCTGATGTTTAGTAGATCCCTGTGAAACTTTCCCTCTGTCCACACATTATTCCAGAGCTACCTAAACATAATCGAACCTCCGCCATTATTAACCCTGGCAAAGTACTCTCCTTTTTAATCCTGTTTTTCAAAACATAGACAGTATAACCTTGTTATCATGCCCCCCATTATCTCACCAACCTCATCTCTCTCCTCCTGTGAATGGACGGCTGGACGGATTTCCCTCCAGGCATTTGACCTCAAAAAGCCGCCAACTTTGCCTCTCACCCTCACCAAGCTTAAAATGTGATAAATGTCCTGCCAGTAATGAAATTCTACCCTGCTAAGCCGCGATGTTTCACACTGATAGTATTTGGTATTTTAATGCAGCCCCTGTCTGTTAACAGAGACAATATAGTAAGGAGGAGACTGGTCACTGGTTGAATTATGAAAGAAGCCCCACCTCGCCATTAGAAAGAACCAATCAACATATTAGTGTCAGGGAAGGGTGGCAAGTCTTGGCCCCTTTGTAGTGGAGGGATGCGCATGCGCAGTAGCCAGAATAACCTTAAAAATTCAGATTTTTCTGTGTTATTTAAACCAAACAACACAAGTATGTTATATAATGTTTGGAAGATTATACCAGCAATTCTAAATATGCATTGTAAATGTTAATTTCTCTTTCAGCTTCAGATATATACCGTATTTTCCGGGCTATAAAGCGCACCGGGTTATAAGGCTCATTAAATGAAACAAAACTCTTAAGTTCCGTCGAAAGCTCAGTTTGGTCTTTACCTGTCTTCTTGCTTCCTCCACTTCCGTACCATTGATTCGTTAATGTTGAATTCTCTCACAGCTGCTCTATGTCCATGTTGTACTGCGTGACTGATAGCGTTGAGTTTGAAATCCGCTTCGAAAATAAATGAATGAATGCACGTACCCTAATGCTGAAGCACATACCGTATTACTCCGTGATGATGCGCACTACGGTTGCCGTAAACTTCGTAACTTACCAAGGCCGTGCTAAAACATTTTGACAGATTTATGAGCGCCGTGTACCATCTAAAATCGGTTCTAGGTCAGAAAGCACAACCGGAATTAATCCATTTATAAGGCGCACCGCATTTTAAGGCGCACTGTCGATTTTTGAGAAAGTTAAAGGATTTTAAGTGCGCCTTATGGTCCGAAAAATACAGTAGGTCTTCCCCCATTCAAAGAGATAGGGCTCCGGTCTTGTATGGCTGGAAATAATTGCCCGGTGGTGTTACCAAGATGGCGGTGAAGTGAACAGATTTATCTTATAAAGGCTTTGCTGTTATTCATCGCAGACTGGACTTCATGCGCTTCGTGTGACAGAAACAATCGTCAATCACAGACTTTCTCAAAGTTGCGTAAATGAATAGAAACTGTACATGTACGTAGATGTTTATGTACATTATAAATGTGATTGTATGATCACACGGGCTGCTCAGTAAAACACATTATGTCAGCATCAGGTAGGAATGTCACTTTTGAATGTCTCGCCAAAAATAGCCATGAAACAGATGTGGGCAATATAACGAGTTTAGACTGTATTTAAAGATTGTAGACAATAGGGGTGGGGAAAAACAGATTCTTAGATGCAACGCAATGTGGATGCGGACGAGTCTGAATCGATTCACAAATGACAAAGGTCAATATTAACATTATTGACGTATCACAACAGGTGGAACTCGATAGTGCAATAGTGTAGCGCAGACATAGTCTATGGCATGCACATAACAAGGAGATTAAACAGAGGTGAACAAAAAGTGAGCTTCCACAGCTTCCACCCAACTTGGAAAGGGTGAAGCGAATTACAAACTCAATCACAGCTGTTATTGCCAGGGATTTGCATTCAGTTGTTTAGAACGAGGGCTTTTTCACTATGGTGCGCATTTTGGAGCTGAGATACAGCATCTCGTCTCAAGGATATTTTATGCAAGCCATATGCTAGAAGAATTTGAAAAGACCCTGAAAATACTTTAGAAAGACTAAAGTCTGATATCCTCTCACATATAAAGACAAATCAGAAAATTTCTTGGTGTAAGACCAAAAGCCACAGCGATCCACGCAATCTACATTCATTCAATCATTCACTTTCTTATTCGCTTGATCCTGGACAGGGAAAGCTGGTGCCTATCCGGTGGCATAGGGCGCAAGGCAGGAGCAACCCTAGCCAGGGCTCCAATCCATTGTAGGGTACATAAATTCACACACTAGGGGCACTTTGAGACACCAATTAACCTAACACACATGTATTTGGACTGTGGGAGGAAACCAGAGCACCCAGAGTAAACCCACACGGACACGGGGAGGACATGCAGACTCCAGACAGAAAGGGCCCAGAGCACTCCACCTGGGGATTGAACCCAGGATCTTCTCGCTGTGAGGTGACAGTGCTACCCACCGAGCCACCATGCCACTCATCCCATCCTACAGTGAGATAAAAAACATGGAATCACTGTGAGAAAAAATATATCCTGATATATCGATGACGTTTTATAATCGCATCAGCCCAAAGCACCTCATTTCAAAATAAATAAGCATCTGACTTATCTTAATTGTTGTGTATGTCAGACACTAACGTGTGTGATGAAGTCACAGGGTATCTTCTAATGACACTTGCATGCAAGTCAGGTTTGTGCAAGAAACAGTGCAAGATGCCTCACTGCACGACTGCTCCTATAGGACCTCGGCAGAGATGTGAGGGTTTTGATTTTCATGCCTAACCTGTCTTAAGAGTGGCTCTATGCAAGAATACAAGAGACTTCTAGGTCGTTCAGATCTCACCTATACTTATACTGCTCCCATTAATGTCCATTGTTTAGATTTTTAAATTATTGTAGTTTTCGTTTATTATGATTCATATTATTATTATTGTTGTTATTATTAGTTACACTTCTTCTCAAACTTAGGGACACTCAGCTTTACATCCAGTCAACACATACCAGTAAGCTACAGGAAGAGCACATGAGTTTAAGTACAACTCCTCGAGAGGCTTGAAGTGTTAGAGAATTTACTTTGGAATACATCTGTCTACATATGACTTGTATTAAGGTCTAACAAGACAATAATGTCTACAGTCTTTCAACTTGTGGAACATCTGGAAAAGTGCCAAAAGGATGTGAGTCACCAGGGTGTACCTCTATCTGTACCTCTACCTAATTGCCTGCACAAAGTGGATTCCAGACTCTCCCACGACCATGAACAGGATAAGCAGGGGTAAAATCGGGTGCTTAGCTCTGCTTTGTAATTGTACCATGGACCAGCATTCCATGAGACTCAATGCTGTCTCTTTATTATGTTGCTTTAATTGACAGACCATCACTGTCTGATTTTTGATAATTGCTGCGTACTATATTCTAACTCTGAATTTACCACCACTGATGCAGTGTATACCCTGTCTCAGTCATGATGGCTGCTTCACTTGCATTCCTCTCAGCTGAAGCTGGCGTTTTCAAAACTTTAATTTCCTCCTGACCTCCCTTGTCCTCCCTTGGCAGACAGAAAGGCCTTTCGAATTTCTCAAATCACTGTCTATGTATGTGTTTATTTCTGTCTGTGATTTTGTCTCGATATTGTGTCATTTTGCACTCTGGCTCTCTCTGTATGTGTCTGTCTTTGTTTGTCTATCTCCCTTTTCTCATGGGTCTGTGAAAGATCCATGTTCAAAATCAACAAAATGGCAGTAAAGAGGTCAGATACTGGGGTAGTGAATCCCTCACGGTCTATGAAAGAAAAGGAGAGATATTAGACAAAGACTGGATGGGAAGGAACAAAAAGGGAAGCAATAAATATTAACTGACAGTGGCTCTGATAACAATCATCGATCGCTTTCTATAGTCAAGTCAAGTGTTATACTATGCATTTCTCATAATTGCTACTATAAAAACATTATGTTACTCCAGAGCTGTTAATCATGTTTATGGAGTGGCTGAAAAAGTGTAGTTGAAATTGTAGCTGTATTTTGCAATGAGGAAAAGCAGTGCAGTCCGCAGGAGACAGAAAAACAAACTACTTGAAAAATGACTCCACAAAGAGTGGAGAAATTAATTGGAATTGGAAAATTATGCTTAAGATTCCACTGGTTAGTGGAACTGCTTCCCCTAAACTTTGGACTGGTCTCTGTCACGCCCGCTATCAGCCCAGCGGTCCACGGCCGCGTTCTCCAACGTTCTCTTTCTCCTACCTTCTAATCTTCTCCACCTGATGCTCATTTTCTCTTCTCTCGTCTTTCCTATTTATACCCTCTTTCTCCCGTTTCTCTCTGCTAAGTCACTTGGTCCATACCTAGTTTCTAAGCGTTCCTACTCAGCATTCTCCGTACCTGATTTCGAATCCTCTTCGGCTTTGACTACGCTCCCTGGTTCTCCCTGTTGGCTTTGTCGTCTCCCTTGTCACCTGCATCCTCTCTACGAGCGGGACTGTGGTAGCCTAGTGGTTAAGGTACTGGACTCTGGACCAGAAGGTCAAGGGTTCAAATCCCACCTCTGCCAAGTTGCCACTGTTGGGTCCTTGAGCAAGACCCTTATCCCACAATTGCTTGGATTGTAAGATTGTATCAATTGGAAGTCGCTCTGGATAAGGGCGTCTGCTAAATGCTGTAAATGTTCCTATCCGTGGTTATCCCCGGTCACTCCAATAAACGTCATTTGTATTCGATTCAGTCGCTGCGTGTGTCTCCTTCCTTCACTTACCTACTGTCTTTTTGTGTTTATTCTGGGTGCCACTCTTGCTCTTTTAATTGCAACAGCAGTTTTCCATTGTAAAAGTTGTTCCCTTGCCAACATAACAACTTTCTTAGGATTTTTTATGCTTATTTGCGGCTTCCATACTGTTTGTTATGCTTTCTGCTCATCACTGAATCATGAATTCTTGTAAACACTGGTTGTTTACTAAACATTTAATCTTTCAGACCTCATTTCTTAGCACTGGCCTCAAAGGTCATGAGCACCATTATGGTACCCTTCCTATGCACCCTATACCAGTACCCTGTAACCACACTTATAAGCACCTGTCAACCAAATAATGCCTATCAAAAAGATACAGTGATCTTAATTGTTGTTTTTGCAAACAATAACAATCACATTTGCAAATTATCATATTGTTACATTTGAGCATCTGAGCAATTGTTTTGACTGTAAGTTTAGTTACTGCAGTATATGGATTCCTTAATCATATCCCATTACAAGCAGATATATAGTTACTGTAGTTGTTGTAGATAAACTAGTTTGGCCCAAGCTCATAGAATAGTAGTAGTGATAGTTTTTGTAGTAACCTCTGTATTATCTACATTACTATTACTGGAGTGCATAGTTACATACTGTTACTGTAAATAAATCAGTGTGGTATGTAGAGGTGTGCAGACAGCAGACATGCTATTTACACCAGGTAGTTAGACATGGCACTATGATAGGAATGAGAAATAAGATGTTGCTTAAGGGCTCTTGGCTCATGTCACACGGTTAAACCCCAGCACTGCTAACAGTTCATTGCAGCAGATTAGGTGATGGTACAAGTTTAGATGTGCAACAATTTCACATGTAGTTGGCTACATTTCCTCAAATAATATAATCCTCTAAAAACAACATCAAGATAAGCATCACCAATTAGATGGATGGTTTAGAAAATGAAAAAATGTGGACCGAATCTAAACTTGCTAATGGAAAATGTAAACTTCACTGCTATGTAACATCATGTCTCAGACAGCCTCTGTTCAAACTAGAGACGACATTCCAAACAGCATACATCACACTGAATGTTATGTCAAAATAGCAACTACATAATTAATGGTGACTTTTCACTATTGCGCAAATAATGATTTAGTATAACACAGAGTGGTATTTTGTGGTTTGGAACACTGTACACAGAATACTGTATGTAGTTGAAGGTACCACACACGGCTGATGACACGTCTTTACTGGCCAGTCACTGTCAGAGTGAGTGATGGGGTGGGAGGTGGACACTTTTTTGTAAGTTTTATTTACTGCCAGTAAATAAAGCACTAGTTTAGTGGTATTAATACCAGGGATGGATATTGGAAAGGACTACAAAATACGATACACATCACAATACATTATAATACCATGCATATAGCGATATATTGCCATATTCCACATACAGTGGGACAAAAAAGTATTTAGTCAGCCACTGATTGTACAAGTTCTCCTACTTAGAAAGATGAGAGTGGTCTGTAATTTTCATCATAGGTACACTTCAACTATGAGAGACAAAATGAGAAAAAAAATCCAGGAAATCACATTGTAGGATTTTTAAAGAATTTAATTGTAAATTATGGTGGAAAATAAGTATTTGGTCAAACTTTGTAACATAACCTTTGTTGGCAATGACAGAGGTCAAATGTTTCCTGTAAGTCTTCAGCAGGTTGGCACACACTGTAGCTGGTATTCTGGCCCATTCCTCCATGCAGATCTCCTCTAGAGCAATGATGTTTTTGGGACAACACGGACTTTCAACTCCCTCCACAAATTTTCTATGGGGTTGAGGTCTGGAGACTGGCTAGGCCACTGCAGGACCTTGAAATGCTTCTTACGGAGCCACTCCTTCGTTGCCTGAGCGGTGGGTTTGGGATCATTGTCATGCTGGAAGACCCAGCCACGTTCCATCTTCAATGCTCTCACTGATGGAAGGAGGTTTTGGCTTAAAATCTCACTGTACATGGCCTCGTTCATTCTTCCCTTAACACGGATCAGTCATCATGTCCCCTCTGCAGAAAAACAGCCCCAAAGCATGATGTTTCCAACCCCATGCTTCACAGTAGGCATGATGTTCTTGGGATGCAACTCAGCATTCTTCTTTGTCCAAATATGACGAGTTGAGTTTTTACCAAAAAGTTCTATTTTGGTTTCATCTGACCACATGATATTCTCCCAATCCTCTTCTGGATCATCCATATGCTCTCTGGCAAACTTCAGACGGACCTGGACATGTACTGGCTTAAGCAGGGGGACACGCCTGGCACTGCAGAATCTGAGTCCCTCTTGGCATAGTGTGTTACTGATGATAGCCTTTGTTTCTTTGGTCCCAGCTCTCTGCAGGTCATTCATCAGGTCTCTCCGTGTAGTTCTGGGATTTTTGCTCACCGTTCTCATGATCATTTTGATCATCTTGCGTGGAGCCCCAGATCGAGGGAGATTATCAATGGTCTTGTATGTCTTCCATTTTCTTACAATTGCTCCCACAGTTGATTTTTGTCACACCAACCTGCTCGCAGATTGTAGATTCACTCTTCCCAGCCGTTTGCAGGTCTACAATTTTCTTCCTGTGTCCTTCAACAGCCCTTTGGTCTTGGCCATGGTTGAGTTTGGAGTCTGACTGTTTGGGGCTGTGGACAGGTGTCTTTTATACAGATAACGAGGTCAAACAGGTGCCATTAATACAGGTAACGAGTGGAGGACAGAAGAGCTTCCTAAAGAAGAAGTTACAGGTCTGTGAGAGCGAGAAATCTTTCTTGTTTGTGGGTGACCAAATATTTATTTTCCACAATGATTTACAATGAAATTCTTTCTCATTTTGTCTCTCATAGTTGAAGTGTACCTATGATGAAAATTACAGACCTCTCTCATCTTTCTAAGTAGGAGAACTTGCACAATCAGTGGCTAACTAAATACTTTTTTGCCCCACTGTAGTTCACTGCAAACATAAAAACAGCTGAAATACAAGTTACGGTGTACGATCTGAGTCATCTTAATACATCACAGCACAACACTCTACTGGGACATCTACAGAAGCGGAGATTGTCGTTCACACCCCATTTAGAATGTGTTATTTCTTCCTATAAACATTAATATCTTGAGCTGAAAATCGATGTAGTATATTGCAA
Source organism: Ancistrus triradiatus (assembly GCA_025084515.1). Lineage (NCBI taxonomy): Eukaryota > Metazoa > Chordata > Actinopteri > Siluriformes > Loricariidae > Ancistrus > Ancistrus triradiatus. The sequence goes on from JAJAGP010001478.1 coordinate 21,738, forward strand.
AAGTAGATATTGCGATATATCGCGGAGTGGAGTTTTTAGCACAGCCCTAATTGATACAGGCTATTTAGCTAGCAATAGCATCTGACTTGCAGATATCATCAGTGATCCCTAATACACAACCACAGTACAACATGACGTAATGCCAGACCTTGCTTTCGGGAAATCACACCTGTCCTTATTCTTAGTCAAATATACATTACACATGAACTCTAGTGATGTAATAAAACAAACTTTGCTTTTCTGTGTATTTACATGATGTACAGCCTCAGATGTTGCTTTAGTAAATTCTTCAGAGGCCTTGGTGTTTAGAAGCATCAATTCAAATGTTGATTAGGTGTGTGTGGTTGTGTGCACACAGGTGTGTGTTAATTGCTGAAACAGAGTGTGGTTTGTCTACTTTAAGCATGAGTAAAGGGGTAAGTATGCACTCAGGGAGGCAGAGTAAGCTTGTCACATTGCCCTTCTGGAGAGAATCAGTCTGTCATTAACTTATGGAGGGGTGGTAAGTGGTATTTGTTTGTTTAGCTGTCAGTGCATGTGTATATCTGTTGTGCGTTTAGCTCACGTGTGAATAAGAGGTCATTGCGTGTTCGAGTGGGGAAAGGCTTATGCCCAGTGTCCTTGCGCTATGCATGATGGGAATTTCAGTGTGTAGTGGGTTGATTGATTAACTGATGTCTCCTATTCAACTCGACCACTGTCCTCCACATGGTATATTTGCATGGATGTGGGAGAGGAAATATATCAATATCAATCAACTACCAGAGCAAAATCCACACAGGTGGATGAACTGCTGTGAAGAACAATGGCAGGAGCTGAAATGTAGTAATAGGCAGGAACTGGCGACATCAGTTCCTGGACAGTATAGGTAGTTCTCTACAGAGTTTTGTACTACTACACTCTAACTTAGTTAAGTTTAAACATACAGATTCAAGCTGGCAGATGGAGAGGATTCTAATTCCAATGATGCAAACCTTTCAGCATACACCTAATAGTTCAGTTCCTATAAATACCTCACTTCCTGTCCACTTCCTTGTCTTGCATTCTCATTCCTGGTTTGTCTTAGGTCTTGCATGGTCCTATCTTCTTGTCTGGTTTGCCTCTTTCTCTTTGTCAGTTTAAGTCATTTCTGTTTCCCTGTTCTGTGTCAGGTATCTTGTTTAGCTTAGCATCTTTGTTTTAGCCTTTAGTCCGTTAGCCTTTTGTTTGTAGTTAGCATTAGCTCCTCCTTGTTTAGCCCTTGTCAAGTCAGATCTATTTATATAGCGCTTTTTACAATGGCGCATTGTCTCAAAGCAACTTTACAAGTTTAGATTATCTCCTAATAACTACGTCCAATCCCAAATTGAGCAAGCCTAGGGCGACAGTGGCAAGGAAAAACTCCCTAGTTCTAGGAAGAAACCTTGGGAGGACCAAGACTCAAAAAGGGACCCAACCTCCTTGGGCGGCGTAGATGATAAATCTAAGAAGAGATGATAAATCTAAGAGCGAAAACTACAGTCATGGAGTCAAAGTTCGAATAAAATGTGAAGTATTGCCTTGTATTGTCTGCTGTTAGTTTGTTTAGCTTGTCCGGTCATTAGTGTTAGTTTAGGTTCTTGATTTGTTGTATTCATGTTTGCTCTTACGTCCGCCTCCGTCTGCCCTCCCTTGTCCGTCCTTGTCCCGAGCCTGACATCAGCAATTCCCCCAAATGTTGATATTCTGGTAGCATTTGACACCCTTGTACATAAAGTTAACTTTAAAAAGTGTTCACAGCAGAAACCATTAAAAAGTTAAATCGTGTTCTTTCATGTATCAAGTGATAACAGACGGATACTTCTTCAGTGAGACAGACTTCAACATACAGAGTGATTTATGTGCTATTTTATTTCTGTTCTGAGGGAGATAAACAATTATGGTCCACGTGTGTTCAAATCTACTGTATTTGGAGGTGCTTGTGTATTTTCACTGGTTTAAAGGAATCCCCATCCCTCTGAAGTGGTTTTGATTTGAATCCATTGGAATGCATAAAAATGGGCAAAACTCATTTGTACATTTTTGCATAGCAGCAAATTGCAGTCAAGTCTTCTCATTTATATACTTGGCAATGTTGCTGAGTTACAACCCCATATCAGAAAAGAGTTGGGACAGTATGGAAAATTGAGGGGAGAAAACCACTTAGTGTTTCTTACATTTACTTTGACTTTATTTCTTTGCAGACAGTGCAAGATAGGTCATGTTTTGTCTGGTCTACTTCATTTCATTTGTTAATAAACATCTATTCATGTATTTCGGGCCTGTAACCCATTCCAAAATAGTTGGAATGATGAAGCATTTTTCACTGTGTAAGGTGGTGCAGGAGCTTGGTGGGTAGCACCTTTGCCTCACAGCAAGAAGGTCCTGGGTTCGATCCCAGATGGAGCATTCTGGGTCTTTTCTCTGAGGAGTCTGCATGTCCTCCTCGTGTCTGCGTGTGTTTACTCCGGGCACTCCGGTTTCCTTTCAAAGACATGCACTAGGTTAAATGATTACACTAAATTGGCCTGACCTGAGTATACAGTGGTGCTTGAAAGTTTGTGAACCCTTTAGAATTTTCTATATTTCTGCAAAAATTTGACCTAAAACATCATCAGATTTTCACAGAAGTCCTAAAAATAGATAAAGAGAACACAGTTAAACAAATGAGGGGAAAAAATTGTACTTGGTCATTTATTTATTGAGGAAAATGGTCCAATATTACATATTAGTGAGTGGCAAAAAGTATGTGAACTTTTGCTTTCAGTATCTGGTGTGACCCCCCTAAACGTTTCCTGTAACTGTTGATCAGTCCTGCACACTGGCTTGGAGGAATTTTAGCCCATTCCTCCGTACAGAACAGCTTGTTGGTGGGTTTCCTCACATTAGCTGCTCACTTCAGGTCCTTCCACAACATTTCCATTGGCTTAAGGTCAGGACTTTGACTTGGCCATTCCAAAACATGAACTTTATTCTTCTTTAACCATTCTTTGGTAGAACGACTTGTGTGCTTAGGGTCGCTGTCTTGCTGCATGACCCGCCTTCTCTTGAGATTCAGTTCATGGACAGATGTCCTGACATTTTCCTTTAGAATTCTGTGATAGAATTCAGAATGCATTGTTCCATCAATGATGGCAAGCCGTCCTGCCCAGATGCAGCAAAACAGGCCCAAACCATGTTCCTACCACCACCATGTTTCACAGATGGGAATAAGGTTCTTATGCTGGAATGCAGTGTTTTTCCTTTCTCCAAAACATAACACATTTCTTTTAAAACAAAAAAAGTTTCTTTTGGTCTCATCCGTCCACAAAACCATTCTTCCAGAGTAGCCTTCTGGCTCGTCCACATTGATCTTTAGCAAACTGCAGGACGAGCAGCAGACGAGCGGGCCTTTCTCTTTGCAACCTTGCCAACCCTGCAATGTTCACATCATTGTTGTTCAGTGTTTCTTGATGGTGGACTCATAGAACATCGAACATTAGCCAATGTGACGAGAGGCCTTCAGGTTGCAAAGAAGTTACCCTGGGGTTCTTTGGTGAATGTTGTGACCTCACCAACTATTAAACGCCTTGCTCTTGAGTGATCTGTGTTGGCTGATGACCACTCCTGGGGATTTAACAAGGTCTTTTTTTGAATTTTTTGAAATTTCCTAAATTAATTTCCTTTTTGTTGAATTTCCTCCGACATAACACATGGTCCTTTTCTGAATTTTCTCCAATGTTTTACACAATCTGTCTGACGTGTGGAGAGTGGTGGAGTCCAAACTCTTTAGAGAGAAAGATGGTTTTGTCACCTTTTTTCCAGCCTGATGAGCATCAACAGCTCTTTTTCTGAGCTCCTCAGAAATTTCCTTTGTTCGGACCATGATTTTACACTTCCACAAATATGTGTTGTGAAGAGCAGACTTTGATAGATCCCTGTTCTTTAAATAAAAAACAGGTGCCCACTCAACACCTGATTGTCATCCCATTGATTGGAAAACACCTGACTCTAATTTCACCTTCAAATTAACTGCTAAATCCTAGAGGTTCCCACATACTTTAGCCCACTCACTAATATGTTTAATAGTGGATCATGTTTCCTCAATAAATAAATGACCAAAGTATAATATTTTTGTCTCATTTGTTTAACTGGGTTCTCTTTATCTACTTTTAGGACTTGTGTGAAAAGCTGATGATGTTTTAGGTCATATTTATGCAGAAATATAGAAAATTCTAAAGGGTTCAGAAACTTTCAAGCACCACTGTATATGACTGGTCTCAGTGTAACCATATGTGTGTGGCTGAAATGGCCACTGATGCTGATAGTGACGTTAAATAGAACCAAACAAACAAACCACTTTGTAATGTTGCCATTCCTTCGTTTTGGGGTCAATATAACAAGCGAATAAGTGCTCCAGGTGTTGTTTTGTCCACACATTCAAATACTCCACACTTTCTCTGATATGGATAGGTCAGGACTGTAGGCAGACCAGTCCAGTATCCGTACCCTCTTCTTCCACAGCCATGCCTTTGTAATGTGTGCATGGATGTCACCTTGAAGGCTTCTTATGTTGCTCTGAAATCTCAGTGTACTTTTACATTAAATGCTGCATCACAGAAGTGTAAATGACCTTTGCCAAGGGCCCTGACCCAACCCCATACTATGACAGAGCCTGGATTGTTGAACTTGTTGATAACAGTCTGGATGGTCCTTGTCGTTTTGGTCCAAAAACGATCTGGACCATCACACATTTCCACTGTGTGATGGTCCACCCCAGACTGGCAAAGGTTTGTCAAAGAATTGATTATCAGCTATTGATGAATGACAGTTCTTGATGCAGAGTTTGGAGATCAGTTTAGGCTTGTGCCCTTTACGCACTGAAATTCCCCCAGATTCCATGAATCACTTTTTAAACATTTCAAGAATTTTCTCATGCATTTGTTGACAAACTGGAGATCCTCTGCCCATATTTATTCCTTAGTGGATACTGCTTTTGTACCAAATCACGATCACCTGTTGACATCACCTGTTTGAAATCAAATAGTTATCTAGGTTTTTTTAACCGCAGTACTAGCCCTAAATTATCCCCATCCCTAACATTTTTTGGAATGTGTGTCAGGTCTGAAATGCAGGAATGGATGTTTATTAACAAATGAAATGAAGTTGAAAAGACAAAACACAACAGATCTTGGGTTCATACTGTCTGCAATGAAATAAAAGTCAAAGGAAACGTAAGATACACTTGTCTTTAAACACATTTTTCATACTGTCCCAACTTTTACTGATTTTGGATTGTATTTAATACAATAGGATTTGTGTAGAATGTTGGAAAGTGTCCAGTGTATGTGGACTTGAAAACCTGAATCACATTGTTTTCTTTGCTGTCTTTAGGACCTGTGCGGGCATCATTCATGTGATACGCTGGGCATGGCTGATGTGGGCACAGTGTGTTCCCCAGAGAGGAGCTGCGCTGTGATAGAGGACGATGGTCTGCATGCTGCCTTTACTGTAGCACATGAGATCGGTACGGAAATAATACTACAAAACATTTTATACACATTATGTTCATATACTATAAATTTAGATTGAACAAATTGTAGTTGTTGTAATTACATAATGAACTGCATTTACTCGGGTTAAGTATAAACATGGTGGAACTACAGAATACTGCTGTAGGTAGAGAGGGAAAGATAATGTCTGCATTGTATAACAATTTCATGGATTTTTGATAAGAAGCATATTTATCATATTTATCATCTACGCCGCCCAAGCAGGTCGGGTCCCTTTTTGAGTCTTGGTCCTCCCAAGGTTTCTTCCTCATAACGCTTAGGGATTTTCCTTGCCACTGTCGCCCTAGGCTTGCTCAATTTGGGATTGGACGTAGATATTAGGAGATAATCTAAACTTGTAACATTGCTTTGAGACAATGCTCCATTGTAAAAAGTGCTATATAAATACATCTGACTTGACTTGACTATTTAAGAAGGGGGAAAGGAAGAATCCAAATTGATAACAAACCATGGCTGATTTGATGATAACTTAGGGTTTTGAATATAAACATTAGATAATATGACCCTGAACCTTATATTAAAAGTCACTGACTAAATGTTTCTCACTGTGATCGCTTTACGGAAGTGACTTTTAAATATTCTATTCTATTGCAGTATTGAGTTTTACCTTAATTTGGTATCCATCCATCCCTGGTCTCTGGTTATTTAGCAATTTTATGTACAACCCTAAATTAGAAAAAGTTGGGACATATGGAAATTAAAAATAAAAAAATGTAGTGTTTTTGACGTTTACTTTGAAGATATTTCATGTTATCTCTGGTCAACTTCATTTTATTTGTAAATAAACATTTCACAACACATTCCCAAAAAAGTTGGGATGCTAATGCATTTACCACATTGTAATGTTGCCATTCATTTTCATAACAGAAAATACCAAGTGATGAAGTGTGTCAGGTGTTTTTTGTCCCTTTCTTATTCAGTTTCTTCCTGCAGTTCTTCCTGCAGTCCCGTTCTTCTGCAGCCATGCTGTTGTAATGTGTGCAGCATGTGGTTTTGCATTGTCTTGTTGAAAAATGCATGGACATCCCTGGAAAAGATGTTATCTTGAAGGCAGCTTATTCATTAATGCTGTCAACACAGAAGTGTAAATGACATGTGCCAAGCACTGACACAACCCCATACCATGAATTAACCTGACTTTTGGACTTGTAGCTGCTAACAGTCTGGATGGTCCTTTTTGTCTTTGGTCGGGAGCACACAGCGTCCATTTCTTCCAAAAAAGATCTGGAATACTGATTGGTCTGACAACAATCCTCGTTTCCACTGTGTGGTCTGTCCTAGATGCCTCTGAGTTTAGGAAAGCCTATGCTGCTTCTGTACATGATTAACATAAAGCCTGTTTGGCACACTAACGTTTTATGTGACATTTCTGAATGTGACTCCATATTGTAGTGCTTGATAAGGTTTGCCAGAGTAGTCCCTTGCCCATGTGCTAATATCAGCTATTGATGAATGGTGGTTCTTGATGCAGTGAGGGATCAGAGATCACTGGCATTCAGCTCCGGTTTGCACCATTGCCCTTTACGCACTGAAATTCCTCTAGATTCCTTGAATTGTTTAAGAGGAAGAAGTATGCAAGTCTTTCATTTTCTTACATTTACAGCATTTAGCAGACGTCCTTATCCAGAGCGACTTACAATTGTACAATCCAAGCAGTTGTGGGTTAAGGGCCTTGCTCAAGGACCCAACAGTGGCAGCTTGGCAGAGGTGGGATTGAACTCTGGACCTTCTGGTCCATAGTCCAGTACCTTAACCACTAGGCTAGCACAGGTCTTTGATTAACTTTTTTTTTAAACACTTCAATCATTTTCTCATGCATTTGTTGACAAATTGGAGATCACCTGCCCATCTTTGTTCCTCAAAGTCTCTAAATACTCCATGTGGTTTGGAATTTTGCACCAAATCATGATTATAATCACCTGTTGACATCATCTGTTTGAAATCACGTCATTATTTAGTTTTAGTTGGGGTTTTTTTACCTCATTTGTAGCCTTAAATTGCCCCATCCCAACTTTTTTAGAATGTCTTACAGGCCTGAAATGCAGAAATGGATGTTTATTAACAAATGAAATGAAGTTGCCCAGGCAGAACTTGAAATATCTTGACTGTATGTCCATACTGGCTGCAATGAAATAAAAGTCAATGTAAGACACACTGCAATTTTCTATTTGCATTTTCCACAGCATGACAGCTTTTTTCTGATTTGGGATTGTATTTAATGTCATGTAATGTGTTTGTATTTCAGGGCACCTGCTAGGCCTCTCCCATGATGACTCTAAGTTTTGTGAGGAAAAGTTTGGTTCCACTGAGGATAAGAGGCTCATGTCCTCCATCTTGACCTCCATTGATGCCTCAAAGCCGTGGAGCCGCTGCACCTCAGCCACCATCACTGATTTCTTTGATGATGGAAATGGTGTGACACTCTATGACAGCTTCTTTATTGTATTGTACACAGAAACTAATCATCACCCAAACATCATAACCCTCACAACACATCAAAATGCAGTAATCTATGTTGTTCACCCTGGACAGGTTGTTGTGTCATAGACAACAAAAGCTTATGCTGTCATAGTAAAATACTGTGGATCCTTTGTATAATCTTAACGGTTTTAAAATTAAAACACAATACCACTTACCTCTAGGACGTGACAGAGCTTCAAGTGATTTAGTGACTATTGGCTGCCTAAAGGCTTTATGCTGGCAACCAAGCACTTTGGTTGTTAACATACATTTTACTAATGGGAATGTGCAAAAAATGAAATAAAAACACAGTTACTGTGTGGTGTGTGAATGCTGTTAGCTGTTACATTTAGCATGCTTCCTTGTTATGGTGTGGAAATGTCAGGTAGGCATTGTAGCTGTGGAAAATACTGTACTAAACAACATAAACCCAATACTTAAAAGTAGCAGATCTGACATGGTTAATTGTATGCAGTGCATTCCCTCAGACCCTCACTGTTTTGTGAACATTCTGAACTTGGAAAGTTACATTTAGTTACTTCAGTATTCATTAAAACAAGGGGTACTTAAGGAGTAATTATGGTAACTTCTTAATTGTTCTCTCTTCCACTGCAGCCGACTGTTTGCTGGACATGCCACATAATCCTCTCCTGGGTCCTGAGGAGCTCCCAGGCCAGAGCTATGATGCGGTGCGCCAGTGCCGGCTAGCTTTTGGGCCGGAGTACACTGTGTGCCCAGGCATGGACGTATGCGGCCGTCTGTGGTGTGCTGTGATCAGGAAGGGCCAGATGGTGTGCCTGACCAAGAAGTTGCCAGCGGCAGAGGGCACACCGTGTGGCAAAGGCAGGATATGCCTACAAGGGAAGTGCGTGGACAAAACACGCAAGAGACATTATTCGGTAGGTTTGGGGAGAGATGACCTTTGTTTATATCAGGGTTTCATTTGAATGGTCTACATGGGATTTTCAGATATTTTCCTTACAGCATAGCTATCATAAACAACATACCTACACACATTAGCACAAACCCAAATCTTTATTGCAATAATTATATATGTGAGGACAGAAGCCTGTTTCCTTTTCCTTTCATCTCAAAAGTACCACCAAGGGCCAACTATCTATATGTCACTACACAAGTTCTCTAGATATTACAGTCCACAAAAAACCCAAACTCTTGCTTAACAAGGGCTTCCTGATGACTTCCATCTTCTGAGCTGTCTGCCTAGCATAATACTGGTTTGGGTCCAATGTGCTTCAGGTTTCCTTGTTTAAAAGACATGTATTCCTGAGAACATAAAAAGAAGCCCATCAGTCAATCTCCTCCTTGTGTGAAGAAATTTGAATTGGATTAATCTAATTTGGGGCCAGTTCCTGTGGCTACGATATACAGTGGGGCAAAAAGTACTTAGTCAGCCACTGGTTGTGCAAGTTCTCCTACTTAGAAAGATGAGAGGGGTCTGTAATTTTCATCATAGCTACACTTCAACTATGAGAGACAAAATGAGAAAAAAATCCAGGGAATCACATTGTAGGATTTTTAAAGAATTTAATTGTAAATTATGGTGGAAAATAAGTATTTGGTCAATAACAAAAGTTCAACTCAATTCTTTGTAACATAACCTTTGTTCCAAGGACAGCGGTCAAACGTTTCCTGTAAGTCTTCAGCAGGTTTGCACACACTGTAGCTGGTATTTTGGGCCATTCCTCCATGCAGATCTCCTCTAGAGCAGTGATGGTTGAGTTTGGAGTCTGACTGTTTGAGGCTGTGCACAGGTGTATTTTATACAAATAACGAAGTCAAACAGGTGCCATTAATACAGGTAACAAGTGGAGGACAGAAGAGCTTCTTAAAGAAGAAGCTAGAGGTCTGTTAGAACCAGATATCTTGTGGGTGACCAAATACTTATTTTCCACCATGATTTACAATTAAATTCTTTAAAAATCCTACAATGTGATTTCCTGGATTTTTTTTCTCATTTCGTCTCTTATAGTTGAAGTGTACCTATGATGAAAATTACAGACCTCTCTCATCTTTCTAAGTATTAGAACTTGCACAATCAGTGGCTGGCTAAATACTTTTTTTGCCCCACTGCAAGAGTTGGTTTGAACCCTGGGCTGGACTTGTAGTCAGTCGTGTAGTTACAGAACCCTGTGATGGCCTGAATTCCAGAATGGGCTCTGGATCATCTGTGACCTTGACCTGGAGAAGTTTGGGTAAAACGTGATGCTCTGCTTTTTAACCTGTGGTCACTGAGGTTTTAATATATGCACAAAGTCATTTACATTTACAGCATTTAGCAGACACCCTTATCCAGAGCGACTTACAATTGATACAATCTTATAATCCAAGCAATGTGGGTTAAGGGTCTTGCTCAAGAACCCAACAGTGGAAGCTTGGCAGAGGTGGGATTTGAACCCTGGACTTTTGGTCCATAGTCCAGTACCTTACCCACTAGGCTACCACAGTATGTTCTTATGCACATTTTGTATGAAGTGGTCCAATGCTATCAGCAAATTTACAAAGGGGTGTATCACCTTAAAACAATTAAGAGTCCCTGATTTGACTAAACCTGTACAGAATCTATTTGAGGCACACAGGGAGTAGTACTGAGAGTGCACAAGAGAGTGACAGGTGTGCAAGTGTGACCTAATAGAGAGAAACAGACAGCAAGGAATAGAGTGAGTGAGTCGAACTGATGGATAGATCTCCTAGTGTAGGGAAAGAGCTGCAGGAGTTCGTATGTAAGAGCCAGAGAAAACCAGTGCCAAAACAAGTGTTGGTAATAGAAAGGTGTTTCAAATGTGCTGAGATGCTAAGCTTAATGTAACTGTGACAGAGCAGGATAGCATTAGAAGAAGGGTGTGTGTGTTCTATGCATAAGGCAAACATGTAGATAATGCATAGTGAAGTAAAAAGGGAAATTAAAGTTAGTATGTTACAATAAAGTAGGGAATACACAGAAACGTGCAAGACAGTGAGGAATTCAGAGTGAGGGAAAGTGGAATAGGCTTAGACTAAAAAAAGCTCAATGGGAAAGTGTAAGTAGTAAAGCATGTCAAATGAGGTATGAATGTGTATGCGTCTTATCAGCATGCAATCAGGGTCTAATATATGAAAGGAATGAATGGAAGAAGTGAGAGGTAGGTGGAAGTTGGAATAAGGTAAATATGGGAATGAGACCCAAAAAAGTCACTTCTAAAAGGCAACAAGACAATTGCGTGCAAATAAAAGAATTGTTTTCTTATAACTTGCAAGAGAGATTATTCTTAAAAGCAGTGGTTTGTTATGATTGCACTTCATGCAGATTCAGAAACAATAGGAACATTAGTCATTGCATGACACTAAAGAAGACAAAAAGTCATTTGTTATTTGTGCTACACCAGAGTATTAGCCCATATTTTTTCCAGTGCTGTCTATGAGTTTGTCCCTCAGCTGTTTGTGTAAAATAAAGTGATGGAATACCTTAAGCAGGAATATTAATATAAAGCACATCAGGCCTGAAGAACGTAAGGAACTTCATGTAGTGTCTGGCCTCCCTTTTCCAAGCTTGCATGGATATTTTTGTCTAGTAGGCCATAAAGTGTTACGGGAGCTCATTTTCTTTTCAAAGGAGTCTCCTTTGATTATTTTCATTCATGTGTGTTTGTTTGTACTGTGGGATCAGGAAATATGGCTCTGGTGTGTTCCATTAACACTCGCATTTGCCCTCTTTTCCTCTGGTAAACCTGTCTTCCATGTTGTAGCTAAAGTCTTTCAGTGTGCACTAACTCAATGGAGACAGGTTTGTGGTTGTTTTTGGATTTGTGCTTGTTTATTACAAATGGGAATGGGTGTGGACACAAGCTTACATAAAACATCTCAGTGAGACTCTTTCAGCATACTAGTCATCCAGCTGAATTCATTCGGCATTAAGTAATTTCACAAAAATGTGCTTTGGAGTCTTCTTCCAGGGAAACAGATTGACCGACGCCAACTTTAAGTGCTTGGTAGATGTTTTTTGTGGAGCTTTGTTATCATTCATGATAGTTTCATGAAGTCTCTTCCGTAATTTGTTCCTAACTGTTTTTATTGCAGTATGTTGTTTCCATCACATTCAGCAGAACAAATTCATGTACAGTGGGGCAAAAAAGTATTTAGTCAGCTACAGATTGTGTAAGCTCTCAGAATTAGAAAGATGAGAGAGGTCTGTAATTTTCATCATAGCTACACTTCAACTATGAGAGACAAGAGAAAAAAAATCCAGGAAATCACATTGTAGGACTTTTAAAGAATTTAATTGTAAATTATGGTGGAAAATAAGTATTTGGTCAATAACAAAAGTTCAACTCAGTACTCTGTAACATAACCTTTGTTGGCAATGACAGAGGTCAAACATTTCCTGTAAGTCTTCAGCAGGTTGGCACACACTGTAGCTGGTATTTTGGCCCATTCCTCCATGCAGATCTCCTCTAGAGCAGTGATGTTTTGGGGCAACATGGACTTTCAACTCCCTCCACACATTTTCTATGGGGTTGAGGTCTGGAGACTGGCTAGGCCACTCCAGGACCTTGAAATGCTTTTTACGGAGCCACTCCTTCATTGCCCGAGCGGTGTGTTTGGGATCATTGTCATGCTGGAAGATCCAGCCACGTTCCATCTTCAATGCTCTCACTGATGGAAGGAGGTATTGGCTTAAACTCTCATGATATATTCTTTAAAAATCCTACAATGTGATTTTTCCTCATTGTGTCTCTCATAGTTGAAGTGTACCTTTGATGACAATTACAGACCTCTCTCATCTTTCTAAGTAGGAGAACTTGCACAATCAGTGACTGACTAAATACTTTTTTGCCCCACTGTATGTGTAGTAATTTATACAAGCCTGATTTTGCGAATGTTTTTATCAGAAGGAACTTAGAAGTAAGATGTAATACACGCATGTACCTTAGCAGTTAAGGTCTTGCTAGAGTTGTAGCAGCAACCACCCCACAACCATTTGGTCACTACACAAAAATGCTGAGTTACTACACTCTACCCCTTCTACCTTTTCTGACACTTTCATTTTGACTTTGTTTCCTCTAGACTTCTAACCACGGTAGTTGGAGCTCCTGGGGGCCATGGGGTACATGCTCTCGGTCATGCGGAGGCGGAGTACAGTTTGCACAACGTCTGTGCAACAACCCCCCTCCTCGCAACAATGGCCGGTACTGCACAGGAAAGAGGGCCATCTACAGGTCTTGTAATGTTACTCCCTGCCCCACACAAAGTGAGAACCTCCAACACACAGACAAAGACAAAGCAACACACATATACAAAACATACACATACAAAAGTTTGGGTACTACTAATCTAATGTAGCTGTATTATAAAAAAAAATGAAAGAAACTTGGCACAGTTTTTACAGAGAACAAACTGAGATGTACCATATTTCTGCTCATTTTAATGCATTAAACTTTAAACCATACAGGAACAAACTTCAAACCCTCAAGTTTAAACCATACAGAAACAAAAATAAACATATAATTTGATGTGGAAAAGATGACCACTTTTCCAGCTTATCCACCAGTGTTTGTTGATTGTTAACTATATAACTCCATTATATGTAGCTCCTGCACATACTTGTCTACTTGTAACTGATTTTGAACTCAATGAAATGTTCAAATTTTTTAATGTTTTTAATATCCACTTATGGGTATACACCCAAATGTATATACATAATCACAACACATGCACTCATGCCCTCTAATATGCTTTGTTGTGTCTATGTTAGGTAAGAGTTTTAGGCTAGAACAGTGTGAGGCGAGAAATGGACCTCAGACTGACCCTAAAGGAGTCAAGACGTTTGTAGAATGGGTGCCTAAATATGCTGGTGTGCTGCCAAAGGACATGTGCAAGTTAACTTGTAGGGCAAAAGGCACTGGATATTATGTAGTGTTCTCCCAAAGGGTAAGTTTTATTGGAAAGTCATTTATAATATTGCAATGCTCAGTTTGTTTAATAACTCTTTATTGTATTTTGTAGCATTATGTGTCGACCTGTATCTTATTGTATGGTAATAGGTGATTAAGTTTGACAAATTTGAATAACATAATTTCTAAGGACCAGTTCAATGCTCATTAATAACTACTTCACTGGAATGTACAGTGGTGCTTGAAAGTTTGTGAACCCTTTAGAATTTTCTATATTCCTGCATAAATATGACCTAAAACCTCATCAGATTTTCACACAAGTCCTAAAAGTAGATCAAGAGAACCCAGTTAAACAAATGAGGCAAAAATATTATACTTAGTCATTTATTTATTGAGGAAAATGATCCAATATTACATATTAGTGAGTGGCAAAAGTATGTGAACCTCTAGGATTAGCAGTTAATTTGAAGGTGAAATTAGAGGCAGGTGTTTCCAGTCAATGGGATGACGATCAGGTGTGAGGGGGCACCCTGTTTTATTTAAAGAACAGGGATCTATCAAAGTCTGCTCTTCACAACACACGTTTGTGGAAGTGTATCATGGCACGAACAAAGGAGATTTCTGAGGAGCTCAGAAAAAGAGTTGTTCAATCTCCCATTGGCTAATGATAATGTTCATGAGTCCACCATCAGAAGAACACTGAACAACAATGGTGTGCATGGCAGGGTTGCAAGGAGAAAGCCACTGCTCTCCAAAAAGATCATTGCTGCTCGTCTGCAGTTTGCTAAAGATCACGTGGACAAGCCAGAAGGCTATTGGAAGAATGTTTTGTGGACGGATGAAAAAGGAGACCAAAATAGAACTTTTGGTTTTTTTTTTTAAAAGAAAAGTGTAGTTATGTTTGGAGAAAAAAGGAAAACAACTGCATTCCAGCATAAGAGCCTCTTATCCCATCGTGTGTTTGTGAAACATGGTGGTGGTAGTATCATGGTTTGGGCCTGTTTTGTTGCGCATTTTGCTGCATCTGGGCAGGACGGCTTGCCATCATTGATGTGGAACAATGAATTCTGAATGATATCAGAGAGATTCTAAAGGAAAAGTCAGGACATCTGTCCATGAAAAACTGAATCTCAAGAGAAGTGGGTCATGCAGCAAGACAATGACCCTAAGCACACAAGCCGTTTATACCAAAGAATGGTTACAGAAGAATAAAGTTTCAGCTGTTTTGGAATGGCCAAGTCAAAGTCCTGACCTTAATACCAATGGAAAATGTTTGTGGGAAGGACCTGAAGTGAGCCAGCTAATGTGAGGAAACCCACCACCCATCCCAGAGCTGAAGCTGTTCTGTACGGAGGAATGGGCTAAAAATTCCTCCAAGCCGGTGTGCAGGGGACTGATCAACAGCTACAGGAAGTCGTTTTTAGCTGCAGTTATTGCTGCACAGGGGGGTCACACCAGATACTGAAAGCAAAGGTTCACATTTACTTTTGCCACCTCACTAATATGTAACCCAGAACAGCTCCTAATATGTAATATTGGATCATTTTCCTCAATAAATAAATGACCAAGTATAATATTTTGTCTCATTTGTTTAACTGGGTTCTCTTTATCTACTTTTAGGACTTGTGTGAAAATCTGATGATGTTTTAGGTCATATTTATGCAGAAATATAGAACATTCTAAAGGGTTCACAAACTTTCAAGCACCACTGTACTTAAGAATGAAAAGTGCCTCTGGTTGAAAATTACCAACCACAGTGAAAGACATGAAATATTGTTTTTCCTCAGGTGATAGATGGGACTGAGTGTAGGCCCTACAGCAGCTCAGTGTGTGTGAAAGGGGCATGTGTGCGCACCGGCTGTGATGGAATCATAGGCTCCAGGCTGCATTATGACAAATGTGGCATTTGTGGTGGAGACAGCACAGGATGTGTAAAAGTAGCTGGCAACTTCACTAGGAAAAGGTAGGAAAGCATGGTGGATTCTTACTATTCCTAACATTCTTAATAATTTTGTAACATGAATTGTCCTTAAACATTCCATACTAGCAGGTAAAATACACTCATTGTCACCCACATAGAAATGTCGGATTGCTGCAAAACCCGGCACGCAGTTATATCACAGGCAGATATGTAAATGATTACAGGAATGGTCTGATTAGACACTGGGTCTTGCCACAAGAGGGTGTAAAAATGCTTCCCCTGCTGCTCTATAAAAAGGCTCTCAGAGGCTGCTTTTGGTACCTCTTGGTGAGAGATTGTTAGATTGTTGACTGCTTGGCATGCCTGTGAGATGCACACTAAGACATTTTGCTCAGCTGACAGACTTTGAGCGGGGACGCATCATTGGACTGAGAGAAGCAGGATGCTCAGGAAAATTAAACGAATTGCTCGCCATCTAGGCTGTTCTGACCTAGCTGTTAGGAGGTGTTGGGAGCAGTGGTTCTGTGAGGGCACACACAGCGAACAGGCTCTGGATGGCCCAGACAGACCACCAGTAGAGAGGATAGTTTCATCCGCTAACAAGCACAGCTCCCACAGTTTCATTGTCTGCCATCCAGACACAGGTGGCACCATCACTACACACACCTATCTCTGCCCGGACCATTTCCAGGTGCTTAGCAGAAGGAAATTTGTTGTTATGGTTCCCAGTACATGGACTGCTATGGACTGGGACCATATCGTCTTTAGCGCTTCAATCCTGCCTTTCCTGTGGAGCGACACACTGCCCCAATTGCTAGCGTGATGATCCGGGGAGCCATTGCATACAACAGTCCCCTAGTTGTGATACGAGGGACACTAACGGTTCAGCAATATGTGCAGGACATCCTGCGACCACGTGTTGTCTCTCATGACAGGGCTTCCAACTGGCATTTTCAGCAGGGTCATGCTCGCCCACACACAGCAAGAGTCTCTGCCAGATTGCAGCACAGCCCGGTTGAGTGATATATCATCAATTGAGTATTTATGGGACCAGCTGGGACGTCAGCTTCAGAAAACTCTGTACACTACCCAAAAGTAGCCTCTGAGAGCCTTTTAATAGAGCAGCAGGGGAAGCACTTTTGCGCCCTCTTGTGACAAGATCCAGTGTCTAATCAGACGACACCTGTAGGCATTTATATATCTGTCTGTGACATAACTGCATGCCGAGATTTGCAGCGATTCAACATTTCTATCTGGGTGCTTTATTTTTTTTGTCAATGAGTGTATACAGTGGTGCTTGAAAGTTTGTGAACCCTTTAGAATTTTGTATATTTCTGCATAAATATGACTTAAAACATCATCAGATTTTCACACAAGTCCTTAAAGTAGATAAAGAGAACCCAGTTAAACAAATGACACAAAAATATTATACTTGGTCATTTATTTATTGAGGAAAATGATTCCAATATTTGCATATTTAGTGAGTGTCATGGACAGATCTGGTGTCACTGACATTTTCCTTTAGAATTCTTCTGATATCATTCAGAATTCATTGGTTCCATCAGTGATGGCAAGCCGTCTCTTGCCAGGGATGCAGCAAAACAAAGCCCAAACCATGATACTACCACCACCATGTTTCACAGATGGGATAAGGTTCTTATGCTGGAAATGCAGTGTTTCCTTTCTCCAAACATAACACTTTTCTTTTTAAACCACAAATCTCTATTTGTGGTCTCATCCGTCCACAAAAACATTCTTCCAAACTAGCCTTCTGGCTCGTCCACATGGATTCTTTTAGCAAACTGCAGACAAATGCAGCAGATGTTCCTTTTGGAGAGGCAGTTGGCTTTCTCCTTGAAAACCCTGCCCATCCACACCATTGTTGTTCAGTTGTTTTTTCTGATGATGACCTCGCCAACCTATTATACCCCTTGCTCTGGAGTGGATCTTTGTTGGTCGACCACTCTGGGGGGAGGGTAATAATGGTCTTGAATTTCCTCCATTTGTACACAATCTGTCCTGGAACTTGTGGATTGGTGGGAGTCCAAACTCTTTAGAGATGGTTGTATAAACCTTTTCCAGCCTGATGAGCATCAACAAAACTCTTTTTCTGAGGTCCTCAGAAATCTCCTTTGTTCGTGCCATGATACACTTCCACACAACATGTGTTGATGTGAAGAGCAGACTTTGATTAGATCCCTGTTCTTTAAAATAAAACAGGACGTGCCCACTCACACCTGATTGTCATCCCATTGATTGAAACACCTGGGCCTCTAATTTCCTACCTTCAAATTTAAAACTGGCTAACCCTAGAGGTTCACATTACTTTTTTGCCACTCACTAATAGGTATATATTGGATCATTTTCCTCAAATTAAATAAATGACCAAGTTATAATATTTTTGTCTCATTTGTTTTAAACTGGGTTCTCTTTTATCTACTTTTATATTTTTGTCTCATTTGTTTAACTGGGTTCTCTTTATCTACTTTTAGGACTTGTGTGAAAATCTGATGATGTTTTAGGTCATATTTATGCAGAAATATAAAAAATTCTAAAGGGTTCACAGACTTTCAAGCACCACTGTTGGTGTCCCAATACTTTTGTCCATATACTGTATGTCTTGCTGGACCAAAAGAGTGAGCTATGAAGTGAGTGATGTACGAAGCATTAAGCCTTTAAACCTGCTTCATCTTTCTTTCTCTCTTCTCACCTGTAGTAAGGGATATACGGATGTGGTGAAGATCCCAGAGGGTTCGACTCATATCAAGATCCGTCAGTACAAGCCAATGGGCCAGACTCATTTTACTGCCTATCTAGCCCTCCGTCGGCCTGGAGGAGAGTACCTGCTCAATGGCAAGTTCATGATATCCACCTCTGAGACAATCATCCCCTTGAATGGCACCGTGCTCAACTACAGTGGATGGAGCCAGCACAATGAGGCCCTTCACAGCACAGGGCCTGGGGCTCTCCAAGAAAGCCTTGTAGTACAGATACTAGCAACTGACTCTAAGAAGCCACTAGATATACGTTACAGCTTCTTTGTGCCACACAAGTCATCACTTCCACCTCGGAAATCCATAACGAATTCCGCGACATCTGCAACGTTGTCCCGCGATGATATTTTGACAATGACCACAGAGTTGCTATCTACCACAGAACCACCTTCGGTGACCCCACCTGGGCCCCGATGGGTGACAGGGCCATGGATGACCTGCTCCAGGACTTGTGATGCAGGCTGGCAAAGTCGTACTGTCCAGTGCAAAGACCCACAAGGTAAGCTAGCTAAAGGATGTTCACTGGGAGACAGACCTTCAGCCTTTAAACACTGCCAGGCTAAAAAATGCTGAAGACCCCTAGAGAAATATATACATGGGAAACGTCGTATACTTGGATGCATGACTCATCCTTCCTGTGTCCTGTGGAAGAACTCTCAAGAAGAATCAGATAAACCGGAGCACATAGCATTTTATGACCTGAACAGTCATGTGCTTCATGTCTGAACTTTGTCACTGTGGAACTTTGTCTGCATTTTTCTTTATTTCTGACCCTGGACTAGAAGTGTCGGTCCAGGCCTGTAACGCAATGCAGTGGTTTCACCTACTGTCTGGATTCACTGACGAGTCAACAGTATGAAGTCACTCATATTTTGCCCATCACAACCCTTGTGCAGTCATTCTTTACTGGAATGCAGTGCATTACAGAGCATGCATTTCTAAACTTAAACTACAACCTAGAAAAAACACAAGCAGGAATTAATCACAGATGCAAGTATATAAGAATCCATAGTCTAGTGCTATGGAGTCTGACAGCTGTTACAATTGTGCAGACTGTCTGTAAATGGATACTTGCCAACAAAGTAAAGTTTTATGGGTGTACACTACACTGATTAGCCATAACATTAAAACCACTGACAGGTGAAGTGAATAACAGTCACACTCTGTTGCTCTGGGCACTGTTCTGCTGAGAAATGTTGGGTCTTGGCATTCATATGAATGTTACTTTGACACGCACCACCTACCTAAACATAGTTGCAGACCAATTACTCCCCCTCAAGGCAACAGTTTTAATGTTATGTCTGATTGGTGTACGTTCCCACACTTACATCCGGTTCACTTATATGGCTGAATGTTTCATTAACACTTCACCATTACTGAAAGATAGTAGTTTGAGAACTGTTGCCATCTTTATGGCTGTCTGAGTTTTTGTTTGTGGTTTTCTTTCTTTTTGTATATATGTGTACTAGACTACGTGCAAATGACAGAACTAAGATCTCACACCTCACGTTGCACATGTTAATGCACCCAGGGCAAATTAACACGATGCACAGACACAGCAATAATGTTCATGTATGTTCATTTTAAACAGATCATGCAATTTCGTTACCACAAAGACCACTTCTCAGACATGTGATCTGTTTTAACACAACACAAGCCTCATACGCGAAAACAAACATCACGTAGGTCAAGCTTAGGTCAGGAGACATTTCAGTGGGATTCTGAAATGGTTTAACAGAATATAATACTTTTATGTAGTACCAAGTTCCATATGATACCTGACAACTATCCACTGCTGAAATGCAATCGGCTGTAACTTGTGGATCAGAAAGAATTCATACACACAGTACTGTCTCATTATGGGGAAATGGCTTCGGTATAAGACAGAAAACACAGCACTGAAATCATAATTTATTGTTTGTATAACTGGTATGTGAAAATACTTGATGAATTTATTTATTGTTACGGTTTTCTATCATAATTACTATTTAACTAGGAATATGAATATGACTGAGCAGAGTATTTTGTTTTTAAGAAAATGTTCAACTCATCTTCAGAATATGTATATAAAATCAATATATTTAAATGTTCTTCGTTATTATCTTCATTATCCTAACTCTCTGGGCCAAAACAAAAACAGGTCTGATGTTTTCATGCCTCCCTTTGCCTCAGTAACAGCACGGTGTCTTTCAGGTAAGATTCTACCAGTGCATTTAAGATATATTTTGTCCAGTTTAGCATAGTATACTACTACAAGACCATTGAGCTAGTGATTGTAGCTGTCACTGTCAGCGTTTCATAAGCTGCTCTAATTACTTCCACAAGATTCCAATAGGATTGATGTCTCTGCTCTGTTTGTCAGTGTCCCAAATACAGTGACTCCCTTTTAAGGTGTGTTTGCCAATTTTGTGACCTACATATTCCAATCTCATTGACACTTATCTTCACGTATTTTGCATCCAAGTCTGGCCAATAACTCAGGTGCATAACCTGTTGACATTGAAGAAACAGTTGCTGCTGTTCGTGGCAAAAGGGACATTAGATTGAGATTTATTCTTACTTTCACAGCTGTATTTCTATAATTCTTTAAATCCAATGCAAGCACTGAACAGAGAAGAAAGAAGAAATTCAATACTGTTCGTTTAGTACATCACAGGCGTCTGATCACAGAGGCTGAACATTTTCTCACTTTGTTTATGGACACCTGTCAGATCCTACTCCATTCAACTGACAAACTGCTCTGGAGTTTCCCGTTGAAGTCAGCCAGCTGGAATTAAGACTACGAAGACATCCAACTTTTACACAAAAATTAAGACAGTTGGGACAAGTAATAAATGGTAAATTCAGTTATATGAAGTAATTCTGCTGTCTTTAATATAACTGACACTGAAAAACATGTATCATTGGAAATAAATGACTAAATACTGTCTAAATGCCCAAGTGTATGTGGACACTATGTGGTTGTTAAACATCTTCTTCTAAAATCATATGCATGGCATCGATCTGTAGTTTGTTGATCCCTCTTTGTTGCTATAACAGTCACAACTCTTCTGGAAAGGCTAGACTTTGGAACACGAGCAAAGAATTTGCTTCCATTCAGTCAGTAAGTGATGTTGAGATCTGGGCTGTGTACGCCAGCCACCTCATCCCTTGGGAGCTGCAACAGCAACCCTTGTCCAGGATAATCTCGCCTTGAATTTTCGCTTGTCTCAAATAATTGGATTAAATAATTCTGACAGCTATATAATTTATATTAAATGTTCAAATTCAATATGTATAGTAAATGGAAACAATATGCATACAGTGGTGCTTGAAAGTTTGTGAACCCTTTAGAAGTTTCTATATTTCTGCATAAATATGACCTAAAACATCATCAGATTTTCACACAAGTCCTAAAAGTAGATAAAGAGAACCCAGTTAAACAAATGAGACACAAATATTATTACTTGGTCTTTATTTATTGGGGAAAATGATCCAATATACATATTAGTGAGTGGCAAAACAATGTGAGCCCTTTGCTTTCAGTATCTGGTGTGTGACCCCCCTGTGCAGCACAATAACTTCGCTAAACGTTTCCTGTAACTGTTGATCAGTCCTGCACACCGGCTTGGAGGAATTTTAGGCCCATTCATCCATACAGCTTCAGCTCTGGATGTTGGTGGGTGTTTCCTCACATTAGCTGCTCGCTTCAGGTCCTTCCACAACATTTCCATTGGATTTAAGGTCAGGACTTTGACTTGGCCCATTCCAAAACATGAACTTTATTCTTTCTTTAACCATTCTTTGGTAGAACGGCTTGTGTGCTTAGGGTCGTTGTCTTGCTGGCATGGACCCACCTTCTCTTGAAGATTTTCAGGTCATGGGAACAGATGTTCCTGACATTTTCCTGTAGAATTCTCTGATTAATCAGAATTCATTGTTCCATCAATGATGGCAAAACCGTCCTGCCCCAGGATGCAGGCAAAAAGGAGGCCCCAAAACCATGGATACTACCACCCTCTATGTTTCACCAAGATGGGGTAAGGATTCTTATGCTGGAATGCAGTGTTTTCCTTTCTCCAAGCATAAACACTTTATCTTTTAAAACCAAAAAAAGTTCTATTTTGGTCTCATCCGTCCACAAAACATTCTTCCAAAATAGCCTCTGGCTCGTTTTCCACGTGATCTTAGGGCAAATTGCAGATGAGCAGCAATGTTCTTTTTGGAGAGGCGTGGCCAGCAAAGTGGCTTTTCTTCTTGCGGGGACCCTGCCCATTGCACACCATTGTTGTTCAGTGTTCTTTCTGATGGGGGTGGACTCATGAACATTAACATTAGCCAATGTGAGAGAGGCCTTCAGTTGCTTATAAGTTACCCTGGGGTCCCTTTGTGACCTCACCAACTATTACACTCCTTGCTCTTGGAGTTGATCTTTGTTGGTCGACCACTCTGGGGGAGGGTAAACAATGGTCTTGGAATTTCCTCCATTTGTAACACCAGTTCTGTCTGATTGTGGATTTGGTGGGAGTCCAAAACTCATTAGAGAGATGGTTTTGGTAAACATTTTCAATGCCATGATGAGCATCAACAGCTCTTTCTCTGAGCTGTCGATCAGAAATCTCCTTTGTTCGTGGACCATGATACACTTCCACAAAAACATGGTGCTATGAAGAGCAGGGACTTTGGTGATAGATCCCTGTTCTTTAAAATAAAAACAGGGTGCCCACTACACCTGATTGTCATCCCATGATTGGAAACATCTGACTCTAATTTCACCTTCAAAATTAGAACTGCTAATCCTAGAGGTTCACATACTTTTGCCACTCACTAATTGTAATATTGGATCATTTTCCTCAATAAATAAATTACCAAATATAATATTTTTGTCTCATTTGTTTAACTGGGTTCTCTTTATCTACTTTTAGGACGTGTGTGAAAATCTGATGATGTTGTAGGTCATATTTATGCAGAAATATAGAAACTTCTAAAGGGTTCTCAAACTTTTATGCACCACTGTATGGAAGTCTAGATTTATACTCATTTCAGGACAATGACCTGATCTGTTTAGAACGGAGTCACATTAATGAAGTTCAATCATGCTAGCAGTTAAATACTAACATATCGGAGGGCATTATTAATCTTGGGTAAGATATTTAAAACAAATTACACCTTACTGTCAGTTCCACAACAAGGTTCTACATTCATGACTACCTACAAGGTAAGGTAAGAGAGGTTCTTTGGAAAACGGGCACCTCTTTCTTCTTGACAGCAATCTGTTTTCTCTGTTCATAAACATAGTGTTCATTGAACCTGAAAGCACTGCTAGCATTATTTCTTCCTACAAAACATTTATCGGACAGATTGTGCAAAAACACCAGCCCAAACTCCACGGGAAAAGAACGCGGTGAAGCTTTGTGGAACTGTGAAGTGGTAGTGCCATCTGTTGGCCATATTCTATCTTTGCACGAAAAACAAAAGTTTGCCTACACCCCTACTAATTGATGTCTGTTATAGATAAGTTCACCACGATTACGTTAATAATACACTCACTGACAGTTGTTGGGATCGAATGAAACTTTGTATGATGATGATATATGTGAGTGATTATAATATTATAGCAAAAAGGATAAGGTTATTAGGGAAAACCGTGCAATTTAAAGAAGGCTATAGTGCCCTGTTGGGCCGCCTCAAGTCTGGATACAAGATGAGACACGGTTCGGCATTGCAGGCAAACAGGCTCTGTATGGTATCCTGCAGCACATTTGTCCACAAATGTTGGGTCTGTAGATCCTGTACACTTGTGCACTCGTATAGGTTGCCAAAGCTGGTGTCCCAGCTGGTCCCATAAATTCTTGATTGTCAATAAATCTGGTGACCAGGCAGGCCAATGAAGTAGTGTTGCAATCTGGCGGAGACCTAACTGGGAAACCCTTGTGTGTGGTTGAGCATTACCCCCTGAAAAATGTCAGTTGGAAGCCCTGCCATGCAAGGCAACACGTGGCCTCAGGACATCCTACACAAATAACGCTGAGCTGTTAGTGGCCCTCGTAAAGCAGTACTAGGGGTGATCAACTGTCATATCTAATGGCTCTCCAGATCATCACACAAGCAGTTGGGGCAGTATGTCACTCCACAGCAAAGGTAGGATTGAAGCCATGAGGCCTCCATACTCAAACCCAACCAGCGTTGGATCCCAAAGGGAACAGAACTGTTGCTAAAGACGATATAATTCCAGTCCGTATCAGTCCAGGTTTCTCGTTCACCACTGCAAATTACATGCAATGGCCACAGTGACAGCAAATTTCCTTCTACAAAGCTGCTTGTGCTTGTAGGGGGTTCAAACAATCCTCTCCACTGGTGGTCTGCCTGAGCCGCCCAGAGCCTGTTGGCCATGTGCGAGTGCCCTTGCCAAAGCACTGCTCCCAACACCTCCTAACAGCTAGGTCAGACAGACCATCCTGCTTCTCTCAATCCAGTGATGCGCCCCCTATCAAAGTCTGTCTAATGGGCAAAATGTATTTGAGTGTGTCGTGGAGGCATGTCTAGCAGTCAATGATTTCTCACCAAGATGTAAACTACCCAAAAGTAGGCTAGACATAACTGCATGCCAGGTTTTGCACCAATCCACCATTTCTATCTGTTGGCATTATTTTTGTGAATGGTGTGGGTTTCCTCCAGTTTCCTCTCACAACCCAGAGATATGTGTTACGTGAACTTTTGTCTCAAAAGTGTGTGTGTGTGTGTGTGTGTGTGTGTGTGTGTGTGTGTGTGTGTGTGTGTGTGTGTGTGTGTGTGCCCTACCCACTGAGTTGGTATTACCTGGTAATGTCGCCATCCTGACAAAGGATGGCCAACAGGTCATTAGACGCTCTCTTGTTACATGGTCTCATTGCGCCATCTGGTGGACATCTATATATCTTTGCGAAACATAAGGAGCCACTGGTTGCATTTAAGGTGGACCACAACACCCATCTCTTGAGCAACCCAAGGAAAACTCTCATTAGGATATTCATTTCCTTTCACCAGCACGCCATTATGTTAGTTAATAACTGAATGATACTGGTTTCTTAACTTCAATTAAAGAAACCGGTTCCTCGATTAGATTACACATACGGGGATCCAGTACTATGCTACGTGTGTGAGTCATGTTTCCAGCTTTTGAGCTTGTTAGTAATGAGGAATTCATCAGATGGAACAGAAGAGTTGGGTGAGATTTTGCACGTATGTTAAAGGCACAGTGCGTTGTTGGAGTATATCCACAGATTTGATCGTTATCTGGATTTATGGTCCCTTTCAGGCGGGCCAGTGTTGTTTTGTTCTTGAACGTCCCGTTCCGTTCACGGTCACCAACCAGACCCCTTTCATTAGAGACTTAATTCAATTAGCTCCACTGAAACAAATTGTTTTCCAGACTATATGAAGCTGTCGCAAGAAGTAGAGACAGTAACACTGGCTTACTTATTTTTAAGGGCTTCAAAAACAGAACCGACTTGTGAGAGGGTTTTAAAGAGCAGGGACATTGGAGAGGGAGGGGAACTCGGCTCATGAACTCCACTTGAAAGAAGCTATTCCGCCTTAAGAGTTTGACGGCTGTACTTTCCGAGTCTGAACTGCCTGCCCTTGTCCTCCAGTCTGCACGTAGGGAAGACAGATAAATCTGACGATAGTCAGCTGTCTGCCATCACCTATTACGCAAACTGGTGATCCCGGGAGTCCCGTTTCTGCTAATGGAAATCATGAACTGTTCCTTTCCATACGCAAATGTGTTTAGTATTCTGGTATATCATCGAGTATGAAACGTTTTGTAGTAGAACTGTTTACGTGAGCGTTGCAGAGGAGAAATGAATCCCAGAGAATGGGGTCAGCAAGGAGAACGTGTGTAGGGGGAGTGTTTTAGCCCAGCAAAGCCCTACTCTACTGTGATTAATTATAGTGGCCCCGCGCCAGGGCTGTCCTGCGTTTCGTTGCGCACGAGATTTCGTCGCTGTGAGATCAAACAGGCTCCAGGAAAGGGGTGGTCCCGTTCGGGGGCTTCTGTATATATAGCAAGCCGGTCTCAACTTGGGTGTAAGAGAAAAGCAGAGCAAAGAGATAGTAAGTCAAAGGAAGCTTATTCGCCTTAACAGCTGATAGCACAGATAGAAGCGTTTTGAATATACATTTGCTCTGAATAGAAATTCATCTGCAGCAAAGGACTGAGCACGGAGGACAGAAGTGTTCAGATTAATTCAAACGTTTTGCTCAGCATTTCTACTTCGCACTGTATGTTTTAGATTTTAGAGGAAAGGGTTTTTGTGGGTTCAGGTTGATCCACGCACATCAACTTTTCTCAGACTGAGAAAATCCCTGAGCGCCTTTTCTGAAGGATTATGATGCCATTTATCCGTGTCGCGCTGGGTTTCATTGCTGCGCTGTGCGTTAACGCGGCGCAAAGCGCATGGGAGGAAACGACGGTTATCCCAGAGAAACTCCACTCGCACGAGACCGAAAAGGAGCCGACCTTTAGTTCAGAGGCCCGGGAGAAGGAATCGGAAATGCTGTTCTATCAACTGGAGATCTTTGGGAAACGGATTGTGTTGGAGTTGGAGCCAGACATGAATTTCCTGGCGCCTGGATTTGTGCTTCATGTGGTGGGAAAACCAGAGAGCCAGCGGGAGCTTGACAGCTCGGGGGAGGTGCGCTGCTTCTACTCGGGTACGGTGAACGGTGAGAAAGACTCTGCAGCAGCCTTAAACGTGTGCCATGGACTCAGAGGCGGCTTTTACTTTGGTGGTGAAGAGTACTTCATTCAGCCAGCCAATACAACCGGTGAGAGTGGTTCATCTGATGGGGACATTCATATCCTTCGTTGGAGAAGCCGAGCGTTCGTTCCAGAGGACTCTGGCTCCAAATGTGGTGTCAGTGAGGACGAGGAGAAAGTCCGCGCGCACCACGAGACGCATTCAAAAGACGAGCCAACCTCAACTCCACCAGAGTCCCAAGGTAACTTGGAAATGATTCAAAGGTTTGCTTTAATGACATTTTAACGAAGTTTATTTTTCCATTTCTGCACTCTGTCATAAGTACTCAGCTTTGTGTGCAATTATGCAAGCGCCTGCACTTTCTGCTCATGCTGCAATTCATCGTGCATATAATACCAGTGAAGTCAGCTTGCCGTAAATGGGTTAACCTGAACAGAAAGGAAAATGGGAGGGTGGGTAGTCCTCTGTGATGACGTAGGAGGGAGTGGAAGAAGGCAGGAGGACTGGTGAAACGTGGAAAAAAACTTCCTGACCAAGCATGTTGCGCAGGTCAGCACTCCCTGCTAAAAAAAGACCAGCATGTGTGGTTTCACACCTGGTATGCTGGTAAACCTGACAAGTACCAGAAGACCAATCGAGTTCACCAGCTAAACCATCAGTAGACTAACCAGAATAAGCCCTACTGACCATTATACCAGCATCCATAAGCAGTTCTACAACATAAGCAAGTCTTTAAGCAGGGCCAGCAGACATTTCCACAGGAGAACTCTAGATGGATCATATTAATGAGCACTAAACTAAGTCATAGTGCAAGTTCTCAAAACACTTCCAATATCCAAAACATTTAATTACACATTCCTCCTCCGATATTTCTGAAAATTTTCTGGGGGACTGTGGTGGCCTAGCGGTTAAGGTACTGGACTACAGACATAAAGGTCTGGGGTTCAAATCCCACCTCTGCCAAGCTGCCACTGTTGGGTCCTTGAGCAAGGCCCTTAACCCACAATTGCTTGGATTGTAAGAGTGTATCAATTGTAAGTCGCTCTGGATAAGGGTGTCTGCTAAATGCTGTAAATGTAAATGTAATGTAAATGAAAAAAGTCTGAAGAAATGGCCACATACATGTAGAAGTATAAGTTATTATTTCTCAGCTGATGTCCATATTCTGTTCTTGTTCCAGCACATCATCGGTCCCGTCGCTTTGTGTCCACTCCACGATATATGGAAATCATGATTGTGGCAGATCAGTCTATGGCAGAATTCCATGGAGCTGGGCTCAAGCCGTACCTTCTAACCATTATGGCAGTTGCAACTCGCCTGTACCGCCATCCAACTATCCATAATTCAATTTCACTTGCTGTGGTGAAGCTTATGGTTATATATGATGAAGAACAGGGACCTGAGGTATCCACAAACGCTGCCCTCACCTTGAGGAACTTCTGCCAGTGGCAAAAACAGCACAATCCTGTCAGCGATCGACACCCAGAACATTATGACACTGCTGTGCTATTCACCAGACAGGTAAGAACTCCCGTCAATAACAATTGCATTTATGACTTTAAGATTGGACAGGAGCATGTTTGTAAATGTATCTGATCTTCATTGTTAGGACCTTTGTGGGGCTCATTCGTGTGACACCTTGGGAATGGCTGATGTCGGTACAGTGTGTGATCCTGACCGAAGCTGCTCCATCATTGAGGATGATGGCCTGCAAGCTGCTTTCACTGTTGCACATGAGCTCGGTAAGAACATTTTCTTTGCCTTGTCCATTCTATGATAGCAGAGGAAAGGTATAACTATATTATGGAAAGGCAAACTGAATTGAAGTCTAATTTAACTGTACTCTAGGTCATGTGTTCAACATGCCCCATGATGATGCTAAGCAGTGTGCTAGTATTAATGGTGACAACTGGAACTCCCACATGATGGCTTCCACTCTGTCCAACCTGGACCAGCTGCAGCCTTGGTCTCCCTGCAGTGCACTGATGGTCACATCGTTCCTTGACAACGGCCATGGTCATTGTCTGCTGGACAAACCACAGAAGCCTCATCAACTACCACAAGCCCTGCCCGGTTCAGTGTACAGTGCAGACCATCAGTGTCGTCTCACATTTGGAGAGGAGTCACAGCATTGCCCTGACCTGAGCACAACCTGTGCTGCTCTCTGGTGCACTGTCACTACAGCAAATGGTCTTCTGGTCTGCCAAACCAAGAACTTCCCATGGGCTGATGGAACACCGTGTGGATATAACAGCTACTGTTTGGCAGGCCAGTGTTTGAGCAGTAGTGATGCAGCCAAATTTCAGGTAAATGCCATTTGGTGGTCATTTGTGGAGCATGCTCTCTGCTGTTTGTCAGGACATATCTGACAGTTTCTCACTATGATGTTTGCAGATTCCAGTCAATGGTGGATGGGGAACTTGGGGACCTTGGGGGGAATGCTCACGTACCTGTGGAGGTGGTGTACAGTACTCTTTCAGAGACTGTGACAATCCTATGCCTAAAAACGGAGGCAAATACTGCGAGGGTAAAAGAATTCAATATCGATCCTGTAACACTGAGGCCTGCCCTGACAGTAATGGTAAGGGTCCTAATACTGAAAATCATCCTGGAGAAATTAATTTGCATTTTTGATCTGTTAGCTAACGTGAATTTTTAATCCACTGTCTAGGCTTAACGTTCCGTGAAGAGCAGTGCCTGGCCCATAATGACATTTCCTCCCAGGTATCGTTTGGTTCAAGTGAAGGTGTTGAGTGGGTACCAAAGTATGCTGGCATATCTCCTAAAGATCGCTGCAAACTGGTTTGCAGAGCTAAGGGAACAGGCTACTTCTTCATCCTGAGGCCAAAGGTATGTATAGTATTTATGGCTGCTTAGTTTATTGTGCTAGCATTTTAGCAAGTAGTACCTGTATTTATGTTTAAATACACTAAATTAAGGTCAGAAAAATGAGACATTAATGTTGCTCTTTGTTGTCCTCAGGTGACTGATGGGACACCCTGCACCCCTGACTCCACTTCGGTTTGCGTCCAGGGCCAGTGTGTCAAGGCTGGATGTGACCGTGTGATCGGCTCAAACAAACAATTTGATAAATGTGGTGTTTGTGGAGGGGACGGCTCCACTTGCAAGAAGGTGTCTGGATCCTTGGAGTATGCCAGGTAAACACACAATTCTAGCACCTTATTGTAAACAGTGCCCTGGCTTATCTTCTAAATCACAAGGTTTAAGCAGACTGCAAACATAACCTGTCTTTGTTTCATGCTTTCAGACCTGGCTATCAGGATGTGGTAACAATCCCTGCAGGTGCCACGCACCTTGATGTCAAACAGCGATCCCCTGGTGGCCGGCGCCAGGACAACAGCTACCTGGCTGTCCACCGACAAGATGGCACGTACCTACTAAATGGCGGCTACAAGCTTACAACTCTGGAGACTGACATATCTCTGCGGGGTGCACACTTACACTACAGTGGATCGTCAGCCTCCCTGGAGCGTCTGCGTAGTTTTGCTCCTCTTCCAGAGCCACTGACCATTCAGGTACTGTCTGTAGGTGACTCTCCACGACCCCGTGTTAAGTACAGCTACTTTACCCCAATACCTGCTTCCACTTCATCTGGCACAAAGCGACGACCCATCAATGCCATTCGAGAAGCTGGAGGTGCAGAGTGGACCCTACGTGAATGGGGGCCCTGCTCAAAGACCTGTGGTGAAGGAACACAGAACCGAGACATCCTGTGTCTTGACACCCATGGTAGACCTTCACAAGACTGTCCTGTTGAATTGCAGCCTCCTTCCTCTCGGCCCTGTTCCACACATGCATGTCCTTCCTGGGTGGTGGGTGAGTGGTCAAGCTGTTCCAAGACCTGTGGTCGAGGCTTCCGGAAACGTCCTCTACAGTGTGTTGGGCACGATGGCCACGTCTTGTCTCATGACAGCTGTAATGCAAAAGATCGACCAAGACCCCTGCTAGACTTGTGTATCAAAAGTCCCTGTTAAGACAGGCTGGGACTGGGACTCTAATCCTGGTAATCATTCTGTGAAGCAGAGGCTTCGGGATACAAGGGCCCCCTATGACAGTGACTGCAAAAAAGTTTCAAGCTAGAGCAACACCTCCCACCCCTCCAACACTGGGTACAGGACACAAAGCTTGCACACTGTGTACCTGTCTAAATATATGCAATGGAGGAAGAGTGTAAAGACTATAAGGACACCTTTGCTGCTTTAGTTGCTGTTGATATGGATGTAGGTATGTGAATGTGAGTGTGAACTGAATGGCTGAAAAAATATCTATATATAGTTATTTGTACTGTCTGTCTGAGCTGGACTGGATAGGCAAGTATGCTTCATTGCAGGAACATGCATAAGAGAATCCATAAGTATAACAATATGTCATTATAAAGCTGGATGTGTAGGAAGCTATTCAATTTGAGCTAAGGTGGTAGTTTTTACCTTCCCACCCAGCCAGTTAACATCTTAACTCACTTAGACCCACAAGACACCACAGCAGAAGAATTTATGGGCTACAGCTGCATAGTTAATGTTGCTTCCACTTTGTAAGCCATACCCATTATGAGGTAACATGAGGTAAGATGGAGAGGGGATGAAACCAAAGAACATGCTTTTTGTATCTGAGGAGTGTGTGTGTGTGTGTGTGTGTGTGTGTGTGTGTGTGTGTGTGTGTGTGTGTGTAAAGGCATACATGGTGAGGGACTTCTCTCCTTCTACTACTTCATAAGTAAGTCTCTCGTGCCTTCCGAGAAGGTGTCCTTTTGTACAGAATGTCCAGACATTATTTATTTTTGTACAACTTGTTAAATATAATCTTCTCCCTTTAATTATTGTTGTATTTCCTTTTGATATTATATTGAAATAAAAGAAGGATGTAGATTATATTGGAGTATTTATATAGTATTCTATATGTTCTTAGGTTTATGAATAAACTATCACATCGACCTGTGAAACTGTGTACTTTTTATGACTTATGAATTCACAGCCAGAACATTAAAACCATGCACACACTAAATAACGTTGAGTATTTCATTACAGGAACACAAGCTCTGAGAAATATTAGATGGTAAGTGAACAGTCGGTCCTTATAGTAGATGTGTGGGATGTGAGAAAAATGTTCAGGAGTAAAGACCTGAGCTAATTAACAAGGGCCAAATAGTTATGATTAGACAGCTGGGTTGCAACATCACCTAAATTACAAGGCTTGTGGGTTGGTCAACAGTGGGTGAGTACCTACCAACAGTGGTCCAAGGAGGGACAAAAGACGAACCAGCAACAGGGTGTGGACACCCAAGGCTCACGAAAGCTGTGAATCAATAAATGAAGAGCTACTATGGCTACAATGGTAGTGTCAGAACAGGACCTTGAAGCAGTGAAAGCAGGTTGTCTGAAGAGAAGGTTGTCTGGCCATTATTCTGTCACACGGTTGGTGGGGTACATGTACACTGTGTTCCTGGGGAAGTGAGGACACCAGGATGTGCTGTGGGAGAAAGATAAGCCAGTAGAGGGAATGTGATGTTCTGGATAATGTTCTGTTCTGGGTCCAGGCATTAATGTGGCCAGAATTTGATGCATAACATTTACCTAACCCTAACAAATCTACCTTGTTACAAACTAGGTGGGTTTAATGTTTGGCAGATCCGTTAATATGCTTACACTTTATGGCCTTTGTATTATATCTGCCTACCATATATACTTTGTACTAGCTACACCTGTTCAGCTATTCCTTAAAGCTCTCCAATCAGCCAATCACTTGGCAGCAACCCAGGGCATTTATGTATGTAGACAGAAGTCTAGAAAACATGCTGAAGTTCAGACTGAGCATCAGAATGGAGAGGAAAGGTGATTTAACTCACTTCGAACGTGGCATGGTCAGTGATTTGTCTGCTGGGATTATCACACACACCCATCTCTAGGGTTTACAGACAATGAGTCAAAAAAGAAAAACTATCCAGCATTTCTCTGAGTGAAAATGCCTTGTTGATGCCAGAGGTCAGAAGAGAACGACCAGACTGGTTTGAGCAGATAGAAAGAAAACAGTAACTGAAATAACCACTCATTAATTCCCAGGTACGCAGAATGCACCAAATGTCGAACACTGAAGCAGATGGGCTACAGCAGCAGAAGACCACACTGAGTGCCACTCCTATCAGCTAAGAACAGGAAACTGAGGCTGCAAGTCACACAGACTCACCAAAATTGCAACATGAAAGCATGGATCCATGCTGCCTTGTATAAACAGTTCAGGCTGATGGTGGTGGTTTAATGGTGTGGGGGATATATTCTTGAAAAACATTGGGCCACTTAATGCCAACTGACTATCATTTAAATGCCACAGCCTACTTGGATATTGTTGCTGATCATATCCATCTCATTATGACCACAGTCCACCCATCCTCTACATGCCATGTCACTGTACTCAAACAGCCTTCATCAGACCTTAATCCAATAGAGCACCTTTGGGATGTGGTGGAACGGGAGATTCACATCATGGATGTGCAGCTGACAAATCTGCCGCACCTGCGAGAGGAATTTCCAAACCCTTGCTGAATCTATGGACAATAAGTATTTGGTCAATAACAAAAGTTCAACTCAATACTGTAACATAACCTTTGTTGGCAATGACAGAGGTCAAACGCCAACAAAGGTCTTCACCAGGTTGGCACACACTGTAGCTGGTATTTTAGCCCATTCTTCCATGCAGATCTCCTCTAGAGCAGTGATGTTTTGGGGCAACACAGACTTTCTACTCCCTCCACACATTTTCTATGGGGCTGAGGTCTGGAGACTGGCTAGGCCACTCCAGGACCTTGAAATGCTTTTTACGGAGCCACTCCTTCATTGCCCGAGCGGTGTGTTTGGGATCATTGTCATGCTGGAATACCCAGCCATGTTCCATCTTCAATGCTCTCACTGATGGAAGGAGGTTTTGGCTTAAAATCTCACAATACATGGCCCCGTTCATTCTTCCCTTAACACGGATCAGTCGTCCTGTCCCCTTTGCAGCCCCAAAGCATGACGTTTCCACCCCCATGCTTCACAGTAGGTATGGTGCAACTCAGCATTCTTCTTCCTCCAAACGAGTCGAGTTTTTACCAAAAAGTTCTATTTTGGTTTCATTGACACACATGATATTCATTCCCAATCCTCTGGATCATCCATATGCTCTCTGGCAAACTTCAGACAGGCCTGGACATGCACTGGCTTAAGCAGGGGGGCCACGCCTGGCACTGCAGGATCTGAGTCCCCTCTCGGCGTAGTGTGTTACTAATTGATAGCCTTTGTTACTTTGGTCACAGCTCTCTGCAGGTCATTCATCAGGTCCCTCTGTGTAGTTCTGGGATTTTTGCTCACTGTTCTCATGATCATTTTGACCCCATGGGGATGAGATCTTGCGTGGGGCCCCAGAATCCAGGGAGATTATCAATGGTCTTGTTATGTTTTCCATTTTTTCTTTACAATTTCTCCCACAGTAGATTTATTCACACCAACCTGCTTGCCTATTGTAGATTCACTCTTCCAGCCTGGTGCAGGTTACAATTTTCTTCCTGGTGTCCTTCGACAGCTCTTTGGTCTTGGCCATGGTTGAGTTTGGAGTCTGACTGTTTGAGGCTGTGGACAGGTGTCTTTTATACAGATAACGAGGTCAAACAGGTGCCATTAATACAGGTAACCAGTGGAGGACAGAAGAGCTTCTTAAAGAAGTTGTTACAGGTCTGTGAGAGCCACAAATCTTGCTTGTTTGTGGATGACCAAATACTTGTTTTCCACCATGATTTACAATTAAATTCTTTAAAAATCCTACAATGTGATTTCCTGGATTTTTTTGTCATGTTGTCTCTCATAGTTGAAGTGTAGCTATGATGAAAATTACAGACCTCTCTCATTTTTCTAAGTAGGAGAACTTGCACAATCAGTGACTAACTAAATACTTTTTGCCCCACTGTGTTTATATATATATATATATATATATACGTGTATGTACACACACTTTTTTTGCATCAGCATTATTGGATTTTTAAACGCTGTACACTGACTAGCCACATTAGACAGTTGACACCTTTTTTGGTACAACTCGTAAGTAGTCCTCTACACACGCACGCACAAGCACGCAAACACACACACACACGCAATCACACACATACACACACACACACACTTTAATCTGACGCTCAGTTGGCATACCTGAATTCAGAAATACATCCCCAAATAAACATCCTGTGTTTGAGGGATGCAACATATTCCAAAAAATTTGGGACTGGGCCATTTACAGCTAGTAACAAGGCAAAATAACAACTAGATAATGATGTGATTTCAAACAGGTGATGTCAACAGTTGATTGTAATCATAATTTGGTACAAAATCAGTATGTACTGTATGAAAGGCTGAGCAAAGATGGGCAGAGGATCTCCACTTTGTCAGCAAATGTATGACAAAATGATTAAAATGTTTAAAAACAATGTTCCTCAATTGATTGGAAAGGATTTGCAAATTTCTCCCTCTACAGTGCATAAAATCATTAAATGATTCAAGGAATCTGGAGGAATTTTAGTGTGTAAATGACAATGGCACAAAGATAAACTGAAGACCTGTGATCTCTGATACCTCAGACTGCACTGCATCAAGAACCGTCATTCATCAATAGCTGACAGAACCACAAACGAGGTATTACATTGGCAAACCTTTGTCAAGCACTACAATACAGAGTTACATTCACAAATGCCACTTAAAACTTTACTGCGTAACAAAGAAGTCTTATGTAAACCACCTTCTCTGAGCTCAGAGGCAACTGGGATGGAGTGAAAATGTGTACTGTGCTCAGACCAATCAGTATTCCAGGTCTGTTTTTTGGAAGAAATGGACGCTGTATGCTCCAGACCAACGATCAAAAGTACCATCCAGACTGCTATCAGCAACAAGTCCAAAAGCCATGCCCTGTCATGGTATGGGGTTGGGTCAGTACCCTTGGGAAAGACCATTTACATTTCTGTGATGCAGCATTAATGCAGAAAAGTATATGAAGATTTTAGAGCAACATTAGAAGCCTTTAAGGCAACTTTGTTTCAAGGGACTTTCATACATTTTTCAACAATACACCACATGCTGCACACATTACAATGGCTTGGTTGCAGATGTGTTGCAGGCATAAGATGCAGAGATTGATGTTAATTAACAAATAAAATGAACTTAAAATAAATAAATATTTTGGATTCATCCTGTATGCAATGAAACAAATGTGAAAGTAGAAACACTGCATTTCTTTTGTATTTGCATTTTCCATACTGTCCCAACTTTTTTTGATTTGGGATTGTATATCACCTGATCTGATGAGTGTTGATTTCTGCTGGGACATGCAGACGGAGAGTCCAAATTTGGTATACACAGCATGAACCCATGAATCCAATCAGCCCTGTGTGGACAGTTTCTTGGCATACATTGGGAATCCCTAAAACAAAGAAGAGCATGATTTGAATGAGCCAGTCATCTGAGTATTGTTACTGAACATGTGTAACACTGTTATTAGCCCATATTCTGATGTCTGGTTCCAAAACAACAATATAAAATAAACACAAACTCAAGCCAGCTCAAACTGGTTTCAAAAAGCAGCCAAGATATAATCACACAAGTAAAACGTTGCCGAAATGAAAGCTATATTAGCTTATAGGTTTTGAAAATGATTTAATATTGGAAGATGAAGCTATTAATGACCACCTGAGCCAAAGGTTTATCACCTTTAGGATTTGGAAGTGCTGGAAGAGCAAAACACAGTCTGTCCTTTAAATCAAACATCCGGCTCTTAATGGATTCACAGCTCCACTGAAGAGCTGGAGTGAAACTCTGCATCTTTCATTAAACACCATCGGCGGCTGATCAGAGCTTCGTTCCTCTGACAGGTTTGTTATCTGTAAGTCCAGCTCTAACCCAGAGAAGCTGCTGATGCTCTGTAACTCTGCCCTTACATTTCTCACTGATCAGATTAACATTAAGAGCTTCATCATACTAATTTATAATCTCTAATCAAACAGGATCCTAGACTTTGGTTCTAACACCGGGATCTCACTCCGATCTGCTTCAGTCAGTAGAATAGTGGATCTTAGTAACAGCCTGCCTTATAAACCCCACCCATTTTATCTGCTGAATGTAAATATACTTTCTTTTTAATAAATTTACACTTACCAATCGATATATATGTGTTTATTGTCTGTAAAATAAACAGTTATTGGTCATTCTGTTCCTCAACTTTAATGACTGAAGGGCTTAGCCACGAGGTAACGATAGAATGGAACTATTTTACCTCGTGGAAGGTGATAAACAAATCGTTTTTTCTGTCCTCTTTATCTTAAAATCGAACAATAAATGGCGATAACAGAACTGTGGTATAATCACAATAATACACTCGAGGTCGTGCTTTAAGGTGAGATATTGGCACGGGTGTAGGCTACTGGTCTTTGGCATTTGGCCTGTGGCATTGTGCCTATGACCGCATCACACCTGTGCCAATATGTCACGTTAAAGCACGACTTCTCGTGTGTTATTGCTTAATTAAAGAAGCAGACGTTTTACTGTTATGCTGCTCTGGATAAGGGCATACAGTGCTGTTTTCCATCGTTGCCAAAACACCAGCAGAGGTAATATCGGATTCGATTGGATCTGTATGTGGATTTATTTATGACAGTTCTAAAGACTTGTGGACAAGGGGCCACTGGCTCCAGGGTCCACATGTTTTATGCTGGCTTTCTGACTATGATGAGGTAAAGCTCTCACACACTTGCTCTCCATACCCACTTAATCCAGATCATGGGCATGGTGGCAGGGGCCTATCCAGCATTATATTCCAAGGTGAGAACCCTTGGAACACACACACACACACACACACTCACACACACACACACACAATCAATGACATTGGGGCACTTTAGAGGCACAAGCTGACCTAACATTTCTTTTGAATGAGGGATCTAACTGGATTACCTAGAGGAAACCCATGTAGAGAACATGGGTTTCCTCTAGGTAATGGGGAGAACATGTAAACTCCACAATATAGTCGGTCTGGATACAAACACAAGTCTATGGTGCTACGAGGCACCAGTGCTAACCACTGCACCACCATGCAGCCCTGGAGGTAGGTGTAAGTCTCTATAGTGATTTCATAACATTTTAAGAATATTTAGAATATTTAGAAATGAAGCAGAAGAAACAAGAAGGTGGGCTTCTTTGTTGTCTCTCCACTTAAGAGTTGCGTGACTAGGAATGAAGTGAGTGCTGAAACCAAATGCTTATTCTGAACATAGGCTTCCAGAACAGAGGATCTTGAATAGAAAAGAGTATAATTTGTGTATGATATAAACGTGAGCGTCCACGCAAGTGATCGTGAGGCTTATTCAGTGTTCCTCTGATAATAGGCCATGCATTTCTGTCCTCTTTGATGGAGGAGCTGTGTGTCGTGACAGGGGAATCTCTCTCTCTCTCTCTCTCTCTCTCTCTCTCTCTCTCAGTGTTGGGGGTGGGGGGTGAGGGGGCATGCTGAGAGCCTGGAACGAGGCAAAAACAAAGAGGAAGAAGTCAACAGACACATTTTTAGTCGCAGGAACACGTGGACGCGTTCTAAAAAGTCTTCCGCCTCCATCTATGACGTTCGAATCAAGGATCTTCAAAGCATAGGTTACTCTAAGCCAGAGTCCTGTAGTCTATTTAATATAAATGTGCATATAATGGCCCGCAAACACTGAATCGTCTTGCCGTCTTATGTGTCGTACTGGGAAAACTCTGGTCGTACTCTGTTTCGGGTCCCTGTCCGATCGGGGAAAAGCTTGTGAAACGATGGAAATTCCCAGGATGCCGAATTTCCAGACAGGATGGAAACTCTTTAGGAAGTCGCTACTTCTGTGCCTCTTTGCCGGTAAGCCACATTTCATTCACTTACTGCGAGACCGGGAGTCAGTCTGTAAAACCTTTGACTAAAATCTGTGTTTCTCCCAAGTTTATACACTGGAAAGCTTCTACAACTAAAGTAATACCAATACCTACTGTAATACCAATCTGACTGGAGCTCTAGTTCTTCGTTTAGTTAGGTTCAAACGCTTTCTTTCTTTCTTTCTTTCTTTCTTTCGCACAGTTGTTTTTTTGCCCATGGGTTTTATGCAGTCCTAATCTTTGAGCCTGTATTAAACTCAGCCATTGTTGATCAGCGTTAAAGATAACTCTAATATTCCTCATTAATACTATTTGAATGTTGGCGCCTGGCAAAAACCGCTATTCACACTGCGCCATCGGGGGCAGGGAAAGGCTGGGTGGCAACGTTTAAAACGGTGCCCGAAGCTCTGTAGCCCTTTTGTCCCAAGCATGTTGGCCGACAGAACCCAGAGGAATAGGCAGGACCTCCTGGGGACCACACACAGAGAAGAACACACACACACACAAACTACGCACACACATAAGCCACACACATGGTGCCGGAGTACTTACATTAAATGAATACCTTTTCCAATCAACTTTATGCACATGGCAAAGTGAAAAGAT
Organism: Ancistrus triradiatus; assembly: GCA_025084515.1. Classification (NCBI taxonomy): domain Eukaryota; kingdom Metazoa; phylum Chordata; class Actinopteri; order Siluriformes; family Loricariidae; genus Ancistrus; species Ancistrus triradiatus. The sequence goes on from JAJAGP010001478.1 coordinate 61,577, forward strand.
ATTTGACCTATTAGACAGCTATTTAGACTACTCATCATTTAAATAATAAACAGCTACCAGAATAAAAATGTCAATAAAGAGTGGCAATCAGGTGGTGCAACAGTCTTAAACTCTTGCCCACCACCATTGTGACCTGGGTTTGTGTCCCGGTGGTGCCATTTCAGCCAGGGTGGGCATAATAACACAGGCATGATTGGCTGTGTCTGACCGAGGGAAAGTTGGTCAGGGGATCATCCCCATGCACTGCAACAGCAAACCCTGCTGGCCCTCTGATGGATTGGAATACAGTCCAGGTCATGCTTGTGCCTGTAAGCTGTGTTCTCTGAGGTAAGCAACGATAGCAGGAGTCTATTTTCATAATTCTGTAATGAAAAATTCCTGCCTCTTTCTGACAACTTTCTGACAATCAGATTTTAACACAAGTCCTAAAAGTAGATAAAGAGGACCCAGTTAAACAAATGAGACAAAATAATTATACTTGGTCTTTTATTTTATTGAGGAAAATGATCCAATATTACATATTAGTGAGAGGCAAAAGTATTTGAACCTCTAGGATTAGCAGTTAATTTGAAGGTGAAATTAGAGTCAGGTGTTTCCAATCAATGGGATGACAATCAGGTGTGAGGGGGCACCCTGTTTTTTATTTAAAGAACAGGGATCTATCAAAGTCTGCTCTTCACAACACATGTTTGGGAAGTGTATCATGTAACAAACAAAGGGATTTTCTGAGGAGCTCAGAAAAAGAGTTTGTTGATTAGCTCATCAGGCTGGAAAAGGTTACAAAAACATCTCTCTAAAGAGTTTGGAATCCACAGTCACACAGATTGTGTACAAATGGAGGAAAATTCAAGACCATTGTTACCCTCCCCAGGAGTGGTTCGACCAACAAAGATCACTCCAGAGCAAAGGGCATGTAATAGCTGGCGAGGTCACAAAGGACCCCAGGGTAACCTCTAAGCAACTGAAGGCCTCTCTCACATTGGCTAATTGTTAATGGAGTCATGGAGTCCACCATCAGAAGAAAAGACTGAACAACAATGGTGTGCATGGCAGTACTACAGGGAGAAAGCCACTGCCTCTCCAAAAAGAACATTGCTGCTCATGTCTGTGCAGTTTGCTAAAGATCACGTGGACAAGTCAGAAGGCTATTGGAAGAACGTTTTGTGGACGGAAGAATAAGAAAAGAATAGAATTTTTGGTTTAAAAAGAAAAAAGAAAAGTTTTATGTTTGGTGAAAAGGATAAACACTGCATTCCAGCATAAGAACCTTATTCCCATCTGGTGAAACATGCTGGTGGTAGTATCATGGTTTGGGCCTGTTTTGCTTTTTTAATTTTTAGGACGGCTTGCCATCACTGATGGAACATGAAATTCTGATTTATATCAATGAATGCTAAAGGAAAATGTCAGGACATCTGTCCATGAACTGATGATCACAAGAGAAGGTGGGTCATGCAGCAGCAGGACAACCCGACCCTAAGCACACAAGTCACGTCTATCTACCAGAATGGTTACAAAAGAATAAAGTTCATGTTTTGGAATGGCCAAGTCAAAGTCCCTGACCCTTAATCCAATGGAAATGTTGTGGAAGGAAAAGTGACCTGAAGTGAGCAGCTAATGTGAGGAACCAAACCCACCAACATCCCAGAGCTGAGCGAGCTGTTCTGTATGGAGGAATGGGCTTCTTTAAAATTCCTCCAAGCCGGTGGTGCAGGACTGATCAACAGCTACAGGAAACGTTTAGCTGCAGTTTATTGCCTGCACAGGGGGGTCACAACACCAGATACTGAAAGCAAAGGGTCACATACTTTTGCCACTTACTAATATGTAATATTGGATCCTTTTCCTCAATAAATAAATGACCAAGTATAATATTTTTGTCTCATTTGTTTAACTGGGTTCTCTTGATCTACTTTTGGGACAATCTATGTGAAAATCTGATGATGTTTTAGGTCATATTTATGCAGAAATCTGGCCCAATCGCCGCCCTCTTACGTCTTAACCAGTCACTTACATCACTCAGGGTTCCTATGTGCTGACTTGAAGATCTTGAAGTAGGAGCTAAAACAGGATTACAATTGTTACCAGTTCCTGCGAGAAGGGGGGCACAGTTCTGCGAACTATGAAAAAGGCCTATTGACCTGCCTAATCTACTTATTGGGTGAGGATTTGCCACTGTGCTGTGTTCCCCCAGTCATGTTACAGCCTAAGTGTATGTGTATACATATGAAGGAAAAATGCTCTCTGCCATGCTACTGCTTTTTTTCAGTGCTAGAACATGTAACGTAAACAAAAATAACCACATTATTAAATACGGAATAAAACGAAAGTTTAGGCTGTTCACTGACTGGAGGGAAGTTTAGGGTTTTACTAGAGGCAAGAAGCTGTTCAGAATGCCACCTGTGTCTGCTACACTATGCCAACACATTCACTGAGTGTAGAATTCATCTTTTCAGATTGAATTTTTGAATGGTGAGTTTAGGTATTAATATAATACAAAGCTATATGGTATGGCAAGCTATATTCATATAGCAGGAGTTTGGATAGGGTACGTTGACTGTATATTAGGCCATATAACAAATGAGCTGGCGAACATGCAAACTTCTCACAGACAGGGTCTGAGGGTCGGATCGAAACAGCTCTGGAGTCATGCAACGACTGTGCTAACCGCTAGTGTTTTTGCCTCGGATCTCTTCGAGTTCAAGATTATTTGACCTTTGCAAACCCTTGTTCATGTGAAAGAGCAAAACCCAAACTGCTCCCTGGGGCTCCTAGTCTAACCTCAGCCGAAACTATTTCTGCTTGATTCCTCTAACTGTAGCCAATCATTTATGTTGTGAGAACTTGAAAAGAGCAGAATTATTCTGCTTTGTGGAACCTACCTAAAATAACATTCTTTTATTTAACAATTTTCTTCTTCCAGATCATGTACTGGAAAAAAAAAATGGCATCACCTTGTAATTTGCATTTCTAAAACAAATGCTGGCACAAGTTTAAAATGTGACTTAGTCTGCAGTTAAAAGGGGGGTGCTTACGAACCTTATCATCAGCTGAAGGACTTTAAAACTCCTTCAAGGAGAAATCCAACCCAGAGTGTTTCCCCAAAGAAGATTTCCCCAGTCAGCTTTATGTAAAATTCAGAGCAAGTATAAACAAAAGTGGAAAAAGAAGAGTTTTTTCTTCAAGAAAGTCATATCAACTCAATGATATGGCCAGCAAACAGCCCATATCACAATCTGATTGAAAATGAATGGTTGAAATGAAAAGACTGGTCCATGACAAGCCTCCATTCTGCAAACCTGATCTGTCATCCGCTTTTTGAAAAAAGTTGGAACCAGCCTGCTGTGAAATATTGTTATTCTTTAGCGAACTCCCTTCCTCAAATAGTTCAGATTGTCAAAAAATAAAAAAAGCTGAGCACCAATAAGATTTTTTTGTTGATGATTCCATAACTCTTCCCTCAACATTAAGTGACTTGATTTGGAAAAAATGCCATTATTACAAAGAATTCAATTTAATTTGTTTGAGGAATGCTTCACAAAGTCTGAATGTTCAGCTTTCTTAACAAAAAAGTGCTTGGTGTCATATATGTGATTTGTTTATCTGCTACAAAGTAAAAAATCTGAGTGATTTCACACTTTTTTGCCAGGAATAGTACAACCACTATCTAATGCAACATGTACTGCTAAAATGCCCCCAAATCTAGATGTGTTAATATTATGATTGCATGGAACACAGTAAAGTGCAAATTAACAGTTCACAACTCTGCTTTTTTAAAATGTCATGAGCATTTAAACAAAAAAGACAGCCCTAGGACATAGGGAGCAACCTAATAAATAGTGCAAGGGCTGCAAGACCAGACTAGTCTGTCCACAGCACATGCAAGCACAGCACAGCACAGAGGGGGAGGGGGATTGTGTTTTGTAGAACATAACCAGTTCCACTAAGGCGAGGGTGACCTGTGAAGCATAACATCTGTGAAGTTTTATAGCACTATGTGTACTTGACGTGAATGAATAACTGCATTGTATTTTTTTTTCATGATTTGTACAGTGGTTGTGCCACTGACATTTTTGTTTAACATTTAACAAACTCTCTTGAGCCATGTGGTTTAATGTTTTAAGAAACTCAGTTGCCTACTGTTACTTCAGTTTGTAACTGAAGTAAATAGTGTTGTCTTTACCAAATGCATGTGGTGTTGCTTGACTTATACTGTGACAGAATATCATGCAAAGGTTTAGTCTTGCCAGTCTGGAAACTTGTTGGTCACCATGAAATGCTAATTTGCCCAAATGTATAACAGTGGATTCATGTATTTCCATTTGGGTGGTGAGGTTACGCTTATTTGTAGGAATAGTGGTGTTTAGCTGGGTGTTTATTTGCAATTACAGGTCATGGAGAGGCACAGTGCAATGGCTGTGTCGAGTACTGTTGTGATGGAATGCCTCCTTTCTGCTGCTCATACTATGCCTATGTGGGGGATGTACTGTCGTAAGTACTCACTGAAATACACATCACATGCATCTCCACTACAGATGTTACCATTAGACTGAACTGTGACCTCACTGTTCACATCTTGAAAAGTTTATAGCTAGGTTTTTAATTTACATGATCATAAATTGGAATCTCTAAGACGATGAATTCTTACAATGTAAGTAGCTTCCTATATAACAGGTATGTCAAACTGAAAGTTATATCTAGCACTGCTAGAAAAATGTGCAATGTCAACAATGTGCTCAAAATTACCTATGGCTCTTAAGGGGCATAACAGTACAGCCCTACTGCAGAATTATCCATTCTGTCATATTTTCTTACCTGCTTAATCCTGTACAGGGTGGTGGGACAGCCAGTGCATAGCCGGTGGCACAGGGCGGCAGGCAGGGCACCAATCCATCATAGGGCACATTCACTGACACACTAGGGTGAAAAAAAAGATCCAGAGCACTCCCTCTCGAAACAAACCCAGGATCTTCTCGCTCTGATTGCTACTTGGTGCTGATTACACCTGATAAGAGACACCTGCTCGTTCAGGTATTTAAGGCCGTTTGTGAGCAGCGTCTTGTCGCACCCTTGCATTAGCTTCACAACTTTCTTATTTTGTAGTGCTTTTTGGACAAGGTAAGTAGGGAAAGATGGTAACAGTGTTCCTTTGCAGAGGGTTGCCTGTAAGCTAAAGGCTGAGGTAATAGAGTTTGTTAGGTTCAGATTCCAGCGTGACTGGGTTGTTACTTTTTCTATTCTTGGAGCATTTTTCCCTGCCTAGTGACGTCAGCTCCATTCTCTACGGCAAAGCAAGCTTCCGCTTTGATCTACGAAGCGTTCATTGATTATCTGCTCAGTATTTGTGAGTTTGTGCTAGCGATCCGATGTTGCTTTTGTCTCCTGTTCGCTGTGTAGCTGCGCTGTGTGTTTATAAGCGCTTTCCTTTGTTTCTCTGAGCATTCTTCCTGCTGAGGGACGTCAGCTCCGCTCATCACCACGGCGCGAGCTTCCGCTCTTAAATACTAGTATTTATTGATTATATCCACTCAGTTTTTTTGTGAGTTTATACTGGTGATTGTGTACAGATTTTGTCTGTTGTCCGCTGTATCGCAAGCTCTGCATTTTTTTTATCAGCGCTTTCCTTTTGTATTCATGAGCCTGGTGTATCATCACTAATACGCAAGCCCAGGCTTTGAATCATGAATCGTTTTCAGAGTCGACTCAACCCTTTAGAGTTGGCACATTTCAATAGGCGCTTTCGCGTTCAACTGGCTCCTTACGACACCCGGTCAGCTTCATCAACGTTTCAGTTCGCCGACAAACTTAATGTGTTTTCAGCGTTTCGCTTTTCTGCTTATCAGCAATTATCTGTTGTTTGAGTCTGTCTCCAAATGGCTGTTTAGTCTGGTACTTGGTTTAGCTCACTCGGTTGAGCACTAGCGCTCCCAATTTAGCGATCTGGGTTCAATCCCCACTGCAGACGATCTTTATTTACACTCCACTGCAAAGCAGGAGTGTAGTTCCTTCCGTTCCTTTATTTATATATATATATAGGGCTTATTCACACCAGCTACCTGCACTTTGCCTCTAACCCTTCACTTCACACCGTGAACCCTAACAGAGAGAGGCTTTTTTCCAGAGTGACTTTCAGTTCATCTTTTTTGGCTGCAGTCCAGTGTGTATACGCTATGCTAAATAGAATGTCAAATTAGTACACCGCCAATGGGGTCATTGGAATTCCATGAAGAATCATTTGTAGAAACAAGTCAGATATCAGTGCCATGTTTTACAAATCTTATTTTTAAATTTTTACTCTTTTTTAATATACTGTTGTGCACCTTGATAGCTGCGGAGTTATACATTTGTAAACAGCCTGAGTTCAAGGCAATACTAAATCATTGCAAGAAACTAGCATGCCATTGTGTAACGTAAAATAAATGTATGCTGTTAAGTGAGTGTGGAATGAGAATTGTACAGGCTATGAATATTCCACATCTAACATTTGTGTTTAGAAGTAAAATGTTCCTTCCCATTTGTGTTTAGACGTAAAATACAACAATATTCTACATTATTGGTTACACTGTGTTTATAGAACACTGCAGTAAACTCAATAGCATGTCAGAAAGTCAGAGCTTGCCTCTTACGTCTGGAACTTACAGTCCCATCCACAACTATTGAAGCCCCTGATAAAGATGAGTAGAAGGAGTTATACGAAATGCACCTTTTATGAATTAGCTTAATCTCACACAAAACGAAATAATTATGTTTAACAAAACCATGTGTCACAATTATTGACAACTCTGCATTTAATTCTTTGTACAACCTTCCAATAAAAAAGCACGTATTCTTCAACATCTTATAAGGTTGGAGAATACAGAGCTGGGAAGCTGTTCCTCTTTACAGAATCTTTTCGGATTGTTCAGGGTTCTAGTCCTCCCTTGTTCACTCTTGAGTAAACTTGAGTGTTTGTACCCAGAAAGCTCAATTTTCATTTCATCTGACCATAAAACAAGGTACCAGTAAATGTCCCAGTAGTGCGTAGCCGATGTTTACATTTGTGGTTAGATGACAGGAAATGCTTTTTCCTGGTAAGCCTTCTAAATAATATGTTGGCATGAAGGTGGCATCTGATGGTAGTTTTGGAGACTTGGCAACCCCAAGATGCTACAATGTTTTCTGTTTCTCTCCAACTCTTTTCATCCTCCTGACTCTGTATCGGGGCAAAATAATCCTGGGTCCTTGCCCAGGCAGGTTTGTCACAGTTCTGTTTGATTAGAACTACTGAAATTATTGCCCTAACTGTAGATATGGATAGTAGGTATTTTTATAGTCATTCTCTGATAATTTAACCTGTGTGTTTAACTATACACTCTCTGGCCACTTCATTTAACTTCAACTTCATCACACCTTGCTAGTATTGGACCCACTTTTGCCATCAGAGCTTCCTTAAATCTTCATGGATTCAACAAGGCGCTGAAACATTTCTCAGAGATTTTGACATGACCGAGTCAGACAGCTGCTGCAGATTTGTCGGCTGAATAATCATGGTGCGAATCTCCCATTCCACCACATCCCAGCTCTGCTGGATTGAGATCTAGTGATTGTGGAGGCCATTTTTATGCAGTGAACTCATTGTCATGTTCAAGAAACCAGTTTGAGATGATTTGAGCTTTCTGACCTGGTGTGTTATCCTGCTGGAGGTAGCCATCAGAAGCTATACTGTGGCCATAAAAGGATGGACATGTTCAACAACAATACTCAGGTAGGCTGTGGGGTTTAAACAATGGTCAGTTGGTATTAAGGGGCCCAGTGTGTGCCAGGAAAATATCCCTCGCACCATTACATCACCACCAACACCAGCAGTCTGAATCGTTGATACAAGGCAGGATGGATCCATGCTTTCATGGTATTTACGCCAAATTCTGACTCGGGCACCTGAATATTGCAGCAGAAATGGAGACTCATCGTATCAGGCAACATTGTTCCAATTTTCTATTGTCCAATTTGGTGATCCCATGTGAACTGTAGTCTCAACAGGAATGGCACCTGCTGCTTCAAGGTTCGACGTGTTAGGCATTCAGAGATGCTCTTCTGCATACTTCGATATTTTTTCTTTTTTGGGCCATTCTCTGTAGACATTCCACTGAATCAGCTGTGTCTGAAATACGCTAGGACCAACAACCATGCCACATTCAAAGTCACTTAAATCTCCTTTCTTCCTCATTCTGATGCTTGGTTTCAACTTCTGCTGGTCATCTTGATCATGTCTACCAACCGAAATGCAATGAATCGCTGTTTCATTGGCTAATTAGATGGCTGAGACAGAAACACAGACACAGAGAGAAAGACAAACTAACAAAATTACTCCAATCAAATTTCCTTTTCATCTTCACTAAGGATGCCAGTAATTGTGGCGGGGTCTGTATGTCTGTCCCAAAGCCTTATGAGCCTTATAATAAGCTTGGCACAAGCTACAAGCTTGTCCGAGTTCCTACTTGACAGTTCTCCATTACACCTAAACCAAATCACTACGATTCAGCATATTTAAGACTCCTACCCTGACAAAAGCAAACACTTTTAAACCATTCAAGCAGCAAATACATTTGTACAACCTGGGTGGCCTGGGTTTTTCCCATAGTTGTGGATGTCACACAGCAACCCTAGTCATCCTAATGTTTATAGTATATCATCTAATTATGGTCTTCCAGATTCATCTTTTTGTGTGTGTGCTGGGCTGTTTGAGTGTTCTTCGGGTGGCGTGCTCACCTCCTTCTACTTTGTTGACAATTCTAGGGGGACAGCAATTTCAGGGATCGTGTTTGGTGTAGTATTCTTGATGGGAGCGGTGGCGGCTATATTTTTGTGCATTTGCATGTGCGTGAAGAACGGACGAGGAGCCAGAGTGGGAGTCTTCAGAACATCATACATCAACACAGTGACTCAGGGATACCCAGGTAACAAAACACTGACTGTGGTAGCCTAGCGGTTAAGGTACTGGACTATGGACCAAAAGGTCCAGGGTTCAAATCCCACCTCTGTCAAGCTGCCACTGTTGGGTCCTTGAGCAAGGCCCTTAACATACAATTGCTTGGATTGTATCAATTGTAAGTCGCTCTGGATAAGGGCGTCTGCTAAATGCTGTAAATGTAACACCCTCCACTGTTATTATTATACAAAATTGCGATGAAGTGTCCACAAGGGGGCCCTGTTGTACTATGATCATCCCATAGATACAGTGGCTGATTTTATGTTCAGTACAAACAGGTTAAAATTAGCTAAATATGTTGAGCTGAACTTGTATCCCAAAGATGAACTAACCAGTCCTTGCTGTACTGATTCTGTGCAATCACCGGTGTATACGTTTGTCTTCTGCAGGACCGCCACCTGCTTACAGCTTTGATTATGAGATGTATACTCCTGATCTTCGACCACCGCCATATACCCCAAGTCCACCCAGTACTGCAAACTATTCTCCACCTCCACCTTATCCAGGCTACAATCAAAAATGACATTTCTCAACACACTGACACTGGAAATGGAAAAAGCTACTTACAAGACTGCAGTATAGTGAAAGTGATATCTGGGATATTGGGTCTGTGTTTGTACAGTCTAATGGCCTGCTGCATTTCCTAGCCTTGGACTAACTGACCTGCAAATCACATGATTTACATGAATGTGGGTGTGGATCATCCTCACAGACGATACCTGATTGATGTGGGTCATCGAAAGAACGTACAACTTGGATGTGAACACTTGGATCGCCCAAGAAAATGTGCCCAGATTATTGTACACCTGTGATCTACTTTGGGTAGCGACTTAAAATGTATATGTATTTTATTATGATACACATTGTTTGCTGTCAAGATATTAATGTTTTCAATGAAGTATAAAGTCATCCAGTTCAATGCACAATGTCAGAACTTTAAATTAAAGTATTTGAAGTGGTATGTATGTTTTTGCTGACATGTCAAATGTAAGTAATTCAGTAATTCCTGCTGGAATGCATTTCTAAAATGCCTTTTATCGCAATGATGTTGGGTGGTGCAGTTAAGGAAAGCAGTCCAGGATGTACCTGCGCCTGCATTCAGTGAATTCTGGGTCGTTTCTTTGTGGAGCCAGTTTTTTCCCACAGTCCAAAGATGTGTTGGGTTACCTGGTGTCTCTGAAGTACCGCTAGTGTGTGAGTGCGTGCCCAATGATGGATTGGCGCCATGTCTAGGGTTGTTCCTGCCTCGCGCCCAACGCTGCCGGCTAGGCACTGGCTCTACTGTGACCCAGTGACACTCACCAGGCTCTTTATTATAAACACTATACTAATATTGGGAATGGCTTCCCTTTGCTTTCAAATCTGGGATAAGAGGTTGGATTCTGTTGGCATGATTGCATCACCCTGCAAGTTTTTCATTGAACTTTCATGCTATCAATCTCTTGCTGTTCCACATCTCAAAGATCTTATATTGGATTCAGATCCGATGACTTGGAAAGAACCTGAAGAACACTGAACTCATTGTTATGTAACCAGTTAGTGCATTTCACGCTGAAATTAGCCATTAGAATATGGGTAAATTGTGGCCTAGAGTATCCAGGTGAAACGTGGAAAACTCCACACAGGAAAAGTTCTGTGGGGATCTCTGGAGCTGTGATGGAACAGAGCTAACCACTGCGTCATCATGCCTCCCGTATATACACAGGTGCTTGAAAGTTTGTGAATCCGTTCGAATGTTCTACATTTCAGCCGAAACATGACCTAAACCATCATCAGATTTTCACACAAGTCTTAAAAGTGGACATGAATACCTAGTTAACAAATGAGACAAAAAATGTTATACATGGTCATTCGTATATTGAGGAAAATTATCCAAAGTTACATATTAGTGAGTGGCAAAAGTATGTGATTCTGGTGACGCATGCGTGCAGCAATGACTAGAACTAAACGTTTCCAGTAACTGTTAAGCAGTTCTGCACATCAACTTTAAACAAATTTCAGCCCATTCCTATATACAGAACAGCTTCTACTTTGGGATGTTCGTGGGTTTCCTCACATTAACTGCTTGCTTCAACATGAAATATTTCCTTCAAGGTCAGAACTTTGACTTGGTCATTCCAAGTCATTGACTTGGAATGACATATTAATATAACATATTCTTCTTTAACCATTCTTTGTATCCTTAGATACAGTGGGGCGAAAAAAGTATTTAGTCAGCCACTGATTGTGCAAGTTCTCCCACTTAGAAAGATGAGAGAGGTCTGTAATTTTCATCATAGCTACACTTCAACTATGAGAGACAAACTAAGAAAAAAAATTCATGAAATCACATTGTAGGATTTTTAAAGAATTTAATTGTAAATCATGGTGGAAAATAAGTATTTGGTCATCCACAAAACAAGCAAGATTTCTGGCTCGCACAGACCTGTAACTTCTTCTTTAAGAAGCTCTTCTGTCCTCCACTCATTACCTGTATTAATGGCATCTGTTTGACCTCGTTATCTGTATAAAAGACACCTGTCCACAGCCTCTAACAGTCAGACTCCAAACTCAACCATGGCCAAGACCAAAGAGCTGTCGAAGGGACACCAGGAAGAAAATTGTAGACCTGCACCAGGCTGGGAAGAGTGAATCTACAATAGGCAAGCAGGTTGGTGTGAATAAATCAACTGTGGGAGCAATTGTAAGACATACAAGACCATTGATAATCTCCCTCGATCTGGGGCTCCACGCAAGATCTCATCCTTTGAGTCAAAATGATCATGAGAACGGTGAGCAAAAATCCCAGAACTACACGGAGGGACCTGATGAATGACCTGCAGAGAGCTGGGACCAAAGTAACAAAGGCTATCATCAGTAACACACTACGCCGAGAGGGACCCAAATCCTGCAGTGCCAGACTTGTCCCCCTGCTTAAGCCAGTACATGTCCAGGCCCGTCTGAAGTTTGCCAGAGAGCATATAGATGATCCAGAATTGGATTGGGAGAATATCATGTGGTCAGATGAAACCAAAATAGAACTTTTTGGTAAAAACTCAACTTGTCGTGTTTGGAGGAAGAAGAATGCTGAGTTGCATCCCAAGAACACCATACCTACTGTGAAGAATGAACGGGGCCATGTAGTGTGAGATTTTAATCCAAAACCTCCTTCCATCAGTGAGAGCATTGAAGATGGAACGTGGCTGGGTCTTCCAGCATGACAATGATCCCAAACACACCGCTAGGGCAATGGAGGGGCTCCGTAAAAAGCATTTCAAGGTCCTGGAGTGGCCTACCCAGTCTCCAGACCTCAACCCCATAGAAAATGTGTGGAGGGAGTTGAAAGTCCATGTTGCCCCAAAACATCACTGCTCTAGAGGAGATCTGCATGGAGGAATGGGCCAAAATACCTACAGTCTGTGCCAACCTGCTGAACCACCTGTTACGTATTGTACCTTTAATTCATTTTAAAGGTGTCTTACATAGGCTACCACATACACTTATGGGTACAAGTCCAGCAACAAGCAAATATATTTTAGTAACTATATTTTGCAAAGCAAGCATTGGCTATGAAATATTCTCACATCTGAAAATATTTATTTCTACAATTACAGTAGTTACAAACACTGGTACTAAACTCAAAAAGAATTCCTATTGCAGTTATTCTCTATAAGAGAGACTTAAGTGAGGAAAAATAATATCTGTCCATTGGTTTTGACTAGACTGATGTTGTCCATCTGAATTATCGGGACAATTTTAATAACCGAGCTTCTTACCTGAATAACTTGCACTTTTATTAATTTGGACGAAAATGTTTTCGGATGTAGCAGCCTGGCATTTATTATTATCACTATTATTACTTATTTAATGTTATTCTTATAAAAGACACCAAAGTAGATTTTTTTTTAATTGCAGTTAGTAATGTGTTGCTTGTATTTGGGCTTTTTGTAAGACAGCCTGAATTATTTGAGGCATGGACTTGACTAATAAAAACAATATTCTGCATCATGCTGGTTCCAGCTTTCTGCAATACTGGCTGACAGATCAGCTTCGTAGGATGGAGCCTTCTCATGGACCCATTATCATTCTGAAAAAATGACTTCATCATCACCAAATCTATTTACTATCAATGAGAAAAGTGTCCAACATTTGATTGTACACCTGTGCATTGACTGTTGTAGTAGCCTAATGGTCTCAAAAATATTCTTAGTTCTGTCACAAACACTGACTCTTGTTTTCCGCCCATTTGTTTTCCATTGGTTTTGTTGTGCATTATGTTTAGTTTTCTATCATGACGGTTTGATTATCTTTCTCGGTCTAACCATATGCTTTCCTTTTATGACCTTCCCAAGCTAGGTGAACATCCTGTAAGTGTGGTAATTCCATAATTATTGCATCTCTTTTAAATACAATCAACAATTATTAAATTTCACAAATAAACATTGTTAGACCACATACAGTAAATGCAAGAAGCTGTTTCACAATTGTGTCCGCTACACTACACTGATTCACACTCAGTGTGAAATGTGATTTGCTAGAGCATGTTTTTAGATCTCCATTTGATATAACAGGAAATAGTGGCTCAAACCCGATCAGTTAAAACTCTACAACATACTGTGACAAAGCAAAACAAGATTGTTTTACATACATAAGCTCCTAACAGGGTTTCAGTTGAAAGGTCTTCTTGGGCTATAGGTTTCACCAGACTTTTCTAACCCAGGCTACAGATTGCAGCTCCTCCAGCGGGAGCCCCAGCCTTTTCCAAGCTAACTGTGAGATATAATCCCTCCAGCAGGTTCTCGGTCTGCCCTGGGTTTCTGTCCAGTAGCATGTGGGTGGACCACCTCAACTGGCTCCTCTCGACCTCAAGGAGCAGCGACTCTACTGCAAGACTCCCCAGACTGATGAGCTTACCCTTAACAATGTATGTGTAATATTTAAATCCTTAAAAAAGGTAACTTTAAAATGACCTGTGGGTGCTTGGATGGCAATACAGTCTAATACAGTACCCACCACCACAGGGACCCGGGTTCAAGTTGTGGCGATGACTTATGGCCAGGTTATGCTTCACATGTGGACACGACTGACTGTCTGGGGGAGATCTGGCCAGTCAGGGGATCATCCCCCAGCACTGCAACAGCAACCGCTTCCAGTCCAAGACATGCTTATGCTTGAGACCCATGAGACCCTGACCAGGAAATGGCAGGATTAAAAACATGAAGAACATAAAATAATTACCTGTTCATGCGCACAAAGGGACCAGACAAGTTCCCTCTCCTCTTTTGTTGTTGCACCGTCACGTGGCTCAGCCAATCAGCAATGCAGGTAGGCTCAGCCTGGCCCGCCCACTCAGCGCTCTCCTCCGTTACTTATTGTTTTTATTTTGTTTAAAGCCAGAAGTGCACTGAAGGGAAGAAATTCCTAATTCTTTCTATTATTTTCTTGTACTGTTCGACTTGAAAAAAAAACAAGTTTGAAACTGTTTACAGTATTTGTTGTGGTGTGTTCATTTTTCCATATTGTGGTTTGTCAGCCCTCTACCTCAGGAGACTGTTTTAGTTAGCTTTAAGTTATATTTTTTACACTCTTTATTTAAGGAAAAAACGTAGCGAAGTGCACTGAAGGGAAGAAATTCCTTATTCTTTGTAGTATTTTATTGCATTGTTCGACTTGAAAAACAGAATAAGTTTGAAGCTGTTTACAGTATTTGTTGCGGTGTGTTAATTTTGTTGTATTGTGGTTTGTCAGCCCTCTACCTCAGGAGTTTTTGTTTTAAATTGTGTTGAGTGATATTTTTTTACACCATGTTTATTTAAGAAAAAACAGAATTGCACTGAAAGGGAGAAAATTCCTTATTTTTTATTGTTTTTCCTCAGAACAATTCTATTTGAAGAAAAGAAACAAAGAAAGAAAGAACTAGAAAAGATGTCTAGTGAGGGGAGAATCTTTATTTTATTTCTGTATTGTGGTTTCTCCTTTTCTACCTAAAAAAAGATTTATTTTCCTAATGTTAAGGCAAACTTTGTTTTGTTACTGTTCCATTGTTTCTAAACAAAAATGTTTTGAAGTATTTTGTTGTCACGTACAATGTTTGGCAAAATTATATCCTAGGTCTTTTGGATCTATGCAGCTTAAATATTAAAAAGTATCGGTATCGATATTGGCGATACTGGCCCTGCATTTACTTGGTATCGGATCGATACCAAACTTCCCGGTATCGCCCACCTCTAGTGGTAGACAGGGGTGCAGTTTTTTCTTAAAGAGATCCCACTGTAAACGCGCATGCGCATTAAAGCTTACCCTGGAAGGTGGCGCTCTGTGCTGTCTGGTTGCTCTGATACGGTCCTGCTTAGAACGGACACTAACGGGATAAGCTGATCACACGCTACCGGATAATTCGTCGAGAAAGAAAGCACGCTGAATCGCCTGGAAATTCATTCTGGAAAAATGTGGGGTCGTGGGCTTTTCTTCTTGCTGTTGATGATTCCGAGCTCGGCTGTAGCGGTGGAGGTAAGAAAGAGATCCGTGAAATGGGAACGCCTTACCGCTTACAGCAAAAATATCTGTATTACATAAACAAGTAGGATACAGCATGCTTTAGATACAGTAGACTTGACAGAAATAAACAATGTGCATTGTTAATTCAGTAGTTTACTGTGAGCGATGATTAAATGTTCTGATTTTATTTGGCCGTTCCGTCGCACACTTGATATAGGCTATTGTGTTTGGAATAACGTGACGCTTCGCAAAATATCTTAAATGCCCAACGTGTGGCTAAATATATTTGATACGATATGTTATTATTATTGTTTGTATCAGTGTTACTAGAATACTGTGCTCCGTAGAAGCGCTTTCTGTGCTTTTGAGACCAATTTTGTTCAGGGTTTAAAGTTGTTTAAAACCAGGTTATATCGAATAAACTGTAAGGATAGTTTGTAGTAGTAACGCGCGCTAACTGCGTGATTTAAGTGTACATTTTCTGATTAGGACACAGAAGCCTGGTTGGGTTCGTTAGTGCTGTGTTGGTGTTTTCCGTGGTTTTGTTTTCCCAGCCTTCGTTGTTTACAGTGCAGTTACACTCAGCATTAAACCAGTGAATGTTTGGTAATGAACGGTGAAGACGTTTAGGGTTCTGTTTAACTGGGAGACATTTAAGAGCCAGACTTTGCGGTCCGAAATGTTTATAAAGCAGAAAACACCCACACATGCCAACGCCAAAACTCGTGTTATAAATAATTATCATACACTGTTGGCTTATGTCGTGGTCTAATTTCAAATTCTTGTTCTTTTCTGGATGAGATCATTGCTGTTCCAGGTCGTTTTCTTGTACTTGCGCAGTCGCCCTGGATAAATTTAGCAGTGCTCTGAGAAGTGGGTGTGAAGGGGAAATTTTATATTTTTCTTGGGTTGGAAAATTATAGCTCATACGGTCAGTTCGAGTATTTTCAAGTATGGCGACCTGCTATTTTGTTCTGTTTTTGCCAAAGATTAAAGAACATTTCCCGTCAAAGCCTCCCGTGGGATGTGATAGGGATTTAACCAGATAGAAGCAAAGATGGCGGCGCTTAGCTACCGCAGTAGGCTACCTGTGCCGTTCAATGAATTCAAAAGGACTCCCTGAAAGCGAACAGTGGTTACAATGCATGTTTTAATCAAGTTTTGAAAGAATACCAATGTAATGTTGTATAATACGAGACTGACTAATTATATAGACTATATTAGTGTTACGACGCAAGCCTGAAAAATCTCAGCCTTGTCCTTGGCCTCAAGTGTTTTTTTTTGTACTGTGCTACATTGTACATTCACCACAAAGCCAGAGAAGACATTTTTTCAGACAAAATGAAACAGCAGCGTATTGTTTTCTATGTAACAACCCTGATAGCAAACGAGTAGGCCAAACATGGTTGGACTGAGACACAATGGTCAGGTATGACTGTGTAAAGTCAACTGTGGGGTAAAGTTGGTGTACCAAATGTATGTCAGGGTCTAGATAAAATGAGGCTTTTTTTGTCAGTAGTCCACAGCGGCAAGTGATGAAAATAATAAACATTGGCCGCCACTAGGTCATTACTTATTTATCACCTGGGCAGATGTTTATTGAGGACAAATGGCTTGTGGAAAGTTGTTTAGAAGCCATCATAAAATAAACATTTCCCTGATCTTGACTACTATTATACCACAGTTTGTTCCAACCCCGCAATCTGATTGGCTGAGAGACGTCTTCCGCCGTGACATTAGTGACCATAATGGCACTGTGACCGACGCTCTATAAGTATTAATCCGCGGCACACGTGTAACCTAGCAACGACACCCGCCGGAAAAAGCAGCCAAGTTATAATGAATAAAACCCTGCTGAAATGAAAGCTATAATTAGTTTATAAAATCTATTGGTTTTGAAAACGAGATGAATTTGGAAGATGAAGCTATTAATGACCACCTGAGCCTGGTTTATCACCTTTAGGACTCGCTGGAAAAGCGAAACGCAGTCCGTCCTTTAAATTAAACGTCTCCCGGCTCTTAATGAATTCACAGCTCGACTGAAGAGCAACGAGACTGAAGATCAATTTTGGTCTCATCAACAAAAATGACCTGAATCGGCCTCATCACCCACACAGACATCGTTTGCTGGACTTAAACTCTGCATCTTTCATTAAACACTATGCACGGCTAATCGGAGCTTCATTGATCTGACAGGTTTGTTATCTGTAAGTCCAGCTCTAACCCAGAGAAGCTGCTGATGCTCTGTAACTCTGCCCTTACATTTCTGACTGATCAGATTAACATTAAGAGCTTCATCATACTAATGTATAATCGCTAATCAAACGGGGTTCTAGACTTTGGTTATAACACCGGGATCTGACTCCGATTTGCTTCAGTCGGTAGAATGGTGGATCTTAGTAACAGCTTGCCTTGTAAACCCGACCCATTTTATTTGCTAAATGTAAATAAACTTTCTTTTCAATAAATTCAAACTTACCAATCGATATATTTGTGTTTATTGTCTGAATAATAAACAGTTATGGGTAATTCTGTTCCTCGACTTTAATGACTGAACGGCTTAGCCGTGAGCTAACGACAGAAGGGAACTATTTTACCTCGTGGAAGGCTGATAAACAAATCGTTTTTTCTGTCCTTTGTATCTTAAAATCTAACAATAAATGATAAACGATAACGGAACTGTGGTATAAAAGCAATAAGGCATGAGAGGGTGTGCATTATTGTGAATATATCACAGGAAAGAGGCGTTACGGCCTTTCCTGTGATATATTCACAATAATGCACACCCTCTCATGCCTTATTGCTTTAATATAAACCTGTTGTTCTGGTTAGGTCTAGAATAAGGTGATGAAAGATGTTTGTAGGACTGTAAAAATCATTAGTTTATGTCTGTGGGCCATGTAAAAACAACTTTACAAAGATGAATGTAGAATGACTGTGAAATATTGACTGTGTTGCCAGAGACTTAAAGGTACTGAGCCTAAATCAAACAATAACTAATTGGACGGTGTAGTTGGCTCAGGTTTATAGTAGTTTTGGGACACTTGTCATAAAATCGTTCACATAATAACCAACGCTTGCTTAGCCAGTGACCATTATCAGCATATACTGGTGTTCTGTGTTTGGAATAACTCATTGTGGCTCTTGTCGACTCAAATCCGTATACTTGCTTCCCCTGTTTATAACTATTTGCCATGTGATTTCTCTTATACCAGGTTCACCAATATCCTCAAAGTATTGTAAAAATATTTTGATACCTGGTTTTCTAAAACTACAGGATATTCACCATTGTTGCTTTCATTTACAGATTATTAAATGCATTATGTCGAAACTGTTGTATACCTTTTTTGTTATCAAGTGGTATTCTGCCTCTCCTTGCATGTTCTGTTCAGATAGGCTTGTGGTGCTTTGCTGTTTATCCTCTTTATTCTGAGCTGCTGCTCTCAAAAGGTCACATTACCTACTGTGGAATGAAAAGCATTCAGAGCTGGTCACTGAAAAAGCCCAGTGTTGAATAGACAGCTTTGATTACAGCATGGTCTGTCAGCAGGTGAGGGATGTTGTGTCTGGTGAGATGTAGAGAAACATGGTGTCCTGTGTTATGAAAATAATGAATTGGCTGGGATTGTGTGTACCAGTAATTGTTTCTGATCTCAATAGTCAGCACACATAGTACCATGTTACCACAGACATTGTTTTATTCTCAAATGTAGTAGAAATGATGACATGGAAAAACCACACCAGTCTCATAAGCCAAGTCTTATTCCTTGGAATTAAATTAAAAAACTTTTCTCAATGTTGATCCGTCTGTAGAAACAGTCGAGTATAGCTGGGTGAAAGAGAATGGGTTTTAGAGAACATATATAGGTTAATGGTAATCCTGTAATGAAAATTCTTTGTTACCATTGTAATTGGGTTAATGAAGGATTAAGCAGATACAAACATTAATGAATGAATAATTGGGTTAATGAGACAAGTTGAAAATATTCCCAAAGGGGCAGTTCATGTGTTTTTTCACCTGTGCTCACATACAGTGGTGCTTGAAAGTTTGTGAACCCTTTCGAATTTTCTATATTTCTGCATAAATATGACCTAAAACATCGTCAGATTTTCACACAAGTCCTAAAAGTAGATAAAGAGAACCCAGTTACACAAATGAGACAAAAATATTATACTTGGTCCTTTATTTATTGAGGAAAATGATCCAATATTACATATTAGTGAGTGGCAAAAGTATGTGACCCTTTGCTTTCAGTATCTGGTGTGACCCCCCTGTGCAGCAATAACTGCAGCTAAACGTTTCCTGTAACTGTTGATCAGTCCTGCACACCGGCTTGGAGGAATTTTAGCCCATTCCTCCGTACAGAACAGCTTCAGCTCTGGGATATTGGTGGGTTTCCTCACATTAGCTGCTCGCTTCAGGTCCTTCCACAACATTTCCATTGGATTAAGGTCAGGACTTTGACTTGGCCATTCCAGAACATGAACTTTATTCTTTTTTAACCATTCTTTGGTAGAACGACTTGTGTGCTTAGGGTCGCTGTCTTGCTGCATGACCCACCTTCTCTTGAGATTCAGTTCATGGACAGATGTCCTGACATTTTCCTTTAGAATTCTCTGATATAATTCAGAATTCATTGTTCCATCAATGATGGCAAGCCGTCCTGCCCAGATGCAGCAAAACAGGCTCAAACCATGATACTACCACCACCATGTTTCACAGATGGGGTTTTCTTTTCAACCAAAAAGGTCTATTTTGGTCTCATCCGTCCACGAAACATTCTTCCAATAGCCTTCTGGCTTTTCCATGTGATCTTTAGCAAACTGCAGACGAGCAGCAATGTTCTTTTTTTAATAAATGACCAAGAATAATATTTTGTCTCATTTGTTTAACTGGGTTCTCTTTATCTCATTTTAGGACTTGTGTGAAAATCTGATGATGTTTTAGGTCATATTTATGCAGAAATATAGAAAATTCTGAAAGGGTTCACAAACGTTCAAGCACCACTGTATGCTTAGTCAACTGGAATGCACGTATCCTTAAAGCATGTATTTGCAAGTAATCAAAGTGATCATTTTTTAGTCATTTCTACCCAACAGATCAGACACAGCAAACAAGTAGCTACTGGTTGTTTTGTGATCTAGGTTATCATGGTATACAGCGTCAGATCTGGCACGTGCCTGGTTTGTATCAGTGCAGGATTTGTGTGCAGGTGCACTTACAGATGCTCTGAAGGAAACCAGGAGCCTCCCGCTGGCTGCTTGATGAGGTGGATGATAAGATCCAGAGCTAATGTAGGTCCTCCAGTGGACCTGCTGTCTGGGCAACAGACCTGCACTGGGTGCAATCAGCTGCACAGACATATTATGACAGCTGTATCTTGTGGAGAGTACAAGATATTTGACCTTCACTGTCAGCAGGAGGTGTGCTTAGTGCCTCTAGGGCTTTATCCAAATGGAAGCCACAGCAACCTTGGTGCCTTCATGTGACCTGACTACAGGTAGCAACTTGATACTTTCATTGTTAAAGCATTGCATACATTCCCCTGGTATGGAGACTTAATTTATTTCTCAATAAAGCTGACAATGCCTTAATGTGACATGTTCTGTGCATCTTGGTATGAGCTCATGTTTAGTGCTGAGTATGGATTGACTGGGCTTTCAGATATAAGCTCAGTAATAAAGCTGCCACAGATTTGCATCATAGCCTTTGTTGCCCATGGACTCATCTGTTCCTCTTTTTGCTGTTTGGTTGCCATAGCATACTCACCACCCCTTGGTGGCTAGGGCTATAATTACTGCTCCCCCAGGGAAAGGTGAAGGAGCTCACTCCCGTCACCATTTTCCCCCAGTTCAACACTAATACTGTCAGCACAAGTGTAATATTTAACCCAGCTGAAGTTGTTTAGCTTGGGTTACTCCGAATGGACAACCGCACAGAATGTTTGCATTATTCTTGTTGCGTTATGATGTAAAGGAAAAATCTCTAATGATCATGCAGTACGTAAAACTGAACATTTAAATGGGATTAACCAATGAAATCCAGCATATAAGCTGTTAAAAGTCCGTAGTTCAAAAGAACTGACTTATGATTTCAAAAATAAAAACCACCAGGCTACCACAGTTACAAAGGATCGAGTAATAAAGGTGGCAAACAATATATCGGAAAAAATCAATGATGTTCCTGTGGGAGATTTTTATTACATTCAAATATCATATAAATGACTACAGGGACCTGCATATAAATCCGTTTCATCGTTGCTGATACAGGTCTTGCTTTATCCATTAGATAGGAGGATTTCTCTCCATGATCACTGGATGAGTGATGATGAGTAGTATGGTGGACATTAAAAGAATGAGTATAGTGTACAACTAAAGTGTAGTGTACGCTAGGCTGTAAGAGCCACATATGAAAACTGTGCCTAATTTTAGGGCACTTGTGACTGGGTGGAATGGAAGACACAGGCTGCCCATGCAAAGCTATTTCTGGTTTCCCTTCCTGCCTACGGAAGACTTCCTCTATTTGTTTGGCCACCAGTATTGCAAAGACAAAAGGTGCGGGTCACTTGCTGCTTTCTGCACCCAGGTCCTGTACTGCATGTGTGGTCTGGGTTGGGTTGGCCTAATGAGAGTGCCTGGACAGGAGGTAATTGTGTAATGATAAATATAAGATGGTAGGTGTGCATATCACTGCAAAAAAAAAAGGATTTGTCAGCAATACTAAAGAATAACTGTGTGTATCATTTCCATTGAGGTTTTCATATACACTAGTGTGTTAATTGCTTGCCTTTGAAAAGTAAAGTGTTTTTAGTTAATACAAAAATGCTGGAGTCACCCCCCATTCAGCTCTCTGGAATAGAATTAAATCAGTTGGCTTCTCCATGGTGACTGTAGAGTTCAGGGAGCAGACAGTTTAGCACTTTTTGGAATGATATCTTCCCTAAAGTTACAGACGATTGCACTGTATAACTTTGTAATACTAAGAAGTAGAAGTGTAATTCAATTATACAACCAGCTGTCGAATTCCTTTCTTGATTCTGCTCTTCTTTGCCCCCTTTCATTTCCACCTTCAGGCTTTCACACCCATTTCATGAGTATGCACATACCTGGGGTATAGCTAGGGCAAACTCCATAGCCTGGATTTGAACCTGTGTTATGAAGGAAACAATCTGAACTAGCCTTACATCTGCGCACCGTGACAGCAGTGGTGAAAAACATAAACGCCCTCTCCCAAATTGGTCTGCAGAAGGTGGGACAATGAATGGATTGTTCGGCGCTGTCATGGAAATGAAGCTGGGGGGGAGGGGTAGATGTGGCCACAGCCACTGGCTGTCGCTGTACACATCTTCACGTCTTTGTCATGTTGGATAGGGTGGTGTGTGTGTTTGTGTGCTGGTACAGTGTTGCATGGAATGTTACCAGCTCAGAGGTGAGGGAAAAAGACATGGAGCACCCCTGTAATCACCACAACACACCCAGCCAAGGGATCCGGTCCGAACGTGCAAGAGCGGATATTATCTCACACACACACACACACACACATCAGTATGCTCAAGGTCAGCACACAAAGAAGGGCTACCAGAACTGGATGTGTCTAGTCTGATTAAATACTCACACCCTCTCTTTCTTGGTAATTATTTTTCTGATTAAGACTGTTATTGACTACCTGCTGTTTTGTGTCTTTTTAAGATGCAATTAAAATTCTTATATATTGCTTTTAATCTATGAATCCTGTCGCACACCCCGTAGGTATTTATAACCCGATTATCGTTGTGCAGCACCATCTGCAGGAGCCTGAAGTTCCTACCGCTTATGTAGCGTATGTGTACGTGTGTGTATATACAGTACATAAAAAGTATTTAGTCAGCCACTGATTGTGCAAGTTCTCCTACTTAGAAAGATGAGAGAGGTCTGTAATTTTCATCATAGGTACACTTCTACTATGAGAGACAAAATGAGAAAAACATCCAGGAAATCACATTGTAAGATTTTTAAAGAATTTAATTGTAAAATCATGGTGGAAAAATAAGTATTTGGTCACCCACACACAAGCAAGATTTCTGGCTCTCACGACCTGTAACTTCTTTAAGAAGCTCTTCTGTCCTCCACTTGTTTACCTGTATGAATGGCACCTGTTTGACCTCGTTATCTGTATAAAAAAGACACCTGTCCACAGCCTCAAACAGTCAGACTCCAACTCAACCATGGCCAAGATCAAAGAGCTGTCGAAGGACACCAGGAAGAAAATTGTAGACCTGCACCAGGCTGGGAAGAGTGAATCTACAATAGGCAAGCAGGTTGGTGTGAATAAATCAACTGTGGGAGCAACTGTAAGAAAATGGAAGACATACAAGAACATTGATAATCTCCCTCGATCTGGGGCTCCACGCAAGATCTCATCCCGTGGGTCAAAATGATCATGAGAAAGGTGAGCAGAAATCCCAGAACTACACAGAGGGACCTGATGAATGACCCTGCAGAGAGCTGGGACCAAAGTAACAAAGGATACCATCAGTAACACATTACGCTGAGAGGGACTCAGATCCTGCAGTGCAAGGTGTGCCCCCCTGCTTAAGCCAGTACATGTCCAGGCCCGTCTGAAGTTTGCCAGAGAGCATATGGATGATCCAGAAGAGGACTGGGAAAATGTCATGTGGTCAGATGAAACCAAAATAGAACTTTTTGGTAAAAACTTAACTGGAGGAAGAAGAATGCTGAGTTGCATCCCAAGAACACCATACCTACTGTGAAGCATGGGGGTGGAAACATCATGCTTTTGGGCTGGTTTTCTGCAGAGGGGACAGGACGACTGATCCGTGTTAAGGGAAGAAAGAACGGGGCCATGTATCGTGAGATTTTAAGCCAAAACCTCCTTGCATTAGTGAGAGCATTGAAGATGGAACATGGCTGGGTCTTCCAGCATGACAATGATCCCAAACACACCGCTCAGGCAACGAAGGAGTGGCTCCGTAAAAAGCATTTCAAGGTCCTGGAGTGGCCTAGCCAGTCTCCAGACCTCAACCCCATAGAAAATTTGTGGAGGGAGTTGAAAGTCCATGTTGCCCCAAAACATCACTGCTCTAGAGGAATTTACATTTACAGCATTTAGCAGACACCCTTATCCAGAGCGGCTTACAATTGATTCATTTTTACAATCCAAGCAGTTGTGGGTTAAGGGTCTTGCTCAGGGACACAATAGTGGAAGCTTGGCAGAGGTGGGATTTGAACCCTGGACCTTTTGGTCCATATTCCAGTACCTTACCCGCTAGGCTACCACAGTCCACAGAATGGGCCAAAATACCAGCCAACCTACCAACCAAAATACCAGTGTGTGCCAACGTGCTGAAGACTTACAGGAAATGTTTGACCTCTGTCATTGCCAACAAAGGTTATGTTACAAAGTATGATGAAAATTACAGACCTCTCTCATCTTTCAAAGTAGGAGAACTTGCACAATCAATTGCTGACTAATACTTTTTTGCCCCATTTTGTGTGTGTGTGTGTGTGTGTGTGTGTGTGTGTGTGTGTATTTATATTTATTTATTTATTTATTTATTTATTTTCATTGTAGGACTGTCATAATTGTTGCATAATCGTCTAGTTGAAATGATTCTAAGATATTCTGAAGTAAATGAAATGATCACAATTATGTAGGACCACAGTAAACTGTTCATAGGTTCATAGGCTGTTCATAATGTTCACACATTGTCAGCATCAGGTATGATTGTCACTGCCTTTGTCTTGGTTTTTGTAACCCCCGTTAAGTGACCAAACTCGCCTCTATTCAAAATTAGCCATGAAATAGACATAGACGAGGTAAAACTATGTATTTGTAGGCATTTGTGTGAGTTTTTGCATGTATGCACATATAGTGCATCATTTTGAAAGTAATCTGTATTGGCTGCTAATCAAACATGACTTCAGTCACTTTAGACTTGTACTTCATTAGTTGTGTTCACTGAACAGACAATTAAATCACTAAGTGCAATTATTTGTATGGCAATTAATCGTGCGGACTAAAAGAAAACAAAATGCAAGTTACCCCTTCATTATTCTGCACTCAGTACCCCTTAATGAGAAAGTGAAAAAAATTATTTCTAGCCTACTCTGGAGTGCCATCAGTTGTTACAGTACACAGGTAAAGTGACTGCAGTTAAGCCATTGTGTGTTGTTTTTAAAATACTGTATATAAACCTCTCTGGCCATTTTCAAACACTGTACTATTACACCTGCTGCAATGATTGCTAGTTGTTGCCTGTAATTAATTGGATGAACTGGAGTCGTGCCATATCGGAGAACCCTCTGATCAACATTTATGTGGAAGGACACTGAAAATGTAGTTGAGCAAAAAGCATGTTTGAGTGTAATCATATAGCTTGGTTATTGTACTTTAACTAGGAAGCTTTTTGAACATTTAATGATTACCCTAAAATGAATGACTCAAGGGTATTTCTTTCTTGATGATTTGCATTTTTGGAATGCAGGAAAACCTACCCTAACCAAAATAAGGCAAGAGATCAAACCGGGTATATAAAGCTTTTGACTTGGCTACATACTTCTGGAACTTAAATCCCTGCCAATAAAATGGTACTTCCCCTTGTAGTCAATGAGTGTGTTTACATGCCCTTGATAATCTGATAAATGCAGAAATGATTTTGTCACTCAAAGCCGTTCAACGGGTTTCCAAAGCGCTTTGGTAATCAGAAAGTGCAAAACTTCCAGGTTTACATAACTCAGAAAATATTCGGATTTCTATTTTGCAACCAGCCAGTAACCTCACAGAAGTATGTCACCCAAACAATCTTGCCTGTGCAGACTGAGCAAACCGATTGACATCAGAGTACTGAGAAATCTGATAACTGAGATCAAATCCGGCTCTCTTTATCAGATTAGTAAATCTGATTTATAGCACCTAATGTGATCTGAGAGATTGGAGAATTCTGTTTACATGACCACTTGAATAATCAGGTAACTGCTGAAATTATGATCAGATTAAGATACTTATAAAACAAAGGACCTTCATTGTTCATACTTTTTAATCCAAGTAAGTAACACATTGCAATAAATCCATGTGTAGTGATTCATACAGTCTTACAATCCAAGCAATTGTGGGTTAAGGGCCTTGCTCAAGGACCCAACAGTGGCAGCTTGGCAGAGGTGGGATTTGAACCCTGGACCTTCTGGTCCAGAGTCCAGTACCTTAACCGCTAGGCTACCACAGTCCCAGTATATTCCAAACATTACCTTTAAAAAAAAGTCTTTGAACAGAATGAGTATAGCTTATATTGTTTCCTTTTCCCTAAATAAAGCTGATAGTTCCTTTCCTCAAGTTCATTTCTCTTGGAGGAAATGTGAGATGTCTTTGGCTATTCCTCATACTCACTAACCATTAGATTAGTTTACAACATGACCTACAGGACAGCGCTGTAAAGACCTTTCAAATTGAAGCTATCAGATCACTCCTGTCCATAGAGACATGTAGTTTATGTAGTAGACGATGCGTCTGTATGACTGAAGGTAAAGTAATAACATTTGTTAGCCTTCATGCTGTGGGGATAAGAGTCGTATTGTGTCTCTGTCTCTCATTAAGCGGGACTTAAGTTCACGTACAGTCTGTCAGTGATGGACCTTGTCCCTATTCCTTCTCCAAAAGGTGAACTTGCGCCCAGCCACGCGTCTTCAATCTGAGTGCCAAGTGCAAGAACTCATACGTGTGTCATATGTTTATGAAGGCTCACTCTATTCTTCACATGGTAGCCTCAAACAAATGAGCTGTTGTCCTGCACAGTCAGTCTTCTGGCACGATTAGTGGACTCTAACATTATCTTACTTACTCCCGCCCCTCTAACTGCCTTTGTCACCCTGTCTTCTATCCTCCCTCACTTTGTTCTCCCACAGCGCTGCCTTTTAGCAACAGTTAGCCTTTTCTCTGCTGTCCCACTCCCACACAGAGAGCTTCTCTTCGACTCAGACGCAAGCTAAAACTGAAATACAAGCCTCGGTGTGGAGCACTTTTAATCAGCTTCATTACTCAACAGCAGGGGGAGACTGGAAACGAAAAGCACCCCAGTCATTTGCTCTCAGGTGGCTCTAATCCATGCCCGAGCTCAGCGAATGATGTACTATGGCGCGACTTTGCGCATCCATATTCAGTCACTTCCGAGAATGTGGGCTTTGGCACTGTGTGCGCACTTTGTCCTGCCTAGAAGATGCGTCACGCAAACCATACGCAAGAAGACTCTGAAAAGACCAAAAAAAGTCCAAACAGGCTGATATCCTCTCAGATCTAAATAAAGACAAAGACAGTTCTTCCTCACAGACTGATTTAGCAAAGGCTGGGTTTCTTGTCTGCAAGACTCCCACTAGACTGAAAAAACACCTAAAATAATCAAACAGTAAAAAAAAGAGTAAGTTTACAAACGTACAGTCAGCACACAACGTTTACGTTTATTGACTTATTTAACGTGGCTATCAGCATCAGTGGCCATGTTCAGCGACACACACACAAGGTAACATCCATACACAAGGTTATCTCAAGACAAGTCACTCATACACTCAAGTCAATGCCAATTTAGTGTACTCAATTAACCTAACATGCATGTCTTTGGACTGTGGGAGGAAACCAGAGTACCCGGAGTAAACCCACGCAGACACGGGGAGGACATGCAGACTCCACACAGAAAGGACCCAGGCCGCTCCACTCGGGGATTGAACCCAGGACCTTCTTGCTGTGAGGCGGCGATGCTACCCACTGAGCCACCGAGCCACCGCACCGCCCCAGCACACAACAAAGTGGCTTCTTAAGTTCTGTAATGGTATCTTAAGATCAAAAATGGAAACAAAACATTTCATTACTTTATATACAGCATTACATTTGTTATTTCAGTGAATTTTAACATGTTTTTTGTCATTTCCTATATGTTTTGGAGTGCAGTAATTGTACAAATATACAAAAACAGCTCAAATAGATTAAGAAATAAATGGAGCACAGTTTCCATTATATGGTCAGATACCTGGTTTTTGGTCATTTACCTGTGCCATCCAGATGTGCATGGAATTTCCTGTTTGCCGTTAGAGAGAGCTCACCTATTGGTTATTGACAATCTGCACATCATCATTTGCATGAGCCAAGACTTATCAGAGGGCCAAGACAAGAAAAAGACTGACTTAAGACAGCGATCCTGACCGACTTGCACCAAAATGATGTGAGTGGAACATTGGAAATCTGTCTGTGAAACAGCTTGAGAAGTCATTTGGTGTAAGGCTGGTGTTACTGGCTTTGATGGAGCAGTTCTCAGTCACCATAGGAGGTCACAGGATTTAAGAACCTTTTGGTACATTTAAATAGGTTACATACAAATAAAAACAGACACTTGTGTTTCAAAACCGTTCTTAATTGATTGATTGGGGATGTGGTAACTTGTAGCTGTTGACGGAAATGCTCTCAAGCAAAGCTGTAGTCATTGTTAAAGGCATAACTTCAGTATTTTATTCTTGCGAAACAGTTGTTGATGGAGAATTTCTGAGGAAATGAGCATGTCTTCATTCAAGGGAGAAACAGGAGCCTTTGTTTGGGGAGATTTTATTAGGTCATTTTCCTGTGCTAAAACCGGAAGTGACATCATCACACTTCCTGTTTGGTTGCCTCCCTTGTAGCAAGAAGTAGGAGAACCATGATTGAGTGTTAGTGGGGTTGGAAATATTAACGTTAGGAAAGATTAGTTGATGGACATTTTAATAGAACTTGCATTTGCATGTGGTTGTATTTTTATTCCACTATCATTTTTGGGTATCATGTTTGGATTTCAATTGGGATTAGGAAACTTTAATAAATATCATCTCTAATACGTATACCTGGAACACACCCCCGTGTCCTTTTTTCTTTCTTTTGTTCATTGGCGGACCTTCACACTGACACAACAGCCATCCCCACAATCTACAATGAGACCGAAGTCATGGAATCACTGTGAGAAGAAATAAATCCTGTATAGGAAGCAAAGACGCATCAAAGTGCATCGATAATTGATTAGTAATCCCAGCCCTCTGAATCGTAATCGATTTTTAGTATTAGGTGTGGGCTATATTGACCAAAGAATTGTCTCGACATTGGGGGAATAATAACTAGACAAAATGTCTAGTGTTCCAAAATATGAACCCATCTCTCTCAGCTGCTTGAACTGGCACTGTGGCTTTCATGATGTAATTGGTGACATTATGTCTTGCCATCTGTTGCTTTTCTTGTCGTAAGGTATTTTTTGTTTTTGCAGAATGATTATGCAGGGGTTTGCTGAGTGTGTTTTTGTGCTGGAACCTTGGCTGGTTTAGATCTGTTGTGGAAGTTTCTACGTATGGATTCTGATTCTTATCAATTCCAAGATTCGATTCCAGATTGGTGAAAAGGTGCCAGATGTTAGGCTAATGAATATATATTTTTTTATACTGGATATCCTAGTGAGGTGCTAGTGCTGTCTGGAGCTAGCTAATGCAGCATATGCACTAGGACACCACAGCCAGTCGAACATGGTACAGTGCTGAGGCTCAATATCATGCTGGTGCCTTAGATGGTTGTCATATTGGAGGTGTAACCACCTTTACAACAGCTCAAGCTGGTTCTAGGAATTTTGAAATTTGAATATGTGAACCCTTAGGGGGTCAGCTCTCACATTGTTAAAACAACAGTTCTGGTATTATATTAGATGATACATATTGCACACCCCTAGTAAGTATTTAATAAATCCTTTTTTTTAAATATATTAATTACTTTTGTGTGTGTGTGTGTGTGTGTGTGAGTGAGTGAGTCTGTCTGTCTGTGTATATCTGTTGTGTCATAGTCGGGGTTATGGGGTTATAAGGTTTAAATTGAGGAGAGAAAAAAAAGGTGGAACTTTGTAATTTATGGTGTTTATCATTCATTTTTTGTTTATCCTTATTCGACCTGTGTTAATTGAAAATGTTTTAATGTCCTGACTAAATTCCTCAATTAAAAAAATATAGTAGTTGAAGATGAGGGGCTTAAGCCGCTTCTATGAACAGTTGATCTTCTTGCCATCTACTTACCACGTTGGAAATAATTTCCTAACACCACAGTTCCTCTAGTGTGCACTCTATGCAGAGAGATGATTGAAGCCAAAGTGAACATCTGTTTTTTGCCGCTGCTAGTGATATGTGGTCTAGCTGTGCTTCAGAACCATGTATATACACTCACACTATGCATTGTCAATTTTATCAGTTCTACTTCCCGTATAGAAGCACTTTGTAGTTCTACATTTACAGACTGTAGTCCATCAGATACAGCAGTGCTTCTGGAGTTAAACCACCTCAGTGTCACTGCTGGACTGAAAATAGTCCACCATCCAAAAAGGCAGCCATGGGCATCCTGTAGGAAACATCCTATGAGCACTGATGGAGGATTAGTGGATGACTAACACAAACTCCAGCAGCACTGCTGTGTCTGATCCACTCATACCACCACCACCACATCAGTGTCACTGCAGTGCTGAGAATGATCCACCTCCCAAATAATACCTGATCTGTGCTGGTCCTTGGGGGGGTCCTGACCATTAGAGAGCAGAGTAAAGGGGACGACCGAAGTATGTAGAGAAACCGATGGACTACAGTCTGTAATTGTAGAACTACAAAGTCCATCTGTCTAGTAGGTGGAACTGATCAAATGGACAATGAGTGTAGAAACAAGGAGGTGTACCTAATGAAGTGATCAGTGAGTGTGTAGATCTGGTTCTGATGGCTTGAGATCATTTGACTGAAGCACCAGTAGACTGGTAAAAGTCTCATTTGTACATAGGAATCATTTAGGACCCTTTAGCTGCACTTGTCAGTTGTGAACTCAATCGGTGATGTTCATACTTTTGGAGAGGGGGCTTTTTAAGGGAAGATTTGTGGTTTTGCTTTACCGTAATTGTAATTACCTCATGGAAACCATAAACCTTTTGGGAACGCATAAGTAACTACATTTTCTCTGTTCCCTTTTGCTCCTCTGAAACGTAGAGAAGTGTACATACTATTGGTTATTCTCTCAGGTTTGTTTTATCTAAAGATTTTTTTTTACTAGTGGTGTAATGACAGGTTTAAATATGTGCTATACAGAAACTTTTACATCTTTCATTGGTTATCTTCAGTAGTGTACTTCTGTTTCTGTTATTTTGGTCATAACAGGCAAATGTGTCTATGTTTTGGTATCACATATACAATAGAGCTGGGGTTGTTGGGGATTAGGATAGAAACCTTATATTTTAAAGCGTTTGTTTTGAAATAGTGAGACACTTGCTAGATCAGTGTTAATTACATGCATGCATGTGGGTCCCCATTATACAATCAGTAGATATTCTGATATTTCTCTAGTAACCATCCACTTGCAGAAGTTTCTCCATGACTCCCTCTACACATGGAGTCCCAGAGTTATGGCTCGGGGGAAAGGACTTGACTAGACAGAGACCGATGATTAAGGAAGGAAGAGTGAGCATGTTGACATTGAGTCAGTTTAACTTCTGTACCTGCTGGAAGTAGGGAAATAGTTTTAGTAGGAGTAATGTGTGAGTGTTACAAAGACCTATCCCTGTTTTACCTAGCTGATGTCCTTGAATTATGCAGGTGCTTTCTTGAAATCCAGGGAACTCCCACAAAGCTCACTATTGTTTGGATATAAATCCAGGTGTGGACTGATGTGTGAGTAAGTTACAGGATGTTGGGTGTGTTAGAGATATTTCGTAATCAAACTTGGAGCAGGCATCGTCTATAGTCAGTACAAACTGGTCATTTTAACACCAAGAGAGTGTGTTACAGAAAAATAAAATAAGGTCACACCCTATTAGGTACCTTCTACTTTATGAGGTCTCAGTCCTGACTGTCCCTAAGCGTTCTAGCTCCATGTAACAAAATGCTTCAAACATGTTAGTTTTGGTTTAGAAATGTTGAAAGTGACAATCCATTTGTTTCCAGGTGCCATCAGATGAGGGACTGGGCTTACTGGCGGAGCCCCAGGTGGCCATGTTTTGTGGGAAGCTCAACATGCACATCAACGTTCAGAATGGCAAGTGGGAGTCAGACCCTTCAGGAACCAAGAGCTGTGTGAACACCAAGGAGGGAATCCTTCAGTATTGTCAAGAGGTGAGAGACAAACCTTGGGGGGGGGGGGGGGGAAGAATGGAATGTAAGTAGAGAGTACAGATGAATCACCTATAGATGATGTGGAAAAGGGTGGAGATGCAAGAGCAGTATGATGGGAACAAAAGTCATTACGCAAAGAGGGGTTGGGTGGTGGGTTAATGTCCCTGTTCTCTCTGACTCGCCATCAAAGAAAATGATTACAGGTGTGGTCTGATTAGATTATGTCTTGCCACTCGAAGACATTTTGCCCAGTTGACAGACTTTGAGAGAGGGCACATCACTGGACTGAGAGCAGCAGGATGGTCGTTTCGACGAGTTGAATGCCAGCTATTCCATTCTGACCTAGCTGTTAGGAGGTGTAGGGAGCAGTGGTTCTCTGAGGGGGCACACACACAGCAAACAGGCTTCTCATGGCCCAGACAGATCTCCAGTAGAGAGGATCGTTCGATCCGCCAACAAGCACGAGCCGCTCCCACAGTTTTGTTGTGCACCATCCAGACAGGTGGCACCTTCACTACACACCCGTGTTTCTGCCCGGACCATTTCCAGGTGCTTAGCAGAAGGAAGCATTCCATGTCCTGCCATTGATAACCAGCCACGGGCATCTTCGTTTACAGACGTGTTGCGAACGAGAAATCTGAACTCGTACTGAAATCTGAACTGTATCGTCTTTAGCGACAAATCCAGGTTCTATTTGGGATCTGATGACAGTCAGGTTCAAGTATAGAGGCCTCATGGTGAGCGCTTCAATCCTGCTTTTTGTTGTGGAGCGACATACTGCCCCATCTGCTGGTGTGATGATCTGGGGAGCCATTGCCTACTACAGTCGGGCACCCCTAGTAGTGATATGAGGGACACTAACAACTCAGCGTTATGTGCAGAACATCCTGCGGCCACGTGTGTTGAATGTCATGGCGGGATAATGCTCCCCCACACACAGCAAGGGTTTTCCAGGAATGTTTCGCTAGATTGCAACACTTCCTGGGCCTGCCCAGTCGACAGATTTATCGTCAAACAAGCATTTATGGGACCAATCGGGTCACCAGCATTGGCAATCTATGAGTGGATCCACAGGCCCAGCTGCAACATCTGTGGGAAAATGTGCCACAGGATACCATACGGAACCTGTATGCCTCCATGCCCAACCGTATCCAGGCTAGAGGAGCCCAGCAGGGTACTAGAGCCTCCTTTTAGTTGTGCAGTTTTCCCCAATAAACTTATCCTTTTTCTCTAATATTGTAATCATCATTACATTTAGTCATAAAGTATCATTCGATCCCAGCATCTCCTTGGTGTGTTTTTTTTTTGTGTGTGTCACTGAGTGTAGTTGTAAATGCATTGAAGTTGTGAAACATTGTGTGAGTAGTACAAAACTAGCCCAAAAATGTTTTATGTATTTTTCCTGTCATTTGTGAATTGACCGTCTGGAATATTGTGAGTTTTCCCAGTGGGCCACTTTCACTGTCCTGGGAGGCCTTTAAGATCAGTGTCATCATCAGAAGACAACGTTGAAAAAGCTGCCCAATTCCTCAGTTCATAAAATAGGCCTGTCAAAATGATGCCCCCTGAAGCCCCCTAATCACTATTCCTCATGTTCTGCAGTACCATTTGTAGCACTATAAGCTTGTTGGGAACAGAATTTTAAAGATTATATCGTAATGCAAAGAATGTGTTGTTGTTCTTTGTGGAGCTGGACAATATGACGTGCGTCCTATTTATTATGCCATCTAATGAAGTTGAATTGTTTGAACGCCAGTGAATTGCAATCAGTTTAGCCCATTGTAGCTCGCATTTTCATTTGAAACTAACTGAACACAGCCAACAAATGTATTAATAAACAAGATTTTAATTAATTAACTAATTAATAAACTAGGTAGTTTTTCTGTTGTACTTCATCTCATTTGTAAATATACATTAATTCCTGCATTTCAGGCCTGCAGCAATTCTAAAACGATTTGGGACTTGGGCAATTCAGAGTTAGTAATGAGGTAAAAAAGCAATGACAACAATATCCACAAAAGACATATCCACAAAAACCTGAGTTTTTGAGGAGCAAAGATGGGCAGGAGATCTCCAGTTTGTCAACAAATGCATGAGAAAATTATTGAAATATTTAAAAGCAATGTTAATCAAGGAAAGATTGGAAGGGATTCTCATATTTCTCCCTCAATAGTGCATAATATCATTAAGCGACTCGAGGAAGAATATCTGGAGGAATTTCAGTGCGTAAAGGGCAGGAGGACAAGCCTGAACTCCTGTGACGTCTGATTTCTCAGGCAGCTCTGCATCAATAATTGTCATTCATCAATAGCTGATAGAACCACATGGGCAAGGGAGTACTTTGGCAAACCCTTATCAAGCTCTACAATATGGTTACGTTCACAAATGCCACTTAAAACTTTACTGTGCAAAAAAGAAGCCTTATGTAAATGGTGTCCAAAAGCAGCATCAGATTCTCTGGGCTCAGAGGCACCTGGACCGTCATACAGTCGAAGTGTGTATTGTGGTTAAACCACTCAGTATTCCAGATCTTTTTTTGTTGAAGAAATGGACACCGTGTTCTCTGGACCAAAGATGAAGAGGACCATCCAGATTAAAAGCCAGAGTCTGTCATGGTATGGGGTTATGCCAGTGCCCTTGGCAAAGGTCATTTACATTTCTGTGTTGGCAGCATTAACACAGAAAAGTACAGTGGTGAAAGTTTGTGAACCCTTTAGAATTTTTTACAAGTCCTAAAAGTACATAGAGAGAACCCAGTTCAACAAATTAGACAAAAATATTGTACTTGGTCAAATGATCCAATATTACATATTAGTGAGCGGCAAAAGTATGTGAACCTCTAGGATTAGCAGTTAATTTGAAGGTGAAATTAGAGTCAGGTGTTTTCAACCAATGGGATGACAATCAGGTGTGAGTGGGCACCCTGTTTTATTTAAAGAACAGGGATCTACCAAAGTCTGCTCTTCACAACATGTTTGTGGAAGTGTATCATGGCTCAAACAAAGGAGATTTCTGAGGAGCTCAGAAAGAGAGTTGTTGATGCTCATCAAGCTGGAAAAGGTTACAGAACCATCTCTAAAGAGTTAGGACTCCACCAATCCAGTCAGACAGATTGTGTACAAATGGAGGAAATTCAAGACCATTGTTACCCTCCCCAGGAGTGGGCGACCAACAAAGATCACTCCAAGAGCAAGGCGGGTAATAGTTGGCGAGGTCACAAAGGACCCCAGGGTAACTTCTAAGCAACTGAAGGCCTCTCTCCCGTTTGCTAATGTTAATGTTCATGAGTCCAACAATGGTGTGTATTGAGAACCTTACCCATCTGTGAGACGTGGTGGTGGTAGTATCATGGTTTGGACCTGTTTTGCTGCATCTGGGCCAGGACATCTGAATTCTAGGAAAATGTCAGGACATCTGTCCATGAAATGAATCTCAAGAGATGGTGGGTCATGCAGCAAGACAACGACCCTAAGCACTAAGTCATTCTACCAAAGAATGGTTAAAGAAGAATAAAGTTCATGTTTTGGAATGGCCAAGTCAAAGACCTTAATCCAATGGAAATGTTGTGGAAGGACCTGAAGCGAGCAGCTAATGTGAGGAAACCCACCAACATCCCAGAGCTGAAGCTGTTCTGTACGGAGGAATGGGCTAAAATTCCTCCAAGCTGGTGTGCAGGACTGATCAACAGCTACAGGAAACGTTTGTTTAACTGGGTTCTCTTTATCTACTTTTAGGACTTGTGTGAAAATCTGATGATGATTTAGGATATCTATGCAGAAATATAGAAATTGTTCACAAACTTTTAAGGACCACTGTACACTGAGATTTTAGAGTAGCATCAGCTGTCTTCAAGATAACATCATTTCCAGGGACATCCATGCATGTTTCAATAAGACAATGCAAAACCACATGCACGGCTGCAGAAGAAGAGGCTACGAGTACCAGACTGGCCGGCCTGCAGTCCTGACCTGTCCCCAATAGAGAATGTGCTGAGAATTTTGAAACGAAAAAATTTACATAGACGATCCCTTGCTGTTGCACATCTTAAGGACTGCTTGTAAGAATGGGATAAAATAACAACTGAAACACTAAATCGCTTGGTATCCTCTGTGCTAAAACGTCTTTTTGGTGTTGTGAGAAGGAATGGCAACATTACATAGTGACATCCCAACTTTTTTTGGTATGTGTTGCAGGCCTGAAATGCAGGAATGGATGTTTATTAACATATGAAATTAATTTGACCAGACAAAACATTAAATATCTTTGGTTCCTTCTGTCTGAAATGAGACAAAAGTCAAAGTAAATGTAAGAAACACTGCGGGTTTTTTGTTTGTTTGTTTGCTTGTTTTTTTTTCTCTCCATACCGTTTCAAGTTTTTATGATTTGGGGGTTGTAAAACTTTGCTACGTCGGTGTGTTACTGAGCAGATTTTTGAAGGCTGGTCTGATTTTTATTCCCAGTCTTGCCCTTTCCTCTACTACATGGAACAGCAGACATTATTAGCTTTGAAGTTTATAGCTTGACATTATTACCAAGACCAAATATCACACAGGGAAGATGTCTGTAAAGGGTGCTATAGGATATAAGCACCTTTGATGGAGGACCACATTGCTAGCTTATCGTAGAACAACAGCAAAATATATCACACAATTTCCTTGTTTTCTGTAGCTCCATTCTTTGTATGAAGGCCATGCAAGTATGGAAGATACCACAGCTTGTTTGTAGTGTACGGATACAGGCTGGGTTGTAAATGTGGAGCGATAATATAGACTCTTAGATGGATTTAGAGGCTGAAGACTTGATATTCCTACAGGTCTACCCAGAGCTGCAGATTACGAATGTGGTAGAGGCCAATCAGCCCGTCAGCATCCAAAACTGGTGCAAGAAAGGTCGCAAGCAATGCCGTAGTCACGTGCACATTGTGGTACCCTATCGCTGCCTCGGTACGTATGTGTGTATATATTTATGGAACTGTATTTATGTGTGTATGTCTGAGTTTATATGCTATGTCTGTCTAAATTTTAGAGGGTTTAGTGTTGTTGTGTTCCTGATATTTTGATGTATTCAGTAATACAATAGGTACAAACTTGAACTCCCAGGAGTTTGAAGCAGCGTGTCTGCTTCCATAAGCTTTGATTATATAGCTCAATATATTTTGTATAGCAATGTACATCTTCTAGTCCAGCTGTCAAATCCAGAACCACTTCCTTTGCACTTGGAATGAATCTGTTGGTACATGGCGGACTGAACAAGAACATGAAGTGCATGTTTGTATATATTTGTTGTGTGTGGGTGTGCAGTTGGAGAATTTGTGAGTGATGCCTTGCTCGTTCCTGATAAGTGTAAGTTCCTGCACCAGGAGAGAATGGATGTCTGTGAGAGCCACCTGCACTGGCACACTGTGGCCAAAGAGGTGAGAATGCAAAATAAGAACCCAAAACACTCAGCAAAAAAGTATTTAGTCAGCCACTGATTCTGCAAGTTCTCCTACCTAGAAAGATGAGAGAGGTCTGTAATTTTCCTCATAGCTACACTTCAACTATGAGAGACAAAATGAGAAACAAATCCAGGAAATCACATTGTAGGATTTTTAAAGAATTTAGTGTAAATTATGGTGGAAAATAAGTATTTGGTCAATAACAAAAAGTTCAACTCAATTCTCAATAAAACATAACCTTTGTTGGCAATGACAGAGGTCAAACGTTTCCTGTAAGTCTTCACCAGGTTGGCACACACTGTAGCTGGTATTTTGGCCCATTCCTCCATGCAGATCTCCTCTAGAGCAGTGATGTTTTGGGGCAACACGGACTTTCAACTCCCTCCATACATTTTCTCTATGGGGTTGAGG
Organism: Ancistrus triradiatus; assembly: GCA_025084515.1. Lineage (NCBI taxonomy): Eukaryota > Metazoa > Chordata > Actinopteri > Siluriformes > Loricariidae > Ancistrus > Ancistrus triradiatus. The sequence continues at coordinate 99,994 of JAJAGP010001478.1, forward strand.
TCTGGAGACTGGCTAGGCCACTCCAGGACCTTGAAATGCTTTTTACAGAACCACTCCTTCATTGCCCGAGCGGTGTGTTTGGGATCATTGTCATGCTGGAAGACCCAGCCACGTTCTTCAATGCTTTCTCATTTTGTCTCTCATAGTTGAAGTGTACCTATGATGAATTACAGACCTCTCTCATCTTTCTAAGTCGGAGAACTTGCGCAATCAGTGACTGACTAAATACTTTTTTCCCCACTGTACACACACTAGTTTTGACATGTAGTGGGACTGTGGTAGCCTAGTGGTTAAGGTACTGGACTATGAACCAGAAGGTCCAGGGTTCAAATCCCACCCTTACCCAAATCTCTGCCACTGTTGGGTCCCACACTTGCTTGGATTGGACTGTATCAATTGTAAGCTGCTCTGGATAAGAGCGTCTGCTAAATGCCATAAATGAAAATGTCATTTCCCCACCATGCCCTGACAAAATAATAAAACAGAAAAGTTAAGTTTTTGCTCCTAGTGTGCCACTGTGTTCCTTGCAAAAGTTTTCCCAGGTATCCTTGCTATACTTCAACTGTGTTAATCTACAATGTCTGTATCAATTTTCTTATTGGATTACTGTCATCAGTGTGTGAATGTTCATCAATTCGTACAACTTTATCAACTGTACCTTTAGCCATCATTGTTGCTTACCAGTATTTAGAAGTAAAGACGCCCTATTCAGTGAACACACTAAATTTGTTAGGAGAAATGAAACCATGAATTGGCATTGTTCTTTTACTTGCTAGTCTTGTGGCGACCATGCTATGAACCTGCACGATTATGGGATGTTGCTGCCATGCGGCATTGATCGCTTTCGTGGTGTGGAGTTTGTGTGCTGCCCAGCAGAGACAGAGAGAGAGTCCGATGCTGCTGATGCCGAGGAGGATGATTCAGACGTGTGGTGGGGGGGAGCAGAGACCGACTATGCTGATAACAGGTGCCTCCTCACACCATATTACTCTAATATTCATTCATTTTGTGTTAAAATTGCTTTATTTACCAGCATAATATCCCTGTTATGTTAGTTAATATTTCATGTCCTTGGGGCATTTTGTCTCTTTTTTCATTGGACATTTTGATCCCAGGAAAAGGTTGAAATTAAATCAGACCGCATCTCTTGCTTTCCAAATCTAAAAGCAACTTGACAGCAGGTTGGCCAGGCCCCAAATATCATAGTGTGAGAATGCTGAATTTTTATTTTTAATTTAGCAGATGTCAAGATACTTTTGCAAATTCTTATTTAGATCATTTATCATGGCTGTGTCTCAAAACAAATCCAAAATCATTGACCTAACTTACCAGTTCTGTTGTTTGTAGGCTAATAGTTCTCCATATACTATGTAGAATGTATGGAAGAGTTAATAGGAGACCACTTTGGATACATCCCAGAGGTGCTGGAGGTGCTTCTCAGGGTCAAGCAGTTGAAATGCATTATGAATTTATGGCATAAAAAATATTGACATAATATTATCACGATAATGCATTATTAACACATTAACATTGACAATGTTTATAGATAATAGCCCAAAGCCTGTGGTTTTTTTAAGCTTTTAAAAATGAGTTTGTAGAACTTTATTGCTCCTTTAATATGTGATGTTTGCCTATAAAGTCCTTAATGAAACCGTTTCAGCATAGCAGAAACACAGCTCTAACAAATAGGCAAATTTATATAATATGTTTTGCCGCTACGAGCGCTGCTGAGCTCTGAGTAGAACTACATCACCAAACAGCATGCTGGATAAAGCTCGCTAGCAAGGTAGCATAGTATGCCACAGCCTAGCAATATTCTGTTATCAGCTGGGAAAGGCTTCGTCAGATAAAAGAACAGAACACAGAACTGGATTATACAGTGAGATCAGAGATGCAGAAGAAGAACCACATTATGAACCCAGTAACTCTGGAGGCTGATTCAGAGTGATTAACCCACAGAATTCAGTTCGTCTTACCAGAGTGAAAGTACATCAGCCAAAAATGGGTACCTCTCTCTTTTAAGCTCTTTTTAAGTGGTTTTAGATTGCACAATAAAATCTGTTTACATTCGGCAGCTGTTTCATTCATTCTGATTTGTGTAATGTTGTGGGGCGAAGTAAACCTTATAGTAATTAAAGCCTTCATTATTTACTTATATAAAACGAATTCGGCCGGTTTTAGCGTGATCGGCTTCAGCCACACGTGAACAGCACAGTGCCTTTACTAACTTCAGTTCATCATTCAAAGTTTCAAACACTCGATGCTTTGTTTCAGAGACATGTTTAAGGGTTTGTTTGCTGATATGATGAGGAGGAAGCGTTAGATAGCATCTAGATAGTCTCCCTAAATACCGCATTACTGATGATGGACTAGGGACACTACTAAGGGCTTTGTTATCCAGTTTGAACACAACCATGTCTCCGGTATGGAAACTTTTGCAGCGTGTCATTTCAATTACATACATTGCGAAAATAAAGCGTGAAGGATCAATTTCGAAAATGATCGGAATGATGGCTTTAATAAGACGTTTAAAACAGCATCACCCCGCTGAACATGCATGAGTCAGAGGCTAAAGCTATAGCTAGCAACAGTGCAGAGTCAGGCACAATCCAGCAGCTCCTGCTATCTTTTTTAACAGTGCATACGGTGAATCCCTGATGAAGCCTGTTATTCAAACCCAAGACAAACAATACCATGATACAAACGTTTGGCCATGCCACCCAGCACTAGTGGACTGGCATATAAAATGTACGCACATTAATTGTTTTTACAAACAAATCCCAACACCTTGTACCATATACAGGTCAGCCATAACATTAAAATCGCATGACCAATATTGTGCCGCCAATGCTGTGACCCATCGAGGTGTCCTGTGGAATGTGGCACCAAGATGTTAGCAGCAGATCCTTTTAAGTCCTGCAAGTTGGGATGTGGAGTCTCCTTGCATGGTACCTGTTTCTCCAGCGCATCCTACAGAAGCTCAGTCATATTGAGAAGTGAGGAGTTTTGAAGCCAGCACCTTCAATGCTTTGTCATGTTCCTCAAACCATTTCTGAACGATCTGCAGTGTGGTAGCATGCACTGTCCTGTCTATACTATCTAACACTGTCAGTGTTCTGCACTTCCAACTCTCAGTGGTGTTAATGTTATGGCTACACAGTGTACACATGAGTGACTGAGCAATAATCTGTAATAAAAATCACTGAGTATGTCAAATAAACACAGACGTTGAAGTGGAAGGCTAAATGTTTGTTCTTTTACTGGTAGTATGACACATGAAGCTCAGCCAGCCGAGGTAGTGGCAGAAAAAGTGATGGCAGAAAAAGCCATGGCAGAGGAGGATGAAAATGTTGAAGAAGAGGGGGAGCTTGTGGATAATGACCAGTATGTTGATGAAGAGGAGGAGGAGGAGGATGTTGATGACATTATTGACGAGCAAAATGAACAGACTACCAATGTTGCCATGACTACCACTACTACAACCACTACTGAGTCTGTGGAGGAAGTTGTACGAGGTAAGACATGATGACTTGTTTCTTTATATATATATTTTTAATGATGTTTTAAATCCCGCTGTTTCTTAGTCGGGGTCTCTGGCACTTATCCCCAGAGTGCACAGTGCGGAAGTGTGCCCTGACCTGTTGCCAGTGCATTAAAGGGCGTGGGTAGGGATCACTGTTGATCTCCCATTGTGCCCACTCTTTCTCGGACACAGACAGTTGTCTGCATGTGATGCTGGACCTGGGCGGTAGGCACTGCCACTACTTGAATCCAGGTCCCCATGATGGTGGGTTAGCGTAGTAGACTAGCACCACCTGAGCACCACATTCAATAGTTATACTTCAGAAACATGTATGGTTTTGTGTTGTTGTAGAAAATGTACTTCATTAATATGACAATATGATTATTAACAGCCTCAGAACTGGGAAGTTAACACTCAAAGTTGAGGGGGGGTTTTTTGGTTTTATTACCTCAACGAGTTTGGGATACAAAGTGAGGAGAACGTGAATGCTTGCATTTGTACTGTCCGAGCATCAAAACATGGACAGTTTTCTAACTGAAGTGTTTCAGACTTGCTGTTTGGTCTGAAGCGAAGACAACAGGGACTTTATTTATAAATACAGAAATTGTACAACCCCAAATCAGAGAACGCTGATCAGAGAAGGGACTGTGGTGGCCTAGTGGGTAAGGTGCTGGACTATGGACCAGAAGGTCCAGGGTTCAAATCCCACCTCTGCCAAGCTGCCACTGTTGGGTCCTTGAGCAAGACCCTTAACCCACAATTGCTTGGATTGTAAGACTGTACCAATTGTAAGTCGCTCTGGATAAGGGCGTCTGCTAAATGCTGTAAATGGAAATGGAACATAAATAAAGCAGTGCTCCTTACATGCACTTTGACTTTTATATCATTGCAGACAGTATGAACCTAATATATTTAATGTTTTGTCTGATCAGCTTCATTTTATTTGTAAATAAACATCCAATCCTGCATTTCAGGCCTGCAATGCATTCCAAAAATAGGTTGGGATGGGGGCAATGTAGAGCTAGTAATGAGGTAAAAAAAAACAACTAAATAATGATGCGATTTTGATGTCAGCAGGTGATTATAATCATGATTTGGTTCAAAAGCAGTATCCACAAAAGCTGAGTCTCTGAGGAGCAAAGGTGGGCAGAGGATCTCCAGTTTATCAAGAAATGTGTAAGAAAATGACTGAAATGTTCAAAAACAATGCTCCTCAAAGAAATCATGGAAGGGATTTACATACTGTCAAGTCAAGTCAAGTCAGATTTATTTATATAGCGCTTTTTACAATGGAGCATTGTCTCAAAGCAACTTTACAAGTTTAGATTATCTCCTAATAACTACGTCCAATCCCAAATTGAGCAAGCCTAGGGCGACAGTGGAAAGGAAAAATTCCCTAGACCAAGACTCAAAAAGGGACCCAACCTCCTTGGGCGGCGTAGATGATAAATCTAAGAGCGAACTAAAGTCATGGAGTCAAAGTTCGAATAGAATGTGAAGTATTCACATCGACATTAAGTGGCCCGGGTATGATGGGGCTGGAGCTGATGACGGAAGCAGCTTTAGTGGAGCTCCAGCAGATGAACATCATGTGTGGGGCAGGAACTGGTACCGGAACACAGCTCAGAGAGAAAACAGAAAATGTAA
>JAJAGP010001478.1:105263-188866 GCA_025084515.1 Ancistrus triradiatus
ACAGTGTCTATTAACAATCACTGATGCCAAGTGTAGCATGAGACCTCGGCAGCATTAGCTATAGCAGCATAGCTAGAAAGCTAGAAAGAGGAGAACTGGTAGGAAACACAGCCAAGAGGGATCACATGAGACATCGGCAACCCCACGGGAGGCAGAAGACAGCAACCCAACGTCTCTGATCACCATAAGACTCTTTGACTATGAACCCCCAGCTCTGCCTTTAGTCTAAGGCAAGGATGCAGTCCTAACCTTTTCTGATCTAGTTTATTTTGCGTGGACGTCCCTGGAAAAGATGCCATCTTGAAGGAATTAATGTTGCTCTGAAATCTCAATGTACTTTTCTGCATTAATGCTGCCATCACTGAACTGTTAACGCCTCTTCAGTTCAGGCTTGTGCCCTTGCCCTTTATGCACTGAAATTCTTCCAGATTATTTGAATTGTTTAATGATATTATGCACTGTAGAGGGAGAAATATGCAAATTCCTTCCACAAGTTATTTGAGTAACATTGTTTTTAAACATTTCAATCATTTTCTTACACATTTCTTGATAAACTGGAGATCATCTGCCCATCTTTGGTCCTCAGAGACTCTGCTTTTGTGGATACTGCTTTTGAACCCAATCATGGTTATATCACCTGTTTGAAATCACATCATTATTTAGTTTTTTACCTCATTACTAGCCCTAAATAGCCCCATCCCAACTTTTTTTGATGCAGGTCTGAAATGCAGGAATAATTGTTTATTAACAGATGAAGTGACGGTGACTGGACAAAACGTGGAAATATCTTGGATTAAGTAAATATAAGGAACACTGCATTATATTTAAATTTGTATTTTCCCATTCCACCCCAACTTTTTCTGATTTGTGGGTTGTACTTTATTACTATTTACCGTGAGCAACCATTGTTATGATATCACATGCTGGAACCACTCTGGCTTTCTGAGTAAGAGTGCAAAGCTGAGGAGGAGGTGCTTTTTTGTCTTGTTTTGTTTGGGGTTTTTTTGCTTTCTGAGCTTGGGAAATCACATCAATAAATGGGACTGTGATGGCCTAGCGGTAAGATACTGGGCTATGGACCAGAAGGTCCAGGGTTCAAATCCCACCTCTGCCAAGCTGCCACCGTTGGGTCCTTGAGCAAGGTCCTTAACCCACAACTGCTTGGATTGTAAGACTGTATCAGTTGTAAGTCGCTCTGGATAAGGGCGTCTGCTAAATGCTGTAAATGTAAATAATAAAGGTCAATCTTTTTCCACTGAAAGGCAAGTCAACAGGTAGCACAGTACACCCAATATGAAGCCAAACTTAACTGCCATGGGATTACAGTTACTATTTTGTACCCATAAACAGTGAGCACAAAAGTTAAACATCTAACAGCAGGATGTGTTTGTTTTACCCTACAGTTTGATGGTACATCAAAAAATCAGTACATCAAAAAATCAGTACGTGTGCAGATCATGCTAAAGGATCACCCTGTAGTTGTTGTATTGCCCACCCCTTCTGACAATAAGAGTATGGATGTGTTCAATCCCATGAAGTATTGACAGCCACATTCCCGGTTGTGTGTGCTCTCTTAGAAGTGTGTTGGGCGAATGCAGAGACAGGGCCATGCAGGGCCATGTTGTCACGCTGGTATTTTGTGAAAGAGGAGGGCCGCTGTGCTCCCTTCATCTACGGAGGCTGTGGAGGCAACCGTAATAACTTTGAGTCAGAGGAATACTGCCTGTCTGTCTGCAGCCGATCGTGTAAGTCATTGTGTGAATGCACCTGTACCGACACACAACCGCTGCGTGGCCACACTGTCGATCTTTCTAACCCCTCTGGTCCTGGTGGTGTCTATTTTCCATGTGGTTTGACCATACAGACTTTTGTGTGCTTTCAGTGGTGGCTCCTTCTTTACACACACTCCCTCACACTCATGCTAACTCTGCCTAAAAGCACTATGTTACCCACCTTGTCCTTACTCACTCACTCACTCACTAGACGTCTCCCACTATGAGCAAGCATGCGCCTATGTGCCTTTAAGATCTCACACTGGCAATTTAGTCTGTGAAATTCTTGCACGAAATTCCAGTCACAGCTTGAGTAACAGAGAAAGTAGTTCAGTTTGACTGAAGAGCTGCTGTTGGTTCCTGTGAGGCAGCAACTAGGTAATACTAATGTTTGGTCCGGTGCTGAAATATACAGCATTTACTCAGCCCTAATTAGGCAAGTCTTAGGTAAGTCTCTAACTGGGGCAAGATGAGATCAGGTCGTATGCACACGCACTACTAGTGTGCCTTGTTTTGAAAACTGCAGTGTCGTAGCTATGGATTTAGCTTCTGCTTGTTCAAGTGTTGCGTAAATGAAACATGGTTATTTTCACTTACCGTATTTTCCGGGCTATAAAGCGCACCGGGTTATAAGGCGCAATATCAACGATCGGCTGCTAACGGATCTATTTTCATACATAAAGCGCACCGGGTTATATAAGGCGCATGAAATGAAACAAAACTCTTAAGTTCCGTCAGAAGCTCAGTTTGGTCTTTACCTGGCGCAGGGCGTCTTCTTGCTTCCTCCACTTCCGTACCATTGATTCGGTAATGTTGAATTCTCTCGCAGCTGCTCTATGTCCATGTTGTACTGCGTGACTGATAGCGTTGTGTTTGAAATCCGCTTCGAAAATGTATGAATGAATGCACGTACCCTAATGCTGAAGCACATACCGTATTACTCCGCGATGCTGCGCACTACGGTGGCCGTAAGCTTCGTAACTTACCAAAGCCGTGCTAAAACATTTTGACAGATTTATGAGCGCCGTGTACCATCTACAATCGGTTCTAGGTCAGAAAGCACAACCAGAATTAATTCATACATTAGACGCACCACATTTTAAGGCACACTGTCGATTTTTGAGAAAGTTAAAGGATTTTACGCCTTATGGTCCGAAAAATACGGTATTTCACATTGGACTGTGGTAGCCTTGTGGTTAAGGTACTGGACTATGGACCAGAAGGCCCAGGGTTCAAATCCCACCTCTGCCAAGCTACTATTGTTGGGTTCTTGACCAAGGCCCTTAACTGCTCTGGATAAGGGTGTCTGCTAAATGCTGTAAATTTCACATATAATCACATACCATGTTTTGGGCAGTAGTAAAATGAATCGTTCTCCGATACCTTGCTACTGTATGAGCAGAGATGCAATCTGAACAGCAGCACATTAGTATCTGGTACGTCACATGATGCAACCTGATTGTAATGATCCTCATTTGCATAAAGTTTAGAACAGCTAATCCTTTCCTCGTCCTCATTACCTGCTCTATGCTACTCAAGCTCCCATATTTTAGATATGATATAACAATGCATTATTGCAACTGAAGTTTAATTATGAATCCAGATGGGGAAGGGTTGTTAAAAATCCCCTAAAATATGATCTCAGGCTTTGAAGTGTAGTGGCTGATATTATTCAATATTAACTGTTTCCGGGATCCCATCCTGTGTATTGGGTGCATGTTTTTTCCAGTTTCCACAGTCTGTAAAGAACATTCCTTGCTTGCCTTTCACACTGCTGACAAAACTGTGTTTAAATCCTAATTCTTCTGGGCTGTTCTCAGACTAGTTACCACCTTTCCTCTTTAACCATTTCCTTTCAGTAATTAACCTGGAGACGTTCTAGTGCTGGCAACAATAACCACTCGGCATGCTTTCCCGTGCTCTCCCAAGTAATTGTCATTTTCCTTCCTCTGTCCTCCATTCCATTCCATTCCTTCTTCTGCCCTCTTCCTGCAGTGCCCACTACATCTTCAAATTCTCCAGATGCTGTAGATCGCTACCTAGAGACCCCTGCAGATGAAAACGAGCATGCACACTTCCAAAAGGCTAAGGAGACTCTGGAAGCTAAGCACAGAGAGAGGATGTCTCAGGTGAGTGTTGAAAGCACATATCGGTTGCTCTGCAGCTTCAAAAGTGTTTGGTCACTGTCAGTTCCTTCCCTGTAGAAGTGTTAGGAGCATGTGTTTATAACAATGAAGTATCAGAGAAACTAGGTTTTTCAGCAATGATTATTGTCACGATTGGTAGAAAGGACTAGAAAATATCTTTATTAGCTTAAACTCACAGTAACATGAAAGAACACTGACAATTAAGGTTTAAATATTACATGAGAATGGCCTACAATAAAGAATTCCTATTAATAAATAGTTTTTAACAAGCATTAGGAATATTGTCTTGATGCGTACACAATAAATGAACGGATTCAACTTCTGGCATCCAGAATGTTGGTGGTACTTTACCACTCTGATGAATGAACTGTAACCAACCGTGTACCCATTCATCTTTTATATTTTGAAGATCACCTGTGTATTATGGAACGTGCAAGTGGGTATCCGTGTTTCTCTCTCTGGCTTATAAATATTAGGTGCCGCTTGGTTGGAGCAGCAGTTTAATGTGGAAGCCCACCACAGTGGGGACCCGGGTTTGAGTCCCAGCCGTGCCTTCTGGCCAGATTGGGTTTCAAAAGCGAACATGATTGGCTGTTTGAGGCATGGGAAAGCCAGCCAATGGTCATCCCCTGGTGTTCCCACAGTAGCCCCGATCCAACTCTTTGATGGACTGGCATCCAGTCAAGTGCATGCTTGTATCTTTGCCCAGTCTTCTCCTGCTGGAGCCCCTGCAACCCTAACTAGGACAGAGTAGCATTAAAACGTGACTGATTGAGTGAATGAATAAATATGAGGTGACACAGAGGCCAGATTCCATTAGACGTTATTCAACACAAATGAAATGAGCCAAAATTGTGTTGACCTTCATAAAGAAATGGTTATGAAAACAGGTACATGTGACAATGCCTTATAGGTATGTAAAGGTCGATTAAAACAACAAAAATAGCTGTACTGAAGCTCCCAAGAACATGACTCAAGTGTGTTCCCCCACACGCAGTGAGGAGGATAGTTAGAGAGGCAAAACTGTCTACAGGGATTATGGCTGGAGATTTGGAGTGAATTAGCACCATTTTGGGCTCAATACGTCTCCATGTCTATAATTAGATACCACCTTCATAATGGCAACATTTATGTATAAAATAGTGGAGAGCCACAACCACACAGTTCCCTCGAGCTTGCTAGATGTGGCCAGGGACCACAGGACGGAGCCTATCATGTAATTCAGTGAGCACAGGCAGAGGTCAACTTTGAACAGTTCCAGTCCATCACAGGGTTCCGTAACCACACCACCAGATGTACACTTTAAGTCCAGAACCCCTTCACGATCCAAGCGAGAAAAATGGGGGTCACGTTCTTTTTAAAAAATTGTAACTTTCTCTAGTTTGTGATCCTGATGCTTTTCAGTGTATTGTTACATAATTATAATGAATGCAAGATGTTTGACCTCTATTATAAAATTAGAGCTAAACCACAGTGATCACTTGGAGGGAAATGGAACAGAAAGGTGTTCTGATGGTACTGATTTCTTTAAATTGGCATAGGTGATGAGAGAGTGGGAGGAGGCTGAGCGTCATTCTAAGAGTCTGCCCCGTGCCAATAAGAAGGCAGTCATTCAGGTGAGTTCCACCCAGCTCTGGTGTCAGTACATGGAAATTTCCAATACATTATCTGTTACATAAGTTATTACGTCTGGAGTTTTGTTGGGCGAATTAGGTTTTATCATTGCCTTTTTTGCCAATTTCTTTGTCATGTTCTCTTCTGTACCACCTCCTTACTATTCTTCTTTCTCATCTCCATTTCTTTCAGCTCAAAACTATTATTTTGTCCTTTAATCTAATTGTTGCACTTTTTATTTTTATTTTTTTTGTTAATTTGGGTTTTTTCCCCTCGTATCTTCTCCTCACCACTTCTTGCCTATATGTCCACTCTGCTATGCCATCTAACCTCTCGTCCTCTCATCTTTTGGAGCAGCACTTCCAGGAAAAGGTGGAGGCCTTGGAGAAGGAGGCAGCCAGTGAGAGGCAACAGCTGGTGGAGACTCACATGGCTCGTGTGGAGGCACTGCTCAATGACCGCCGCCGCCTTGCACTGGAGAGCTTCCTCACGGCTCTGCAGTCTGCTCAGCCACGGGTATACACACACACACACACACCTGTGGCAGCTGGTGGTTTCTACAATAGAGGGTGCACATATGACCACTTCAACTTATTGGCTAGCCATTGTATGGGGCTTGTTGTATCCCTCCAGTGGAACTGCAGTTAGTTGCATTGCCTTAAAGCCATTTTACATAATAACACATCTTGGTTTTTCTTTGTAAATTGTACATTTTGTAAGTAAGGTGCAAGACTTACTGAAGCTGATTTATTGAACTTTGAAAAGGCAGTCATGTCCAATATATTTTGAGAAGTCTGTGTCTGGGGCTTCACAGCAGATTTTGAATTCTGCACTGTGCTGTTCACTGGGAAGACAGCTCAGTACTGCAGTGATAGTTGGTGATTTGATTCACAAAAATTGTGAATTCTACCAACAATTGATAATTGATTAGTTGATAATATAGAAAGTGTTGTAGTCAAGACTGCTAGAGCCAAGTCCGAGTCAAGACCAAGACTGGGGCGCACTGAGTCCAAGTCAAGACCAAGGCTTTTAGTAGTCGAGTCAAGATGGAGACCAGGAGTGGCCGAGACGAGACCAAGACCAGATTACGATTTTCTTCATCATAGAAGAATAAAAAGAAGAAAATGAAAGAAATGGAAATTGAATGAGAAGGGCAGTGACTTGCTTCTCCCCTGTTAGCTAATCTGAGTGGGACTGACTAGGACTGTGGTAGCCTAGTGGTTAAGGTACTGGACTATTGACCAGAAGGTCCAGGGTTCAAATCCCAGCTCTACTAAGCTGCCTCTGTTGGATCCTTGGGCAAGGCCCAATTGCTTGGATTGTAAGAATATATAAATGGTATGTCGCTCTGGATAAGGGCATCTGCTAAATGACATAAAATGAAAATGTACAATGAGTGCAGATTTAATTTAGTCGTGTAGAGAAAGGACTGATTTATGCTCGTTGAATGGATTGATGATATTCAATAACAGTAGAAACAAAAAGTTCAGTTTATAATTAACGTTACCTCAGACGGACTCACTGGACTCGGCTGCTTTTGACAACAGTTTCTGAGTCCATCTCACTCTGAGAATGAGTCCAAATGAGATAGAGACTGAGACCGCTCATTTATGGTCTCAGGACTGAGTCCGGACTCAAATACTACAGCACTAAATATAGACACTAAGCTTGGGTGATAATGTAGTTTAGACAAACGATTATTGTATACCTGTAGAATAATGTAAATACCTGCAGGCTGTGCAATGAGATTCATCGATTGAGAAGTGGTGGTACAGTGCAGTGCTCATTGTGTGGGGAAAATGGGTCAGGAAGCAGATGTTAATAGTTGGCGTGCCAAAGGCCATAGTGTGACAGAAATAGCTGAACTGCAGGTGCATCAAAGCGTACAGTCATATAGGTCTACCAGCAGTGGCTAAAATCGCAGTCTATAGGAAATTCTTATCAGAATTGTGGCCGAAACTGATGGACAGAGACCGCCGGTGTGTTTCACAGCTTGGGAATGTCCTTCAACCAATTTTTCAAAGAACAAACCACAGGGAACTGCATACCATGAGCATATGGAGCAGAGTGGCACATGAGGCCTTTGCTCACTTCTGCTTACAAAGTTGATCGGAGACACAAAAACTGGAGTGTTTATGACTGGAAACGTGTCATCTGATCAGATCTGGGTACAAATAGGTACAAAAAGAAATCACATTTAAGCCATTTGATTAACAGATTACAGATTGCACAAAGTGCTCACACACAGTTATACCCCACCTTACCATCTGTGCCCTCCATATGACTCTGTCCTCTGCACCTTCCATGCATGTACTGTCTTTCTGCTCCACTGCTTTTCTGACACCCCTCTCCATTTCCATTCAGTTGCTCTCCTCCTGCTCCTCCTCCCCTTAGCCTTACTCAAACCAATTTTCTTTTTTGATTTTCTGCCATGTTCCAGTTGCAGGTCTACATAAAGCAGAGCCAGAGTTGCTTCTGCCATCCAATAATTTAACACTGTGATTAATACATGTTTTTTATTTAAATGATAACTTGTGAACTGTACATTCTCTAATTCCTGAAGCTTTTTAGGACCATAAATCTTTCCGCACCCCACGCCATGCCAGCTTATTTAACATTAATAGAATAGAAAAAGCTTCAATAACCAACAATTCCAAAATTGTTGAGTCAGTGTGTTCATTTTAATGCATATTAATTGCACAAGACAATGCCGCTGATCATATTTTTTTCTTCTTGCATCCAGTTCCCAGAGCTAATCCCTGAGGCATGGACAGATGGATATTTAATTTCTGGCCATTTGGTCTACATTTTCCTCCAAGAAAAACATTATCTATTTCTTCTGTCTTTCTAGCCACATCATGTGTTCAGTCTGTTGAAGAAGTACGTGCGAGCCGAGCAAAAGGACAGACAGCACACCCTGAAACACTTCGAGCACGTACGTGTGGTGGACCCCAAGAAGGCCGCACAGATTCGACCACAGGTACCAGATACGCTCTCAGCATGACTCAACTCAAGGAATCCTGAACCAAACCATTTTCATGTCTAATAAGCTACAGGAATGACCAAAAACATGAGATTTCTTTCTATACATGAATCTACATTGTTCTATTGCATGTAAGTCAGAGGCAAGTGTTTGGTGTGCAAGTTCTAGTCTCTAGTCTCTGACTTGAGACTCTGAATCTCAATTCTCTTAGGCCACCTTTGTTGTTTTAGCAATGGTATAATAACCATATGTAATTATTTTTGAGTCTCGTTGTTAGAATACAACCAGAAAATACAGGAAATTATAGTGCAGTATTAAAACAGAAGAAATCCACCGAGTCCAAACCTGAATATTATCGAGGCAGTATGGGATTACCTGGACAGAGAAAGAAATAAAAGACAGTGTAATTTTAAAGAAGAGCTCCGTGAAGTGCTGAAAGAAGCCGGGTATAATGTATCAGAAGATTAGTTCAGAAAACTTCAGGACATTCTTTAGAAAAGAGTTCAAGGTGTGCTTAGTGCCAAGGGATGATGCACTAAATACTGTCTTTTGCCTGTAGAAGCCATTCTGTTCTGGAAATTGTGAGGGTTTTTTTGTGTGTACAGAAGTTATTATTTTAGGGTTATTAAGTTATTATAATACTTTTGCATGGTACTGTAAAACCGTATTTGACAGAGTCTTTTACTCAGAGACACTTGCAGAAGCATTTGAATTAAACCCAGGGTAACTTCTAAGCAACTGAAGGCCTCTCTCACATTGGCTAATGTTAATGTTCATGAGTCCACCATCAGAAGAACACTGAACAACAATGGTGTGCATGGCAGGGTTGCAAGGAGAAAGCCACTGCTCTCCAAAAGAACATTGCTGCTTGTCTGCAGTTTTGCTAAAGATCACGTGGACGAGCCAGAAGCCATTGGAAGAATGTTTTTGTGGATGGATGAGACCAAAATAGAACTTTTTGGTTTTAAAAGAAAAGCGTTATGTTTGGAGAAAGGAAACACTTGCATTCCAGCAATAAGAACCTTATCCCATCTGTGAAACATGGTGGTGGTTAGTATCATGGTTTAGGCCTGTTTTGCTGCATCTGGGCAGGACGGCTTGCCATCATTAATGGAACAATGAATTCTGAATGATATCAGAGAATTCTAAAGGAAAATGTCAGGACATCTGTCCATGAACTGAATCTCAAGAGAAGGTGGGTCATGCAGCAAGACAACGACCCTAAGCACACAAGCCGTTCTACCAAAGAATGGTTAAAAGAAGAATAATGTTCATGTTTTGGAATGGGCCAAGTCAAAGTCCTGACCTTACTCCAATGGAAATGTTGTGGAAGGACCTGAAGTGAGCAGCTAATGTGAGGAAACCCACCAACATCCCAGAGCTGAAGCTGTTCTGTACGGAGGAATGGGCTAAAATTCCTCCAAGCCGGGTGTGCAGGACTGATCAACAGTTACAGGAAACGTTTAGCTGCAGTTATTGCTGCACAGGGGGGTCACACCAGATACTGAAAGCAAAGGGTCACATACTTTTGCCACTCACTAATATGTATCATTTTCCTCAATAAATAAATGACCAAGTATAATATTTTTGTTCTCTTTATCTACTTTTAGGACTTTTAGAAAATCTGATGATGTTTTAGGTCAAATTTATGCAGAAATATAGAAAGTTCACAAGCTTTCAAGCACCACTGTAATTAAAACAGCATTTTTTACAGGATGTTAGCAAGCAACCTGATTAGCTAACGGTTACCAAGCCATGTCTTAAATTTCCAAAGATCTTGTCGTCATCTAATAATTTGAACATAGACTATGATTGACACAAACTGAGGAGCTTTGTGGTGTTTTTATTTATAAGAAGTATTCTGAAAGTCTTCTGAAAATCGGTGTTTACAAATTCTCTCTTTGAGACTTCTCTTTAAGTCTTTAATCCTTATAATCAGGCCATCCATTTGGAGGTAACCAAATAAAACTCTGTTGACTTTGTAAGGACATTTTGTGTGGAATGATAACTAAAACACTATTTGCAGAACAGAACAAACAGGATTTAAAATGTCAGACCATATCCTTGTGACATTATTGCATGTTTGCTCCAGTGAATAAATTAATAGTATAATATGTGTCTAGCAACAGTGATTGCAAAGCTACAAAGGTGGTATCAAACCCTGGATCTACTGTCAATTTTAACTGACGTCCTGGACATTTTCAAATATCATGATTACTCATTGCGGACAGTGTCTGGATATTTTAGGTTTTTATTTTTTCTGGTCAACTTCTGTTAATAAACATCCATTCCTGCATGTCAGGCCAGCAACACATTCCAAAACAGCGAGGAAGCAAGCCTCAACTGAAGACTCATGATCTCTGATCCCTCAGATGGCACTGCATCAAGAACTGTCATTATCAGTAGAGACAGTGAGGAGAATTTTGAAACGGAAAATGTGACAATAACAAGCACATACAGATGCACATCTTAAGACGTGTTTGCAGGAAGAATGAGACAAAATAACACCTGAAACACTTCATCACTTGGTGTCCTCTGTGCTAAATCGTCTTTTAAGTGTTGTGCTTCTCATTACTCTCAAGTGAAAGATGTTCAGTCCAAGCTCTCACTGTTGGACATTTGTTCAAAGCAGTTAATTTTACATAACTTGTATAAGTAGTGGCTTTAAAACTTATTGTTGTTCGTGCTTGGATCTGTAAATATTTTGATGGACATAATTTTATGACTAGTATTGTGATGTTTTTTAATCTGCACCTGTCTATCAGAATAGAACAGACGTTATCTGCTTTGAAGGACTTTTCAATGGGAACTTTTCAATCCCAGAAGCAGAGCAAAGTGGAAATCTCATAAGAACCATTGTTTTGGTTTGGTTTTAAAACAAAAATCAAATAATAAGACAATAATACAGTTAAGTCATTTTGAATTATGGTATTTAGAATCAGATGGTGTAAAAAAATGAATTGAATCATGTGTAAGCGAATAGTCTTTTGTAGGACCTAAACCTGGGCTAAATAAAGCATTAAACCTAATTAAAGCATTAAACCTCTGACCTTTAAACCGTAGGTGCTGACTCATTTACGTGTGATTGAGGAGAGGATGAACCAGTCTCTGGGGCTTCTGTACAAAGTACCAGAGGTGTGGGAGGATATCCAGGACCAAGTTGGTGAGTGTTTCTTGCATGCACATACTTGTGTACAGATGCTGTCTTATGAACGGTCTTTTTCAAATGAACACCTGGCTCTGGACTTCAACACTGTGTACCATAGTGACCATAGAAACCGGTGAGCACAAAGAGCAAAACCTTCACCCTCCTCTGTTTGAGGTGCCATTCCTGAATTGCAAGCCCTGTATGTATTTATTCTAGTGTCGGGTCAACTCTGTGTACAAATAACCCTCATGAGTTTTGACGTAGTATGTAATGTGTCATAGTTTTCAGATTTGGCAGTGTCTCGCGATGCTTTGCCACCTGTCAACGATGAACACAGGGTCCAGGCATAATCGCGCCAGTTAATAGCAGGGAAGGCAGGTGTCACATTTGCAGTACTTGGGAATGATTTCCTGACCACCCTCCTCCCTCAGATACAGCCAATCATCCTTGTGTGTGATGTCCAACCTGGACAAAAGACAACACCTGATTTTGAACCCATGTCACCTCGGTGGTGGGATATCGTAATTTCGAATATGAGGTTCCAAAAAAGTACCGGAGCAACTGGTTTTCATTGACTGTCTAAAATATACAGTGGCGCAAAAAAGTATTTAGTCAGCCACTGATTGTGCAAGTTCTCCTTCTTAGAAATATGAGAGAGGTCTGTAATTTTCATCATAGGTACACTTCAACCATGAGAGACAAAATGAGAAAAAAATCACATTGTAGTATTTTTAAAGAATTTAATTGTAAATCATGGTGGAAAATAAGTATTTGGTCACCCACAAACAAGCAAGATTTCTGGCTCTCACAGACCTGTAACAACTTATTTAAGAAGCTCTTCTGTCCTCCACTGGTTACCTGTATTAATGGCACCTGTTTGACATCATTATCTGTATTAAAAGACACCTGTCCACAGCCTCAAACAGTCAGACTCCAAACTCATCCATGGCCAAGACCAAAGAGCTGTCGAAGGACACCAGGAATGAAAATTGTAGACTTGCACCAGGCTGGGAAGAGTGAATCTACAATAGGCAAAGCAGGTTGGTGTGAATAAAAATCACCTGTGGGAGCAAATTGTAAGAAATGGAAGACATACAAGACCATTGATAATCTCCATCGATCTGGGGCTCCATGCAAGATCTCATCCCAGGGGTCAAAAATGATCATGAGAACGGTGAGCAAAAACCCCAGAATTACACGGAGAGGACCTGATGAATGACCTGCAGAGAGCTGGGACCAAAGTAACAAAGGCTACCATCAGTAACACACTACGCTGAGAGGGACTCAGATCCTGCAGTGCCAGGCGTGTCCCCCTGCTTAAGCCAGTACATGTCCAGGCCCGTCTGAAGTTTGCCAGAGAGCATATGGATGATCCAGAAGAGGATTGGGAGAATATCATGTGGTCAGATGAAACCAAAATAGAACTTTTTGGTAAAAACTCAACTCGTCGTGTTTGGAGGAAGAAGAATGCTGAGTTGCATCCCAAGAACACCATACCTACTGTGAAAGCATGGGGGTGGAAAACATCATGCTTTGGGGGCTGTTTTTCTGCAAAGGGGAAAGGACGACTGATCCGTGTTAAGGGAAGAATGAACAGGGGCCATGTATCGTGAGATTTTAAGCCAAAACCTCCTTCCATCAGTGAGAGCATTGAAGATGGAACATGGCTGGGTCTTCCAGCATGACAATGATCCCAAACCGCTCGGGCAACGAAGGAGTGGCTCCGTAAAAAAGCATTTCAAGGTCCTGGAGTGGCCTAGCCAGTCTCCAGACCCTCAACCCCATAGAAAATGTGTGGAGGGAGTTGAAAGTCCATGTTGCCCCAAAACATCACATCTAGAGGGAGATCTGCATGGAGGAATGGGCCAAAATACCAGCTACTTGTACAGTGTGTGCCAACCTGCTGAAGACTTACAGGAAACGTTTGACCTCTGTCATTGCCAACAAAGGTTATGTTACAAAGTATTGAGTTGAACTTTGTTATTGACCAAATACTTATTTTCCACCATGATTTACAATTAAATTCTTTTTAAAAATCCTACAGTGGGATTTCCTGGATTTTTTTTCTCATTTTGTCTCTCATAGATGAAGTGTACCTATGATGAAAATCACAGACCTCTCTCATCTTTCTAAGTAGGAGAACTTGCACAATCAGTGGCTGACTAAATACTTTTTTGCCCCACTGTATCAGCCAAATCTGCTTCTGTTACAGTGACCGGTAACCTTAAGTTCTTCTTCCCCCAATCCTCAGAGCTTCTGCAGCGTGAGCAGCAGGAGATGTCTGCACAGTTGGCATCACTGCAGAGTGATGTGAGGGTAAGCTATGGCAATGACGCCCTGATGCCTGACAGCACCGCCGCTCTTGATCTGCTGCCCTCTGAGGACTCCAATCACTTGGGTTTCATTCATCCTGAAAGCTTCAATCAGCCCAACACCCAAAACCACGGTACACTCAGACACACTCCTACAGTCTGTTTGTCTTTTCAGGTTGTCCAAAATCCCATGGTTACCTTTTACTAGCTATGAAATGGGCAGCATATATGAATCACTAGTTAGCTCTGTTTGCTTGTTCCATAATACAAGAGGTAATCCTGTTTGTGAAGCCTAATTGTTTTATTGTTTAAGATGAAAAGCCAGTCAGCAGTTGTCTGTGAACAGCTGTCACATGCACATTACATGTCGCCCAAAATACAGGTAAATAGTGAAGTTATTTAGTCTCGGGGTGATTTGGATAAAACATGAAGCAATAAAAGTCTTATCATCAGCACCTGCATAATTTCTGTCTGTCTGCCTGTTTGTCTCTCTGTTTGCATCTGTCTTTGTTTCTCTGTCTGTCTCTCTGGCTCTGTCTGCGACACACACACACACACACACACACACACCCATTCTAGCATATTGAGGCACTGTACTTTGATCACCATTTCAATGGCTTTGACCTTTTGAACATAACTACAATGCAGTGTGCTACACAGATAATTGCTGTTGGATACTGTTTTATTGAACCAGAGTTGCTGCACTTTCAAGATCCCTATTAACATTCGAACTGTTTAGGTATATAAAAGTATATAAAAGAAGCAGGTATTGTGCAGCCACCACTTTATGGCATCTTATTTAATGTGCAAATTTGTGCTTATCCAAGTGCATGTATATAGAAGCACATTCACACTCAAACTGTCCTACAGCAAAGTGTGTGTTAAGTGTCTAATCTAGACTCAGACAGAACTCTTTCTGTCTGCAGTGGAACCTGTTGATGCCCGGCCCAGTCTCGACAGAGGGCTTCCTACTCACCCAGGTGCTTTTATTGAACTTGATGTTGAATAAAGTAGCACACTTAATTAAATACCAGTATTATTAGTAGTTGTTATTATTCGTTATTTTAAATTCCACACACCTTCTTTTTCTCTGGCTGCTTGTAGTGTCTGGACTGAAGCCTGAGGACATTCCTGAGCTGAGGATGGAAGCCGAGGAGAGGCACAGTGCTAGTTACGAAGTGCACCACCAGAAACTGGTAGGTAGACACATGGATGCCAGGCAGGTGATATGATCTGATGCACTGGGAAATCGGAAACTCCATAGTGCTGTAAATGTTTGTAATATGTATCGGAATGATGTGATGCACATGCTTGTGTCTTAGTGGCACTACCTAGATATGTCATGATGGTTAGCTTTTCAGATCCAGTTGACCTGTGCAAACATAACCCCATGAAGCAATGCAATCACAACACAACAACAGTTTAAGAACATGTTAAAGTATCTTGCCAATTTCTTAAAGCCAATTTATATACCCTGCTTTAAGCCAGTGTTCATTTCGACAGCAATTTGATTTAGTTTTAGTCACAATTTAGTTATCTGAATTGCTTTCAGTTTTAGTATAGTTTCAGTCGATTAATTATCATAAGATTACAGTCGACTAAATCTACAGTAGATTCAGTTGACCAAGATATGAAATGTAAAGGCTGCAATACGTAAATTTATTTTTAACATTTCCCTCGAATTATTTAAAATGAAACCTCTACATGCATGCATTGATAGTAACCATATACATTAAAGTTGTTATAACTCAGTTTCCATCAAAGATCTGCTTCAAACTCGGTGTGGACTCTCATGAGATATTGTACAATAGAATCAAGTTGGAATAAATGATATATTATGAGCTTTATTAAACATATAAGATCAGGAGGTCAGATATATGCGCATGCTCTATATGCATTAATTCATAATTATAGTATAAAACGGAGTTATGTTACCCGAATACTCCTTAAAGATAGTATGAACACTCTTTAGACAAAGTAAAACATATCCACGTCGCGAACTGGGAACATATTTTAATCCCTACTTTATTCGCTGAAATATCGGCTTGAACATAACGAACTTAAGAGCGCGTTTGCAACGTACTACCGTAATACCGCTAAAATAGGAGCAGCATTTAGCTGCCGATAGCTTGACGCGGTTTCAGGATGACATTCGTCTCAAGTTTGTTGTGTTTTTACCGGAGATGGCGCCCCACACGGTTTATAAAGAGTATTGTTTTCCTGGATATCAAATGAGAAATGTGCCCATATACCGACTCTCCTCTTTCTCCCAGGTGTTGACACTGAGGAACTGAGTACAGAGGCTGGTAGTACGGTCTTACCGCTACATCAAATGTGTGGGTCTTACCGCTTTACTGATTGGATCGCTACCCAACTTGTCCCGCCTTTCTACAAAACTATTTATTCGTTGACAAAAGTGTCAATGCATTTCGTCTTGGCTTTTGTAATTTTTTATCATTTTAGTTCATTGTTTTCGTTAGAAATAAAGGGTCCGTTGACGAAAATCATTCTCAATGAAATGAACACTGGCTTAAGCTGAGATGTAGCAAATTTACAGTATATGAATTCACCCTCTGAGACAGAAGTAACTTTACAAGTGAAGTTGTAAATATTAAATGATATATAAGTGTTATCAATTATCATTTGATGACGATACTTATAATAAACATGCACGATGCATGTTAGAAGTGTGTGATCCTTCTCGGTTTTTCCCCTTCGGTCTGAAAGGGTACTTATTCATGCCCTTGCTGTACGCATGCACTCACTCGCGCTCCAACAAATCTGCGAGCACAGATGCCTTTTACACATGTATGCACACACAGACGTACTTGAGGTAATGGTTTCCAGAATCCCACCCCCAGTCTCCTGTGGTGTGAGCTAAAGTGGTGCCAGGACAGCAGCTGCTTTATCCTTGTCACATGCTACCAGGTCAAGTTGGCATGGCAACACGGGCCCACTGTGATGGTAGCTGCTTTTCTTGGCTCAAGTGCACTCATGGGTGGAAGAATGCACCCTGCTAATTGAGATTTTAATGTCTTTGCCTTTTTCTCTATTTCGTCTTTGCTAGGTGTTCTTTGCTGATGACGTCAGTTCCAATAAGGGGGCCATTATCGGCCTGATGGTAGGGGGGGTCGTCATAGCCACTGTAATTGTCATCACCCTGGTGATGCTGCGAAAGAAGCAGTACACATCCATCCATCACGGTGTGATCGAGGTCAGTGGGTTTGTGTTCCCTTTCTCTGGCTCATTTTCTTGTCAGCAAGTGGTGGTGATTTGTTAGTGAGTGGCAATCTACTTTTGAGGGCGTATCCACACCAGGAAGGAGCTGGCGATCTCTTATCCATTGGCAGATGTACATTTAAAAATGCGTGCTAGCCTTGGACTCATTTGTGTTAGATAAACTGAGCGGCTAAGATCCCTGCTATACAGAAGATAATAGGAAAGAGCTGCTGAGATACATGATGTGAACAGTGATGGAGTTGGGTTTACATTTACATTTACAGCATTTAGCAGACGCCCTTATCCAGAACGACTTACAATTGGTACAGTCTTACAATCCAAGCAATTGTGGGTTAAGGGTCTTGCTCAAGGACCCAACAGTGGCAGCTTGGCAGAGGTGGGATTTGAACCCTGGACCTTCTGGTCCATAGTCCAGTACCTTACCCACTAGGCCACCACAGTCCCAGAATTAACTTTATCACAATATGCTAATTACTGTGACTGTGGTCATTCGTTTTGGCTTTTTAGACACTTTCTGAACTGCTCCAGGATTCTTCTCACCTCTGTTTTCCTTCTCATTCAGGTGGACGCTGCCATAACACCAGAGGAGCGCCATCTGTCTAAGATGCAGCAGAATGGCTATGAAAATCCGACCTATAAGTTCTTTGAGCAGATGAACTAAGAGTCAGTGTGCTAGTCTGTAGTTCCCTGGCCCTAAACCCTTTCCCGTTTACCCCTCTCTGGACAGTGTAGGGACGGGCTCACTCTGCAATGTCAGGACCACCTGATCTCATGAGCATGGTCGCCGTTTGCAGTCAAATTGGTAATATTTGTATTATTTGATATATCATATAGATTTGGCCAGTGTCCTTAAGCACTGACTCGGGATCAGGTAGTGTGATTTTTCTTTTTTATTTGACAATGGTAGAGCTTAGCTGATCCGAGATCTGTGCTTGGGGACATTTACTGGAGTGTTCCAACACTGTCCATTCCCACACTACTTAAACTGCTGAACACTGGGATATAATGAGTTAGTGTGGAACAAAAGCACTACTCCTCCTTTCCGATTTTCTTTTCTATTCCTCTCATTTCTTCCTCGCCCACTGTCCTTATCCCATGGTGTGCTTTGATGACAGCTGTGCTGTGTTGATTATAAAGAATTAAAAATCACAATGACGATATCATTCTAGTGATAACTCCAATGTTCAAATCCTGAATGAGCTTTGTATTTAAAGGTTGATTCTTTTTTCCAGGAAAAAAATAAAAATCACTGAGAAAGTAAAAATTTTGTTTAGTTGCATCTGATGTGTTGCTGTCATGAGAAATCTGTACCTGTTAGTGCATGATGAACATAAATTCTTCTGCTGTCCGGACGAGTCCTTTCTCATGTAGAGATTGTCATTAGCAGGAGTAAAACAATGATCTCCTTGTGAACATGTGACTTCAGCTTCCGTAAGACAAAAAGTCAGTGGAATTGGCTTTCTGCTTTGATTAACACGATGTAAACACTGTTGAAACATCTGTCTTTATTTTTTACTTGGTTTTCCTCCAGCTGTTGGGGGCAGGATAAATCTCTGTGTAAATGATTCTGTGTGTTTTCATCCTAAGAATTTAAGACATTTATTTCACTCTCGCACTAATTTCAATTTCCATTTTGATTCACGTGGATGAATGTGTTTTGTAAGGGGGTTTTCAGGATCTGGGGCATATGGATACAGGGTTGGGGAGGAGTGGGGAGTCACTATGTGTTTATATGTTCTATCCAGTGAGGTTTGTGTTTTTGTAAGGTCCCATGTGGTGTAAAAATCCCTCTTCTCCTTAGATTTAAATTTATTTGCTACAGTTAGAACAAAAAAAAAGTTAGTTTTCCCTCCTTCCCTGCTTCCCTTTTATTTGTATTTCCCTTTTCCCTGTTGCTTGCATTGCTGCGATTACAGTCTGAAGTGAATAAGGGAGCGAGGAAATGAGAAAAAGAGCAACTAATTTATGTCTTCAGTTCGGACAGTCCAACACCTCTCTTGTCTTGCCTGTCTACACCTGGTCTACAGACTCTCTAGGTCGTGTGATCTGCTTTATGATGTTTTTAATGCTAGAGCATCTCAACCTGGCTGCCAGATTTCCAGCATCCAGTTGATGGTACGAGTTGGGGGAATACAGCATTGGTCCAAATAAGAGAACTACTCTCCCCATTCCATTACCCTGATAGGTAACTAAAGGAAAAACTTAGAAAGCAGATTAAGATCAAGTACACTCCCTCTCCAGGTTTTGAATTCATATTAGCAGACTGATCCTAGGTTGAATGGTTCTTACAAGTCTGTCAATCTAGTCTCACTTGTCCCATGAATGCGACATACGCTGCCCATCTAGCATGCATATAAGATGTCTGCACTGCTATGATGAGCATATGCCAACAAATAAGTCATGTGTACGACAGAAACTTCTTGATGACATCATATTTTCCGTATCAATCAGTTGTAGTCGTCTTTTAGATCCGTGGATAATCATGGGGAGATAGGCCAACCCTGCTGCCATCAGTTAATTAGATAGACTGAGGCGACTGGAAGCTTTATGATTGGATCTTAAGAAGTGGCATAGGGATGCAATAGGGCTACAGCACTAGATCCAGAAAAAGCAGGATTTCTTTTCCTTTCTGTGACCTTTCTTCCTCTTTGTGTAGGCTTATTGAACGTTTGCTTCGACTGGAAGGACTATGCTTTATACACTGTATTCCATAAATAAAGTTTTGAATGTACATATAAATGTCTTATGTGGTGTAACATTATTTTGTGTATGTTTGGTTATTGGGTTTCTCTGTAGAAAATATCCAGGAAAAAAAAGAAAATGTGGACAATAACCTGATCCTTGGGTTTATGTAATATTAACTACCGTATTTTTCGGACCATAAAGCGCACCGGATTATAAGACGCAATGATCGGCTGCTAACGGATCTATGTTCATACATAAAGCGCACCGGGTTATAAGGCGCATGAAATGAAACAAAACTCTTAAGTTCCGTCGGAAGCTCAGTTTGGTCTTTACCTGGCACAGGGCGTCTTCTTGCTTCCTCCACTTCCGTACCATTGATTCGTTAATGCTGAATTCTCTCACAGCTGCTCTATGTCCATGTTGTACTGCGTGACTGATGGCATTGTGTTTGAAATCCGCTTCGAAAATGAATGAATGAATGCACGTACCCTAATGCTGAAGCACATACCGTATTACTCCGTGATGCTGCGCACTACGGTTGCCATAAGCTTCGTAACTTACCAAGGCCGTGCTAAATCATTTTGACAGATTTATGAGCGCCGTGTACCATCTACAATCGGTTCTAGGTCAGAAAGCACAACCAGAATTAATTCATACATTAGTCGCATCGCATTTTAAGGCGCACTGTCGATTTTTTAGAAAGTTAAAGGATTTTTAGTGCACCTTATGGTCCGAAAAATACGGTAATCTGATTCAATATATAACAACAATCTGTGGACACCCAAAATTACATCAAGGTACTTTGATATGAATGTGGACTTCGTACCTCCTTGTAAGGCTGCTATAATGACCTTCAGTCTTCCGCGAAGGCTAGTTTTTGCACTAGATTTTAGAACATAAGCTCTGGCTCACTGCTGGGATTTCAATTCAACTCAACCATCTGAATTTAGGTCAGGGCTTTGTGCAAGCCAGCCAAGGTCTCCATCAAAGCTGGAAAACCATTTATAATGAACTTTGTTTTAGGGAAAAAGGGCAGTAACGAAGTGGATCACCTGACTTGGACAAGTGGAAACCTGACAGAATGTGCCCTGTGTTGCCAGTTAGTGTCTGGCTCTCCCACGACCCTGAGTTGAATAAAGCAGGTACGGGGAAGTGAGTGAGGTGGAAAGCTATGTATGTTGACACTGAGGTGTTCGGGACAACCCATTCTACTGCTGCTGTTTGTTTATGGAGTTTCCACACCTGTGTATTATTATGCTGTTAACAGTGAGTGTGGCTGTAATAACTGATCTTACTAATCAGAAGTGTCCACAAACATTTGGCTGTGTCATTTAAAGGCAAAAGGACAGAGTCTACTATACTTAGTAAGGACACAGCCCTCCGTGTACGAGTTGTGAATTTGTTCTGTTAACTTTCCAGCAGTTGGACTCAAAGCATTACAAAATAAAAAATAAAGTAGCTTGTCACTAATTGAGCTTCCTTATTATCTGTTCATTAAAATTACTAGCCACTTGCAAGTTTACTCGCAAGCCCATGATTACTTGATTTTATGATTGCAATTCACACAGCACTGCCCCACTCCACATTGCAATCAAAGGCTGCATCATCAAACAGTATCCTACCATGCTAAATAGCATGTAATAATTAGTATACCAACAATGGTGTCATAGCTATTACATACTATAAAGACACTTTACATTTACAGCATTTAGCAGACGCCCTTATCCAGAGCGACTTACAATTGGTACAGTCTTACAATCCAAGCTATTGTGGGTTAAGGGCCTTGCTCAAGGACCCAACAGTGGCAGCTTGGCAGAGGTGGGATTTGAACCCTGGACTTACTGCTCCAGAGCCCAGTACCTTAACCGCTATGCTACCACAGTCCCTTTGAAGATAATTGACGCACATATGAAGTTTATAAATCTGGTGCACAGAAATTCTAAAGAAGTATATGTACTACATAATGTAATCACTGGTCTAAAGCACTTGATTATAAAACACATTATTATTGAACATCCATGGTGTTGTACCTGGAAAGCTCACTCACTAAGCAGCCATGGACATCTGCCCAAAAGAAAAATAAACACAAAAGGGCAGAACTAAAATTGCTTTGAGCAAACCATTGAAGCAGGGAATTGCGATGACCTTTATATAACAAACACCTTCAGCAGTCTTAAGGGACAAAATGACTGCTGTTAAGCCAATTTCTTCACCTGGAAAGAAGACTTTTCTCTTTAAAGACACAAATTTAACATAATCATATTTATTGTCTAAAGTCATATCCTTGATGGTCTGAATTTAAAGTCATCAGCACTGTGGCAATATATTGTCTGAAGCCTATGATAAACTCATAAGATTAGGATTGCGTCTGAGCTGAGAAATGTTTCTTCTTGTCAAGTTGATAAGATTTTCACAGAATAAATTAGCAGTTGTGCATAAAACCCTGTGGTACAATGCTGTATAATCAATTAAGACAATAAATCATAGGTTTAATTTCCATAGCAAAGTCATTAAATTATCTATTCCAAAGGTTAATTCATGGTTGTAGGAGCTATTATGGGTGGTACACGTGCCCAAATCTCTGTTGATCTGTAGACTGGGCTCCTTCACAATTTAAATTAGATGTGATTACAACATGCAGAACAAACTGTTTAAAATGACTTCTGATGCCCTGACTTTATCTGGGTTGACAGAGAAGTCACTCATCCTGACAGCAGCTGTCAAGATGGGACCCTACAAAACATTCATCAGTAACTAGTTCTGGTCAGGAGACTTACAATTCCTTTGTATTTTTATATTAAACAACTTTCGAAACTTAGGAATGTTTAGACTTGACAAAGTGTTCCTGATCTTGACAGCTGCTATCAGAATATTTGATCTTACAAAAAACAGCAGGACAAAGGGACGCTAACAACATACTCAGTTAAAGATAGTTGTAGCTGCTAAAAGATTGTCTGTGTAAATGAAAGCATAGCTTACATGTAAATATAAAAGGCTGCAGGATGTAATTTGAATTTGCTTGTTGAAAGGGGGAAAAAAAAACACACTTCTTTACAAATCTTACAGAATTTTCCAAAACACTGGTGAATAAAAAATGGTGCAGTTCATTCAACTAGAGCTACGTAGAGATTTGTTCTAAAATAATAATGAACTGGGTGGCGCGGGGGCTCGGTGCGTCCGAAACCCAACGAGAAGCTCAATCCCAGGTGGAGTGGTCTGGGTGCTTTCTGTGTGGAGTTTGCATGTCTTCCCGTCTCTGAATGGTTTTATGCCAGGCACTCTGGTTTCCTTTCACAGTACAAAGATATGTGTGTTTGGCTAATTGGAGTCTCTAAAGTGCCCCTAGTATATGAGTGTGAATGGGTGTGTCCTCCAATGGATTGTATAGGATTGTTCCTGCCTTGTGCCCTGTGGTGCCGGCTGGGCACCGGCTTTCCCGCGATCTTCATTTACCACAACCAAATAACTCCTCTTTGGTCTTCCTCTCCGTCTCTTGCCTGGCAGCTCCATCTCCAACATCCTCCTACCAATATATCCACTATCCCTCCTCTGCACATGTCCAAACCATCTCAGTCTTCCCTCTCGATTTTGTCTCCCAATTTTTCCAACCTGTGCTGTCCCTCTGATGATCTCATTCCTAATCCTGTCCACCCTAGACATCCTAAAGAGAACCTCAACATCTTAAGTTCTGCCACCTCCAGCTCTGCTTCCTGTCTCTTTGTCAGTGCCACTGTCTCTAAGCCATACAACAAGGCTGGTCTCACTACTCTCTTATAAATCTTTCCTTTCACTTTTGCTGCGACCGTTTTGTCACACAGCACTCCTGACACTCTTCTCCACCCACTCCATCCTGCCTGTACTCTCTTCTTTACCTCCTTTCCGCACTCCCCATTTCCTTGGACAGTTGATCCCAAGTACCTGAACTACTGGACCTTTGTGACCACTGATCCCTGTAGCCGGACTGTTCCACCTGCCTCCCTTTCATTTACACACACATGTATTCTGTCTTACTACAGTTGACTTTCATTCCTCTCCTTTCCAGATTATACCTCCACCTCTCCAAGTTCTCTTCTACCTGTTCCCTGTTCTCACTACAGATCACAATGTCGTCTGCAAACATCATAGTCCACGGAGATTCCTGTCTGTCCTCATCTGTTAATCTAAAATAATGTCCTTAATGGTTTGAATTTAAAGTCATCGGCACTGTGGCGATATATTGTCAGAAGCCTATGATAAACTCATAAGATTAGATTCATGACTGAGCTAACGGTGTGTAAACAGGACTGGAAGTGGTTTTGTTTAATGAAACTATGTGAATGGATTTTAACTCTCAGAACCTGTCTATATCCCTCCCAACTCCCTTCCCCGTGTATTTTGTGTTTGCTTTTTTGTTTGTGTGCTTTTAAAAATGGATCACTTGGACAGCGTCGGCTACACGGCTACACGACTAAACATCAATATAACGTACAATGTGCATCAGTAATTATAATTTACAGACATTGCAAAACAGCGCCCTCTTGAGTCACCTGGCTCGGCAGTCATTCACTACAGTGTAGCGCCTGCTGTAGCTACATACCAAGGAGAAATATTGTGAAGTAAATATAACAGTTTAGTTTTGTAAACATTACCAAATAAAAAGCAGCGAGAGAAGTAAAGTAAAACGAATTTGAAGCACTGCTTAGGTTGTGTTCTAAAGTGTGGTTTGGTTTGTATCACAGTTACACGTAGGCGTTGTTATGTGCAGAGGAATACGTGCTGTTTGACGTCCTGTTGTTGCTGGTGAGGCATGCATCCCCGTAGACTCTACGTTACTGTGTCTCTAAGCCCGCGTGACTCACCATGCCAGGAAACATTGGGAAATTAATGGCAGGAAATTGAGAAATGCTGTTAATTTTAAAGGTAATAGAGAAACATTCCCTAGTAGTTATAGCTACCACATTCAAAAGACCTGTGTTAGGTCAGCTGGCTTCTTAAGTGTCTTAGTGTGAGTGAGTGTGTTGTTATTCAGTGTTCTTCTGATGGTGGACTCATGAATATTTATGAATACTTCTGATTACAGCAAGGCTTTATTGTGTCCTGCAAGCAACTGGTGATTTAAAAACAAAGAACATTTAAAAGAGACATTCAGGATCTGATGACATAAACACATTTACTTTAACATTGTATATACATATAATAGGACTACAAAGCAAAAGGACACATACAGTTTTAGCCCCACTTTATCCTGGCTTCATGAGGATTTTGGAGCCATAATTCATGGCATGGGCAGAGGTACATCCTGGACAGAATGTCAGTCCATTTTAGGTTCGGTAAACACATCACCCAGCCCTCACTTTCCAAACCCCACCCTGACCCACGTTCTTTGCAGAAGCTGGTGCTTGCCACCAGGGCTGCACATTATCATTTAGCAGGTATAAAAGCAGGTGGCATTTGAGTGGCACCGGGGTCTAATATGTTATCCCATCCGGGTTTGAGTCCAGTGGTGTCAGATCAAGTGTCACATACATACACAATTGGCTGTCTCTTCAGGGAAGGGAGACCAGTTTACACCTGTGCTATGTGTTCTCCAGAGTAAGAGACGTTGTCCACCAAAAGCAGGGTTAAAATCTTTAAAAAAAAGATGCAAAAGAAACAGACAATTGAGATTGAGCAGTTAACCACTGAGTTACAGTGTCCTGTAAAGTAGAAGACTTAACACTATTTGTATATATCCTGTGCTCTTAATTTAATATTATCATTTTTTCGCTAATGCTTTTGATGTTTGATACCAAGTCAAGTCAGGTCAGATTTATTTATATAGCACTTTTTACAATGGAGCATTGTCTCAAAGCAACAATTTTAGATTATCTTCTAATATCTACGGCTAATCCCAACAGAGCAAGCCCAAGGTGACAGTGGCAAGGAAAAACTCCCTAAGTGTTATGAAGAAGAAACCTTATGAGGACCAAGACTCAAAAAGGGTCCCAACCTCCTTGGGTGGCATAGATGATAAATGTAAGAATGAAACTAATTTATTTAAACTAATAAGTCATGGATTTCAAATAAAATGTAAAATATGCATATCGGCATTATGTAGTCCGATACACAGGGTCACTCTTCCATCTTGCGTTCTCGACAGGAAAGACCTTGGCAGGGGAGGGAGAGAGTTGCTGCCCTCTGGTGTGTGCTGGAGCTGATGACGGAAACTTGAGTGGAGCTGAAGCGGATGAACATCATATGTAAGGCTGGAACTGGTCCCGGAGCACAAGCTCAGAGAGAAAACAGAAAATCTAGTTAGTTGTTGATTAAGAGCACAGAATGTATTAACAATGACTGATGCCACGTGTAGCATGAGACCCAGGCAGCAATAGCTATAGCAGCATAGCTAGAAAGAGGAGAACCGGAAGGTAACACAGCCAAGAGGGATCACATGAGACATCGGCAACCCCACGGGAGGCAGAAGACAGCAACCCAACGTTCCAGATCACCACAAAGCTATTTGACTCTGAAGCCCCAGCTCTGCCCTTAGTCTAAGACAGGGATGCACAAGTCAAGATCCAAGCCCTGAGGCACACCATACTTTTTACATAGATTATTTACATGAACAAATTGGTACCGGTCGGTCAAGTAGGATTTAAACCAAGAAAGCGCCAATCCCCTAACACCTACAGTGTTTTCTAGTCTGTTTAGTAAAACATCGTGATCTATAGTGTCAAATGCTGCACTTAAATCTATCAGAACAAGAAAGGAAACACATCCATTATCTGAGGATATTAATAAATCATTTAGTACACTAATTAATGCTGTTTCAGTACTATGAATGGGCCTGAATTCTGACTGAAATGTTTCGTAAATACCATTACTTTGGAGGTAACTGCAGAGCTGCTAATAGACAGCTGTTTCTAAGATTTTGGAGAGAAACAGTAGATTTGAAATTGGTCTGTAATTAGATATCACACAAGGGTCAAGATTGGCTTTTTTAATCAGTGGTTTAATAACGGCACACTTCAAGGATCTGGGAACATAACCAAAGGTAAGGGATGAATTTAAAATAATAAGCAGTGGCTCCATAATATCAACAATGAGTAAATGTGTAGGAAATGGATCTAATAAACACGATGATGATTAGACGAGCTGATCAGTGCGGATAGTTCAGTATTAGTAATTGGGGTAAAAGATTCTAGTCTTGATTTACAGCTGAAAAACAGACGTCTACACTAGTGCTGCATCTGGAAGGTTGCTGAATGGTTTGGTGATGTGATGAGCATCGAGTTTTATGCTTAATGTTTTCTGTCTTATCATTAAAGAAAGCCATGAAATCATTACTGTTAAAATTAAGCAGAACGTGAGAGTCTCTTTATTAGAGAGAAATGTGGTAGCCTAAAGAGGGACTGTGGTAGCCTAGTGGGTAAGGTACTGGACTATGGATCATAAGGTCCAGGGGTCAAATCCCACCTCTGTCAAGCTACCACTGTTGGGTTCTTGAGCAAGGCCCTTAACCCACAATTCCTTATATTGTAAGACTGTATCAGTTGTAAGTCGCTCTGGATAAGGGCGTCTGCTAAATGCTGTAAATGTAAAAGAAATCTGGGGTTATTCTTATTTTTCCCTATGATTGAGGTAAAATACGCAGTTTTATTTTTAGTGAGGGAATGCTCATACTGCGCCATGTTATCCCTCCAAGCAATCGTAAACACCTCCGGTTTACTATGTCGCCGGTTATCGTTGTAAACGCTGATCTGTTTGCTTTAAACCAAAAGATTAAGATTAGAAATGGGGGGTAAATTTGATGCTGTGTGACTGAACACACCAGCACGGTAGATGTCGGTAATGTGCCATACTGTTGCTTCTCAGATCAGCTGAACATTGAAGAAGAGCAGCGCTCTGGCAGCCATTGCTTGTGTTTGAACCCAGGACGGGAGCTGCAAGGTGACTGCTGTGTCTTAGGTTCACAGGGTTTCTTAGTCAAGCTTGTCTTCTTAGCAAACTATTTTGACCTGTATCTGTTTATTGTGAAGGTATATTTGATTTAGCTTTGGATATTTCAGATGTATCTTGTACTGTTATTGCAGTGTAGCCGCTAGTTAGCCACCTAGCATATCTGGCAGTGAAAGTCATTTGCGTGTTAAATGTATTAGGGCTCTGAGCGTAGTTTAGTTTAGTTTGGTTTGGTTTGGTTTGTTTTGTTTTTATGGCTAATTAAATGTAAGATTTAGTCTAAGCTATGTCTTTGGCTGTGTCGTTAATATTACTTTTAATAACTTGCGTCCACAACGTTATAATGCCGTACTACATGTTGTAGTACCGACAGAGGAGGATCGGTCTCATGTCCTCCCCAAACAGTAACTAAGCAGGATGCTATTTCTTTGTTCAGGAACAGAATGGCGCTGCATCGGATCTTCCAGCTGATCTCTCCGCTTCGCTCGGCTGTGACTGTGACATTTCGCAGGAACATTGGCATCTCAGCCGTGCTCTTCAACCGGGCCAAAGAGCTGGACCCTGTGCAGAAACTCTTTCTGGATAAGATCCGTGATTACAACACCAAGAGCAAGTCAGTGCTCCTAGTCTTTTGAACATTGAACTGTTTATAGAGAATGTAAGGGCCCACGAGTGGCAGGGGTTTGAACTCTGATGCCACCACGGTGCCACCCTGTTTTAAATTTGAGTTGCAGTCATGACCTTGATCGATCTGTTCCACTTTCCTGCTTGTCCAGAAGCTCAGGTGGAGTGGTCGATGCTGGTCCAAGTTATCAGAAGAACCTGACAGAAGAGATTAACAAACTGCAAAGGTTATATGGAGGGGGTGATCTGACAAAGTTCCCTGACTTCAAATTCACAGGTCAGTGTTACAGTTATGGTTATGTAATATTCCTACTGGTCAGGAATGCAGGACGGTCTGGTGCCTGTCACGGCACTCACCAAGTTCAGGTGGAAACGCACCCAGTCCATGGCATGGCTGGTAGGGGCTACTGATGCAGCACCAGGGGATCCTCAATATAATGAATGGTTTCAGTTACACTCGTATTATTCAGATGTACTTCTTTCTGGTAAATGATGAATATTGAGATTAGCAGGAGCCTGCTTCCCATGGGGAAAATTCCAGGGATGTACTGATCTGGCCCGATGTTCTGGATACTGACCTTATTACAGGAGTCTGATATTGGCCAGACGTTTCTTATGTTGTAATCGTAATGTAATAATTAGGAATAAACATAGTGCTTGCAAACCTTTGTTTAATTCAGTTACATTTGCCAGCTTTGTGAGCAAACAGTTATTTCGTACTTGTTATTATTTCAGTCGAACCTTGTCTCACCTACCCCTGTTTCGTGGCTGTTTTTGGTGAGAGGCGAGTTCGGTGACTTAACGAGGTTGCAAAAACTAGACAAAGGCAGTGACTTGATGCCTTAATGGGGTAGAATTTCATAGCTGGCAAGACATTTGTTGGCGGCTTTTCGAGGATGTCTGAGGGTGATTAAGGATGTCTGTGTAATATCATGGTGCAGGGGCCTTTCTTACCGGCCCGTCTGTGAGCCTATTTTTTGTGGATTGGGCGGGGCTTTCCCTCCGTAAATTAAGTTGGGTCTGGGTCGTCATCTGTACCACCTCATTTTCTACTGCCTTCATAGGTTTCTGCTACAATATGACCATCAAATGAGGTAATAAGCCATTAAGTGTTACAGGAGGCAGGATAATATTCATTTTAAACATTTTCGTCCATGTGTAAGCTTACAGTAAATCTATTTAATAAGATCAAGTCAGATTTATTTATATAGCGCTTTTTACAATGGAGCATTGTCTCAAAGCAACTTTACAAGTTTAGATTATTTCCTAATATCTACGTCCAATCCCAAATTGAGCAAGCCTAGGGCGACAGTGGCAAGGAAAATTCCTAAGCGTTATGAGGAAGAAACCTTGGGAGGACCAAGACTCAAAAAGGGCCCTGTCCCTAGAAAAATATGGTTAGGGAAGTTTTAAAATGTTCTCCGCCTTCCTACCAAATTTTTCCATGTCCAACTCGGCGTGTTTTCAGTCTCCTGTGGCACACACCTAGTGAGACTAGCAAGCATCTCTGCAGATCTTTTTTCCACCGGCAGATGGCAGACTTTACCAGCAAGAGTGAATTTACATGCGGGACAAACTGCTCACCATGAGTTGCAGCGGCTGGGAGAAGATCCATCCAATCTTACCTCTCTCAAGTGGTCGACTGTGTCTGTGCAGTGCCCAGCCAGACCGGAGGCCAATCTTAACACGGAGGCTAATAATAATAGATTAACACTTCACAGATTTACTCTTAGTGGGAGTCTTTTTAAAAATACATGTCAAGGTTCATTGTATGATGTCGCTGCCTATACTGGTGTAGCGTAGGGTTAACATTTAAAATTTCCAAGACTACACAAGCAGCGCTAATACCAGAACACCATTATTTGCTTTAAACAGAAAGCTTTAGTTATCAGACCCAAAGCCAATTTCTCAGGTTCATAATGTACAGTCATGTGAAAAATTAGGATACCCTATGAAATCCTGTATATTTCTTAACATATTTGGACATGTGGATATTTAATATCAGTTTTAATACTGTGGGATCCAAGTAACATGACTAAACAATTAAAAATTAAGAAAGGCCTTTGTTTAATCTTCTGTAAAAATGTAATTTTAAATAGACTGCAATTTCTGTTGAGGCATAAATTAGGACACCCCCACAGATTGTCCCATTTACAATAGTTAAGATCACACACAGGTGCATCGCATCAGGTGCACATGATCAGAACATCATTACCCAGCATTTTGAATGAGGCTTGCTCTGTTTAAACCTCGGAAAATTAGTCTGGTGTGTCCCTGACTGTTGAAGTGAGATCCAAAGAGCTGTCTGAGGCCCTCAGAAAGAAGACTGTGGCTGCTCATGAGTCTGGAAAGGGATTTTAAAAGATCTCAAAAGAATTTGACACCAGCCATTCCACCATCCGGAAAATTGTTTATAAGTGGAGGACATTCAAAACAACTGCGACCGTGCCCAGATCTGGCCGTCCAAGCAAGTTCACCCCCAGCGCAGACCTTAAGATGCTAACAGAAGTCTGAAAAATCCTACACTTTCATCACAGGACCTACAGCAGGCTCTTGTTACTGTCGATGTGACAGTGCATGGCTCAACTATCAGAAAGAGACTACACAAGTTTAATTTTCATGGGAGGAAACCTTTGCTCTCTGAGGAAAAACATTAAGGCCAGAAAGAACCCAGACAAAGACCATGACTTCTGGAATAACGTTCTTTGGACAGATGAGTCCAAAATTGAATTATTCGGACACCAGAACAGAACACGTTTGGCGTAAACCAAATACAGCATTCCAGGAAAGGAACCTCATACCAACTGTGAGGCATGGAGGTGGAAGTGTCATGGTTTGGGGATGCTTTGGAACAGCAGGACCTGGCCAGCTTACCATCACAGAATCCACCATGGATTCTACTGTGTCAGAGGGTGCTTGAGGAACATGTGAAATCATCTGTGAAAAAAATTAAAGCTGAAGCGGAACTGGACCCTGCAACATGACAATGACCCAAAACGTACCAGTAAATCCACCAAGGACTGGCTGAAAGAAAAGACTAAGAAGTGGAGAGTCCTGGAATGGCCAAGTCAAAGTCCGGATCCCATTGAGATGCTGTGACTTAAAACAGGCTGTACATGCAAGAAGCCCCTCAAACATCTCACAGCTGAAAGAATTCTGCGTTGAGGAGTGGGGCAGACTATGTTCAGATCGATTTCAGAGATTGGTAGATGGCTACAAGAAGTGTCTCACTGAAGTTATTTCAACCAAAGGGGGCAACACTAGTTATTAGTGCGTAGGGTGTGCTAACTTTTTCCTCAATTATAATGGGCATTTTTGTTCATATCTTTTGTTTCATCAGTAAAGCTGTTCATTTTTTGTTGTTAAATCACTTTCTTTTTCAGAAATAAACAAAACCAAGATTGGACATTTGATATGTAAACATTTCTTAATAAAGAGCTGACTTTTTAATGGGGTGTCCTAATTTTTTCACACGACTGTGGTTTATTTAAATAATTGTGAGCCACTTTATCTTTATATGTTAAGCCACTTCTTGGAACCCATTGTATTGCTGATTTGAGTTTAGAGTTAAACCGGAACTGTTTATATTTGTTTACATCAGGTTTGTGTTCTGTGACTTAATACTGTTATTCGTACTACAAGACTTTAATCTTCGTTCAAATGAACCGTTCAAACATTCTTTTTAAGAAACCCTTCTCAGTAACTACTGATTAAATCATTAATGCTGCAAAAGCTGCATTTAGAAGAGAGACGGTTGCCTTAAGTGAATGGAAATTGTTTGGTAAATTAACTAGTTAAGATGATTTACTTCACAGATCTTATTGGCCTGTTTGTGTGTAACATTCACTACAACACAGCTATTGTGTGAGAACATAGGACGACAATTGTCTAGGTTATCCTAGTTATCTATTAAGTCTGGATCAAAGTTTCTTGCTGCCCAGAAGTGTTGTACTTTGGTACTTTTAAAATCCTGCTGTTACAAGCCTAGTCATGTTATAGCTTTTCTTTTACTTAAAATTGTATAACTGCGATGTTAAACTTGACTGTCCTGCATTATTTTGAATTAGTCTTCTGCCTGCTACCATTATTTTAATCCATGACAGTCCACTAATAAATATATATATTTTTTTTATATCAACAGAACCCAAGCTGGATGAGGTTGCCAAGTGATGAGCCCTTTGTTCACAACTGCATGTCATTCTATGATTGAAATAAATATTTAATAAAAGACATTGGTTGAAATGTTTTCGATGGCCCTCGATCAGTGTTTGAATCAACATGCAGTACTGTGCGAAAGTATTAGGCCGCCATTAGATTTCTTGTTTTGGCAATGGTATAATGACCCTATATAACATTCAGTGGTTGGACTCGACCTTTGGATTCTCTTTGCCACTGATCTTCATTGCAATCTGTGTAAGCTTTAGCATATCTTACATTTTCACCCTGGTCCCCTTCCAAAAAGACCATTCCTGTTCAAGCTTCTTCAGACTGAGATGGTCAACTTGGCATCCTGATGAAGCTGCCAGATACTGCTGTTGCTCAGGTGTAAGGTCACACCAAATCCCTCTAGCCAATAGAAGACAGATTTCCTGTATTTTCTGTTTGTATTCCAATAGAGACTGAGGAATAAGTATGTGGTCATTTACATTTACAGCATTTAGCAGACGCAAGTATCCAGAGTGACTTACAATTGGTACAGTCTTACAATCCAAGCAATTGTGGGTTAAGGGTCTTGCTCAAGGACCCAACAGTGGCAGCTTGGCAGAGGTGGGATTTGAACCCTGAACCTTCTGGTCCAGAGTCCAGTACCTTAACCACTAGGCTACCACAGTCCCTACTTGTTTTAGCAATGTTGATATAAGACAGGAGTGTCCAAAGTCTGGCCCTAGGACCAAGTGGCCAAGCATCCCTCAAGAATACATTGTTAATGGCCCACTGGCACCTTGCAATATTTTTTTCACCTGTTTGCTTCATCTGAAACAAATTCTAATAAGGACATGACTCTGATAAGTACCACAAAAGTTCACAGGAATAAAAAAGGAAAAACTTTTAATATTGATTAAATATACAGCAAATCATTAAGGTAGTGGTTCACATCCATGCAGTTTGTTCAAAAAATACTTCAGAGAAAAGACTGGTTCAAATAAAGTTCTACAGATAATCACACTATAATGGCTCACTCCACTCTGGGCAGGTATGACTAGAAAGCTGGATTCATAAGTTAGTGAGCGAACTGGTCTCAAAAGGATGTTGAGCTGTTAGGCATTGAGACCCGTTGCGACCTACCTAACGTAGCGTCTTATTGCCCAGGAAAAACTGTAGTGTGAAATTTGACAGTAGAACCATGAAGTGGCCAAATCACCACATAGTACAACTGTGAAATAATTCATGGTCCGTTCATAGTCCACCAAGTTTACAGTTGTACTATGATATTTCACAGTAGAACCATGAAGTGGCCAAAATACCATCAAAAATTCATAGTAGAACTGTGAACTTCATGGTCAAACTGAAAGTTCACATTAAAACTGTCAAGCAATTCATAGTTTTAGGAAAATTCACAGCACATTTTTTCCTGGGTGTAGCTCCCTCATAAGGCACAAGGAGTTACAGGTAGTGTGGGAAAGTACTTACCAGGTCAGTTTCCTGAAAATGTCCAGCTATGATTCATTGGTTTGTGCATATAAGAGCCCGACAGAGGGCAGAAGCAGGCAAAGAAACTTGCAAAGCAAGTCACCACATTGGGGCAGTGTTTACATATAGTTTGAACACGTTCCATATGGCACTACAGCAGAAATAGTCATTGTTAAGGACTGTCAAATGGTCCCAACAGCTGGTCGCGTTTTGTCGAGTTTGGCATTCCATATGCTGCACCATTGAGATATAGCCTGATTCTTCAGTACCAGTTTGTCTTCCAGATGACCATGTCCTGCAGGATAAAATCTCCTCATAGCATAAAGGATTGGGTGTGTTTGAAGTCCTGAGCCTGTGGAAAGTAAGCAGAGTTCACAATGAATGTAAAACGTGTCCATGTTTGATAAGGTGGTGTCATTGGGCTCTCGAGCAACTAATGCTAGCGAAGCTTAAGTGGATGTGTATCAATCCTGCAAAAGAGTGCTAAGAGTTATGTAACTCTGTCATTTATGTAACTTGCTTTGTGCCATTTGCAGAAATGTTAAAACTCCGTCATGCTTTTAAGCTAGTCTCATCATGCATGTGTTTATAATCTGCTTAGATTTATCAGCACTATTCAGAATGTCAAATGTGAGAAAGGGCTGGGTAGTCGCCTGGAATAATTGCATACTGAACGTTGTACAGTTGCTGTAGATCTAATTATGTAAAACGGCCAGAAATAATAATAATAATTAATAGAATAATAAGCGAAATTGAATGGCACAGCTGCCTAATAAGTCTAAGCAGTGCTGCTGGAGTTTTTAAATGCTGTGTTCATTCGGTGTGCACTCTATTAATCAATATCTACCATATTGCTCCATTTTGTAGATGTAAAGTCAGAGACAGTAGCTCATCTGCTGTTGCACAGTTTGCCATTTTCTAATCAGTGCTCACAGGACACTGCCTACAAGATGCTAGTGGCTGGACACTTTTGGCTGGTGGTGACCACTGCTGTGTGATCCACTCATACCAGCTCAACACACACTAACACACCAGCACCACATCAGTGTTAGTGCAGCGCTGAGAATGATCCACCACCCACATAGTACCTGATCTGTGGCGGCTCTGTGGAGGTCCTGACCATTAGAGAGCAGAGTAAAAGAGACAAACAAAGCATGTAGAGCAATAGATGGACTACAGTCTGTAATTGTAGAACTACAAAGTGCTTCAATATGGTAAGTGGAACTGATAAAATGGAAAATGAGTGCAGAAACAAGGAGGTGGTCATAAAAAATTGACTGGACAGTGT
Source organism: Ancistrus triradiatus (assembly GCA_025084515.1). Lineage (NCBI taxonomy): Eukaryota > Metazoa > Chordata > Actinopteri > Siluriformes > Loricariidae > Ancistrus > Ancistrus triradiatus. The sequence continues at coordinate 140,625 of JAJAGP010001478.1, forward strand.
ATTTCAGAATATTAAATTATTTTGCATTCTTTTAAATTACTATGTAAAGTTTAATTATGTTGTTATGCTGTTATCTTAGGTGGTAGTGAGGCAAAAAAGTATTTAGTCAGCCACTGATTGTGCAAGTTCTCCTACTTAGCAAGATGAGAGAGGTCTGTAATTTTCATCATAGCTACACTTCAACTATGAGAGACAAAATGAGGAAAAAATCCAGGAAATCACATTGTAGGATTTTTAAAGAAGTTAATTGTAAATCATGGTGGAAAATAAGTAAATGAAAGGTGAGCAAAAATCCCAGAACTACACGGAGGGACCTGATGAATGACCTGCAGAGAGCTGGGACCAAAGTAACAAAGGCTACCATCAGTAACACACTACGCCGACAGGGACTCAGATCCTGCAGTGCCAGACATGCCCCCCTGCTTAAGCCAGTACATGACCAGGCCCGTCTGAAGTTTGCCAGAGAGCATATGGATGATCCAAAAGAGGATTGGGAGAATATCATGTGGTCAGATGAAACCAAAATAGAACTTTTTGTAAATTTATAATAAAAACTCAAACTCATCGTGTTTGGAGGGAAGAAGAATGCTGAGTTGCACCATACCTACTGTGAAGCATGGTGGTGGAAACATCATGCTTTGGGGGCTGTTTTTCAGGACGACTGATCCGTGTTAAGGGAAGAATGAACGAACGGGGGGGCCATTGTATAGTGAGATTTTTTAAGCCAAAACCTCCTTTCCATCAGTGAGAGCACCTGAAGATGGAACGTGGGTGGGATCTTTCCAGCATGACAATGATCCCAAACACACCGCTCGGGCAACAAAAGGAGTGGCTCCGTAAAAAGCATTTCAAGGTCCTGGAGTGACCTAGCCAGTCTCCAGACCTCAGCCCCATAGAAAATGTGTGGAGGGAGTTGAAAGTCTGTGTTGCCCCAAAACATCCCTGCTCTAGAGGAGATCTGCATGGAGGAATGGGCCAAAATACCAGCTACAGTGTGTGCCAACCTGGTGAAGACTTACAGGAAACGTTTGACCTCTGTCATTGCCAAATTTGAACCAAATTTACTGACCAAATACTTATTTTCCACCATGATTTACAATTAAATTCTTGAAAAATCCTACAATGTGATTTCCTGGATTTTTTTTTCTCATTTTGTCTCTGATAGTTGAAGTTTAGCTATGATGAAAATTACAGACCTCTCTCATCTTTCTAAGTCGGAGAACTTGCACAATCAGTGGCTGACTAAATACTTTTTTGCCCCACTGTATATAATAATACCAAAGGTTTTTTTACACTTAAGTTTTAATGATGTCCTGTGCATGTGTTTGCTTGATAAGTACCAGGATAGAACATAGAACATATGCCAGAGGACTCTGACAGAACAACTGGGGATAAACCAGTTTTATTGTTTTGATGTGAAACAGAATAAAACAGCTGAGCAGCTAATACTCACACCTAGTGAAGGGGGGCCGTAGCTTGCATGGGGGCTATGGAAACAAATACATTATTTCATAAAAACATGTGAAAATGGAAGTCAAACATGTTGACATTTGATTTCTCTAAAACAAGCCATGCATTCATATTCATATGCTAATCAAAACACAAACTTTGACCTCCAGAGATTAACTCTATCCCCCATTGGCTTCAGATGATAACCATTTGTCTCAGTATCACAGCTGTCGAGCCTTCCAGTCCTCTCACCTTCTGTCACTGGCCAGTTTATACAGAACAGCTGACCCATGGATTCTCTTTTCATTAGTATGGGGCTCTTATGATGAGGCTTATTATCAATGAAAACATGATGATTCTACTTCCCATCCAGATCCCCAGTCATGCACTTTAGCTCCAAGTCTCAATAGTTCTATACGTTTCTTTGCCACTTTCTCTAACTCACATGTGCTCTGTTCTGTTGAGGTTCTGGCTGCTGATGTGAGCCACTCCATGACACTGTGCGATCCAGAATGACCTGCAATAAGGGGCCATGGGGTGTAACAAATCAGAGGTAACAGTATGGGGCCACAGCACACACTGTGCGTCATGCTAGGGTTTCAAGCCAGTGAGTGGCATTCAAAGAGGGCAAAAAGACCAGCAGTTGCAAGGAATGGATGAACCATCTGCATGCAAATGTAGAATGGCACTGATCAATCTCAGTCATCACAGAATCAGCTAGTCACACTTCAAGGACAATCACATGTCAGTATTGTTAAGCTAACACATCTAGTTACTTGCTGAACTTCAATATGTTCCACTTCTCACAGGTTAGGGCATCCTGTTGGGTATGACACTACATGGCCAAAAGTTTGTAGACACCTGACACCCAGACATCACATTCTAAGCCATGGGCACAAATATGGAACTGGTTCTCTCTGGTGTAACGGCCAACACTTTGCTGCTAAAGCTTTTCAGATTTTGGAGCATTACTGCACGCATCAGTCCAAAGAACATTACTTGTCACAGCCTCTGCTACAGTTCATTTCAATGGTGTTGGCTTAGATCAAGACCAGCTAAATCAAGCACTGGTCTTCCACCACTCAGCAATCCACATATATACAGTACCAGTAAAAATATATTTACATTTTGCATAGCCATCTTCACATAAAAGCTAATCACTCCAAGACTTATTAGTTTAGATAAATTAGTTTCATTCTTAGATTTATCATCTACGCCGCCCAAGGAGGTTGGGTCCCTTTTTGAGTCTTGGTCCTCCAAAGGTTTCTTCATCATAACGCTTAGGGATTTTCCTTTCCGCTGTCACCCCAGGCTTGCTCAATTTGGGATTGGACGTAGATATTAGAAGATCATCTAAAACTGTAAAGTTGCTTTGAGACAATGCTCCATTGTAAAAAGTGCTATAGAAATAAATCTGGCTTGACTTGACTAATGTTAAATTAACCGAATTTTTCTGCATAAATATACTAAGTGAGGTCTGTGCCTGCAAAATGTTTATCCAAAACAAAGGGGTTTTATTAAAAAATATTAAGGCAACAACCCAATTTTTTGGAATTGTATTGCAAAGTGAATGCAGGGGTCACAACATCAGCCTAATATTATGTGTGTCCACCTTGTGCCACTAAGGCTCTGGGTTGCTGTGGATTCTAAAAGACCTGGCCTGGTATCTGGTACCAAGACATTACCAGTATATTCTTTTAAGCCCTGTAAGTTGAGAAGTAGGCCTCCATACGAAGACTATCCCAGAAACCCATAGAAAGATAGGAAATAGGAAATAGGAAAGGACCTTACTCAAACTTTTACAAAGCTGTAATAACTCAACTACCTATGTTCATCCCTCAGGCTGCTAGACTGTGAAGCACAACTATTCATGCAAGAGAATGCAATGGGGTCCAGTGGCTAAAATATTTAAAGGTTCCACCAATCAGTCCTTCTTGCTTCCATTTGTAGTGAGTATAGCATTTGTACCCGTTCTATAAGACAGTGTGAGCTGCAGCTATTCAGCTGTTATTGCTCCTAGGCATGTCAATGTTCCAAGAGAAGTTCTAACTGGACAGAATTTGGAATAACTTTCCAGTAAGAGAGTTTATAGTGCCATTTTGAGAGACACTACAGGCTTCAGTATAATCCACTGAACTGCCCGTGTTGGTCGCCGAAGACTGCCAGGCTGTATTCTTGATTTTCTGCACCAGTTAGCAAATGTCTGGCACTGAAATAGCTGAATCTAGTTAATAGGTGGTCTACATACTTTTAGCCATGTAACATTAACTGCTTTAGTGATTAGTTAGGGTCTGCAGTCTTTAACTTGACAACTGACACTACACAGCTAAACACACACAACACTGTCATATTTTCATTTGATTAAGTTAGTGTTCTTACCTTCCTCTGTGTCCTGACATTGAGAGATTGAGACGGGACGTAGAAACAAACAACAAAAACTGGTTAAAACATATCTTACTGATAAACATGGCATGGCTTCAGTACAGTCCGTTCCAGAATTATTGGCACCCATGGTAAACAAATACGTCTGTGATCAATTATCTAACACTAAAAACAAGAGATAAATCTAACATTTAAGCTTATTTAAAGAGGTGTCACATTTATTTTCTTCAGCTTTTTGTGCCTATGCAGCCTTACACATTATATGCTTCATAAGACTGGAGAACACAGTACAAGGAATCAGAGAGCAATCCACAGTACAGAATCACCAGAGGATCCTCTGGAGTGATTTTTCTTGGTTCCAGTGTGATCTCTTGCGGACTCTAGTCTTAACCTGACAGAATTCAACAGGTCAAGAGTTCTGACCATGGCAAAATCTCCATTCTGTGTTCAGTGAAGCATTGTTGTGAGGATTTAGACTGGATCTTTGTACTGTCACTAGATCCAAGCTTGACCCAACTGAAGCAGATAAAAAGCAAAAACAAACAAACAAAAAAAAAACAAGCGTCCTGTTTTGCCCCTGCTTATCCTTTTCAGGGTCATAAGTGAGGGTCTGCAGCCTAACCAAGGGCAGAGGTACACACAGTACCAGTCCATCGCAGCATTCTGCAAACGCCCCACTCAGCTTTCATGCTGCAAGTCCCAGGATTCAAACCCGGGCCTTCAAGAACTGCTGTTTCCATCAGCTTGCTCTTAACACCATTGTTACTGGTGACTTTAAAATGTGTCAATTTTCTACATATCTACAATCAGGATCCCTGGAAAAATTTTGCCTCTCTAACGATCCTCCACACTGTGCACTCGGGCAAAATACATTTGCATCATCTCCTAGCCAGGTTCATTACCACTATGGTTATTTTAAACATGTTGTCTGGTATATGAGATGGGGGGAAAAAAGGCTTAGGGGACAAAAAAGCGTTAGGTTTGCACCATGGTATAATGACCACACCCGTAACTTAAAATGAACTACTCGGATTTTAGAGCGTAAGTGGCGACAATGTAAATTAGAGGTACTTCTGATTGGTTGGAGAAATAAATACAGTCTCCAGGCTAAACACAAATATTATAGAATTCAGAACTGGAATTCCGCCTGATAGCGACACCAATGATTTAATGAATTTCTTGATATAATATTTCCTGATAAGATATTTGGCATACAACTTGATGCCTATCCTTACAATCAGTAGGAAAGAGGATTGTGTAAAGGAAATAAAAGATTGGATGTCATTTAACTTTCTCTTGCTTAAATAAAACTGAGGTACTATTATATGAACCAAATGCCATCAGAGACAGGCTATATCTATGCAAAACCTTGGCGGCTGTTCAGTAACACCCAGTTCATGTAAAATCAGATGATCACGTTTGATTCTGACTTTTCTTTTGATGTGCACATTAGCAACATTACTAGAGTTGCTTTCATCCAACTACATAGTATTGCTAAAATGGCAAATATGCTCTCTTCTATATATACAGACACTTTAGTTCATGCACTTATAACCTCAAATTTGGATTACTGTACCTGACTGGATGCTCTTGGAAATCTATAAGCAAAGTCCAGGTAGTTGAGAATGTAGGTGCTAACTTGAACTAGAAAATGTGATCATTATCAGTCCTGTTCTGTCGTCTCTGCACCGGTTAGGTTTTGCACTGATTGTAAAATAATGCACGTAAATTATAAAGCTCTACATGGCCTGGCCCCACAGTATCTGAGTCTTACAATCCAGCTGATCTACTTTGTACAGGACTCCTTGTAGTTCCTAGAATTTAAAAAGCCACAGCATGGGGAAAGGTTTTCTCGTGCATGGCCCACCAGCTACAGTGAGGCAAAAAAGTATTTAGTCAGCCACTGATTGTGCAAGTTCTCCTACTTAGAAAGATGAGAGAGGTCTGTAATTTTCATCATAGCTAAACTTCAACTATCAGAGACAAAATGAGAAAAAAAATCCAGGAAATCACATTGTAGTATTTTTAAAGAATTTAATTGTAAATCATGGTGGAAAATAAGTATTTAGTCAATAACAAAAGTTCAACTCAATACTTTATAACATAACCTTTGTTGGCAATGACAGAGGTCAAACGTTTCCTGTAAGTCTTCACCAGGTTGGCACACACTGTAGCTGGTATTTTGGCCCATTCCTCCATGCAGATCTCCTCTAGAGCAGTGATGTTTTGGGGCAACATGGACTTTCAACTCCCTCCACAAATTTTCTATGGGGTTGAGGTCTGGAGACTGGCTAGGCCACTCCAGGACCTTGAAATGCTTTTTTTTGGGATCATTTGTCATGCTGGATGACCCAGCCACATTCCATCGTCAATGCTCTCACTGATGGAAGGAGGTTTTGACTTTTAAAAATCCTCTTCTGGATCATCCATATGCTCTCTGGCAAACTTCAGACGGGCCTGGACATGTACTGGCTTAAGCAGGGGGGGGGGGGGGGGGACACGCCTGGCACTGCAGGATCTGAGTCACTCTCGGCGTAGTGTGTTACGGATAGTAGCCTTTGTTACTTTGGTTCCAGCTCTCTGCAGGTCATTCATCAGGTCCCTCTGTGTAGTTCTGGGAGTTTTTGCTCAATGTTCTCAATGATCATTTTGACCCCACAGGATGAGATCTTGCATGGAGCCCCAGATCGAGGGAGATTATCAATGGTCTTGTATGTCTTCCATTTTCTTACAATTGCTCCCACAGTTGATTTATTCACACCAACCTGCTTACCTATTGTAGATTCACTCTTCCCAGCCTGGAGCAGGGCTACAATTTTCTTCCTGGTGTCCTTCGAAAGCTCTTTGGTCTTGGCCATGGTTGAGTTTGGAGTCTGACTGTTTGAGGCTGTGGACAGGTGTCTTTTATACAGATAATGAGGTCAAACAGGTGCCATTAATACAGGTAACGAGTGGAGGACAGAAGAGCTTCTTAAAGAAGAAGTTACAGGTTTGTGAGAGCCAGAAATCTTGCTTGTTTGTGGGTGACCAAATACTTATTTTCCACCATGATTTACAATTAAATTCTTTAAAAATCCTTCAATGTGATTTCCTGGATTTTTTCTCGTTTTGTCTCTCATAGATGAAGTGTACCTGTGATGAAATTACAGACCTCTCTCATCTTTCTAAGTAGGAGAACTTGCACAATCACTTATTTACACAAGTTTTTTTGTTAGTCTCTTTAGACTATTTACACGGTTCTGGTTCCGTTGGTTGGAATCTAGGGCTGCCTCTGGTCTGCCTGCTCTGAGCGGGGGGGTCCATAATCAAAGAGTTTCGTTCTGATCTGAGATGTTGTCTTCATGCCTTTCAAATGTGATCACTCAGGTTTATTGGTTGCTGGGGAGGTGGGTTGTTGTCTCATGTGATTTCCCTTGGTTGTGTTACCTTCTGGTTCTTCCCTTTATAACTACATATTAGTTTTCTCTTGAATTCTTCTTCCATCACCAGTTCCAGACTTCATACCTTTAATTAGACCATATCAGATAACCCTAAATCTCCCTCCTCTCCTCCTGTTAACTAAGGATGCCATCCTACCAAAACTGGTACCATCTGGAGGACAAAAGAAACTACAGTGATTCTGTTTACTGGACTAAATAATGCCAAGAGACTTTATTCGCTCATGTTCTCTATTTTATTAACTTCATAAGTTTTTTAATTATATATGCTATTGTATTACCTGATATAGTTTTCAATCTTATAATACTCTCCATAATATTGTATATTGTATTCTGTAGACTATATTTTATTTATTAAATTTTTGGTTTTAATTTTATTACCTATTATATTATTCTATTTAGCTTTTGTGTCTTGACTTTGACATGTACTCCAATTCAGGACTAGATTGTTCTCACATTTTCAGTGTAGGATTAACACTAACACATTTTCATAAACCTTTTCCCCATTTTTACCAAAGGTGTCAATAACTCTCAGCTTACTGAACATGGCTAGTGATGAACAGTTTTAGTGAACTTACGGTTAAAGTAGCCTTGTCGGTGGGCATAACATGCACCAAAAGTGCACAATGATATGACCAGGCACACCATTACTATCCCAACTATAATTGCTGACACATTTAGATCATCTAGGGGAGAGAAAGAGTTAGCATAGAAAAACTGAGATCATTCTATAACAAATGTAAAAGTATTTTCATAGAGTGATTGCAGAGAATATGGATTTATCAGCCAGCCTTCCTCTACAGGGCCTGTACAGGCACACACTCACCAATGTTCAACTGATTTCCTACACAGCTCTTTGGTGGTCCCACCCCATTTCTGGCCTCACAGTGGTACAGTCCTGTATCAGCTCTGGTAATGGTCTGAAATGTCTATACAAAAGAGTGGAAATCGAAACATCAGATATTGAATTGTACAAGTCTTTACCTTCACAGTGTAAAGAAGGAAAGTATTTCAGCATCAGTGTTGAGTCTATGTGTATGTTTGTTAGAAATGTCAGGGTCAGGTCAAGATGTCAGTGTTTATTTAGCGTGATTGCTCCTGTCTGTCAACATTCATCCATCACCAAGGCCCTGCAAGTATTAGTATTACCTCTGTTGTTGTCTGCTTCGGAGGACTGACAAGATTCAACTGTAATGTATGACTATATGTAAAGTAACCACTGCACAGGAATAGTTACTGTATAAGGTAATCAGATATCTGTTTATCACACGTCTACTGTACACTGGGACAACCATCCACTCCCACAGCTTCTGTTAATACTGCTCTTCTAATCACACTCTTTCAAAGGATGCCTTAGTCTGAGTACACATGTTCACTTGTATTTATGATGTTTAAGCCTGGATGTCAACTCTTTTTTCTGGTCATCCTAAAAAGTCCCTTGGATCTCAGATTCCTACCTTCTACTAGGCACCTTTGGGAACAGTGATACTTCAAAGTTTATGAACCCTTTAGAATCTTCTATTGTACGTTTCTGCATAAATATAACCTAAATCCCTGTCAGGTAAAAGTAGATAAAGAGAACATGCTTAGTCATTTCTGTACTGAAGAAAATGATTTAATATTACAAGTCAGTGGGAGGAAAAAGTATGTGACCCTTTGTTTTCAGTATCTGCACCCTTGTGCAGCAATAACAGCAACATCGGCTTGGAGGAATTGTAGTCCATTCCTCCGTCCAGAACAGCTTTAACTCATACGAATGGGTTTCCTTATACGAACTGCACTTACAGCATTTCTACTGGATTAAAGTCAGCACTTGACTTGGCCATTTCAAAACTTTAACCAGTTTTTGGTACACCGCATTCTCTTGATATTCAGTTCACGGATAGATGTCCTGAATTTGCTGGTATAATGAACTACTCAGCATGAACAGTCATACTGGCCCAGATGCAGCAAAACAGACCCAAACCATAATACTATAACCGCCATGGGATCACAGATGGGATGAGGTTATGTTGGAATTCAGTGTTTCTTTCTCTATACATAACACTTGTCATATAAAGTAAATAGTTCTATTTCAGCCTCATCCGTCGACAAAATATTTTCCCAATATCCTTCTGGACTGTCCATGTGCCACTGGATGGGCAGCAATATTATGTTTGGACAGCAATGGCTTTCTCGGGCAACAGTGGTCTTGCATTTGTTCTGTTTGTACATAATCTGTCCGACTCCGTAGAGATGTCTTTGCAACTTCTTACAGTCTGATGAGCATCAACAATTTTTCTGAGGTCATCAGAAATTTCCTTGTTTCATGTCGTGTCATGATTCACTCCCACAAACGTGTCAGTGAGGTGAACACATCTGAAATCAGTTTCCCTTTAAATCTAACATGTATTGGCAAATTTCAGCCACCTTATCGAGTCCTACAGTACTAATTTATTTTCTGTGGATTTTACGAATGAGCTCTACAAACTACTTCCTTTCATATTTGTGTTGGTGGATCTGCTCATATTCCTTAGAAGACTGAACTGTAAAGTGTTGATGAAACCCATCGTTTTATTGCTTCAGTAATGCAAATCAGGTGGTAAGCCCTCATGGTAGCAACATGAAGCTAAATTTGGTATTAAAAATGGTATTTAAATGTATTTATAAAGTATTACTATAACTATTTTACTTTTTTTATTGCGTTTGACCAGTGAGCAATACATATATGGAAAACATTCCGGGTCTGCAGAAATGTACCCACACTGTAGCCCAAATGGAAAAAACCCCAGGAGAAGCCTGAGGGCTCTGAAGTTCCTAACAGGGTTTCTGAGGTGGAAACGTGCCTTTTGTGACTAAAGCACTCCTTTGTACTTGGACTTTATTGTTACTGTTAAGTGGCTGATCCTCCTGTTCTTCCTACAATTGTTTATCACTTGCTACTGGTCAGGTGGTGAATACTTAGATGCAGCTCTTACATTGTCTTTCTTGCCTCAGACAAGCTAAATGATTGGACGGCATAATTTGCATGTATATGCCAAGCAAACCCGTTGTAGTTTACTGTTTAAAAGAACATTTGTTCTCACCAGAATTCCAGTATCCTTGTTGACAGTGTAAGTGGCATTGGCACTGTACATGGGAGTGAGTGGCTTCTTGTCTTTGTACCAAGTGTAGACTGCAGGAGGAATGCTGTACTGGTCTTTACAGCGCAACACCACCTGAGAGCCAGTCAGCGCCGAGCTTGGGATCTCACATAATGGGATATGTGGAGGAACTGAGACAGAGTAGGCAGAGTATTAGTTTTATTTAACGTTGTATCAGTATCAATGGCTATATTCATGGCAGACACAATTTCTCAATACACTATGGGCCAATCATGGGCCAATATTGAGTGATCAGTCAAGTGTCTTTGGAATTTGAAGAATAAAGGCAGGTGGACACGGGGAGGACATGCAAACCCCACACAGAGTCTGTGGCCAGGATCAAACCGGGAATCTCAGATCTGTGAGGTGACTGCGTTATTCACTGCCCCACCCAGGAGGCAAAGAAAGCCAGCCAGTAAAGCAAAGCAGATTGATTTTTTTACCAAATTTGTAGGAATTCTATGAAAAGCTTTCTATGAATGCGAACGTTCATGAGAAAGAATCTGAAAATTAGAATTATGTCTAGGGTGGCAGATCCAGAGATCCCCAGTTCAATTCCCAGCCTGAATTCTGCCTTTGTGGGGTTTGCATGTTCTCTCAAGTTTCCTCCCACATTCCAACTATATGGTCTACTGAGGAAGACTCTAAAGCACCCCAGTGTGAGCCAGTGAGTGTGTGCATGTGTAGACCCTGTCTAAACTTGGCTTCCTAAACATGGTCCAAGCTCCCCATGACCATGGCATGTATTAAGTATGTATGAAAGTGAATGGGCAAATTAGACCCACAGATGGAGCATCCTACCCAACACTTTGAGAGTGATATTGGTCTCTCCCAGCTTGACAGAGTCATCAGGGGCGCTGACCTCACAGCGATATTCTCCTGCATCCTTCAGGGTAACCTTCCGCAGGGTTACTGTTGCCCCATCAATCTGTGCACGTTCCTGAAAAGATCCTGTATAAGAAAGGTTATCTTGTGAGTGTTTGGTTATATTTCGAGTAATTTTAAGAAGCTCTGGCCTTATAATTGCATGCACAGTGTATCGTTTCCTAAATGTTCACCTGCGAATCTCTCCTGAAAGTAGACAAAGGACACTTCCTTATCTATTTTCTTCCACTCAATGCGGGGCTTTTGTTCTTTCTCTGTCTTAAATTCACAGACCAGCGTGGCATCTAAAATAAAGAGAATGTGTATGCTCATTTTAAAGTTTAAGTGTGTGCTATGTTATATGATACTGTATTGCTTTTCAGTCTACGCTCACCTGAATTCTCCTGCGCTTCCACTCTGGACTTGGAAGTGCTGACTGTGACGAGTTCAACAGGTACACCTGATGGTGAGATGATCAACAGAAACTATAAGGCCTGCAGAATTCAATAGCCATAGAAGAGAATCTAGAATCTAGTCTTCCCTCAATCCATACCATATTTTCAGAGCGTCTGGCTGCCACACAACCCCATCACATAATTTGTAAAAGAACCATCCAAAATGTATGTGCTTGACAGTGATGTGAGGGTTTTATTTTGCAACCTCGCCAGTCTATGAATTATTCAGCCAGAGTTTTCTTGGACTTGGACCAAACCTTTAGCTTTCACATAGTTTTTAGACAGTGAAATATGCATGCAGTAAATTTGTAGCTATCTTTTTATAACACTGTCTTATCCAGTGGTGCTTGAAAGTTTGGGAACCCTTGAGAATTTTCTATATTTCTGCATAAATATGACCTAAAACATCATCAGATTTTCACACAAGTCCTAAAAGTAGAGAGAACCCAGTTAAACAAATGAGACAAAGATATTATACTTTTATTTATTGTCCTTTATTTATTGAGGAAAATGATCCACTATTACATATTAGTGAGTGGCAAAAGTATGTGACCCTTTGCTTTCAGTATCTGTTGTGACCCCCCTGTGCAGCAATAACTGCAGCTAAACGTTTCCTGTAACTGTTGATCAGTCCTGCACACCGGCTTGGAGGAATTTTAGCCCATTCCTCCGTACAGAACAGCTTCAGCTCTGGGATGTTGGTGGGTTTCCTCACATTAGCTGCTCACTTCAGGTCCTTCCACAACATTTCCATTGGATTAAGGTCAGGGCTTTGACTTGGCCATTCCAAAACATGAACAAGCAGCAATGTTCTTTTTGGAGAGCAGTGGCTTTCTCCTTGCAGCGCTGCCATGCACACCATTGTTGTTCAGTGTCCTTCTGATGGTGGACTCATGAACATTAACATTAGCCAAGGTGAGAGAGGCCTTCAGTTGCTTAGAAGTTACCCTGGGATCCCTTTGTGACATCACCAACTATTACACACCTTGCTCTTGGAGTGATCTTTGTTGGTGGAATATATATATATATATATATGCAGAAATATAGAAAATTATAAAGGGTTCACAAACTTTCAAGCACCACTGTAGACCCATACTGTATCTTTAGGTTAGCTATAAATAACTGCTATACAAACAAAACGTGCTCATGATTTCATAAACAAAGAGTAACAGAGTTCACGTTTGCTAAAAGTGAGTCTGTGGCTGACTTCCTGTCCGGAACAGGAAACAGGTGCAGCCTTTCTCCCCTGCTGATTGATATGAATGACGAACATTGTTTGTCATCCTGTATCAGCCATTCATTAATTCAGACCACGTCATCACACCATCAAGACACTGTTATTCAATTGCTGTTTATGACATTTACAGTAAACTCCCACAAACCACAATCCTTAGGCAGCATGATTTGTGTTTAAAATAAAGCTATTACGTCTTCATTGGTCATTAAAATAGTATGGATTGATTGGAACTAACTTCAAATGGGTGCCCACAATATGAGTACATGTCACTTAACAGGTTTAACCTTTAAACATGTGGAACATCTCCAAGCTAAACAATACCAAAGACAGCTTATTATCCTGGTCAAGGTCACGGTGGGGTTCAGTTCGCATCAGAGATTTCACTGGGAGCAGGCAGAAATACACCATGAACAGGATTCCATAACCACCTGACCTTCAGTTATTTATTTTAAGAAAAAAAGAAGTAATGTTTAACTTAAAAATAATAATCATATATGATACTAAATGAAATAATACATGGTTTGATATCAAGCTAAGCCACAAATGCTCCAATAAACACTAGAGGCCAAACAAAGTTCAGAAAAGTGCACTTGAGTGACAAGCAAAAAGCAATACTGTGGGATGTTGATCTCATGACATGAGTAGGTACAGCAACAAGATACAACCTGATTACCTTGCATGAGGAAGGTCTCTCGCAAGCTGGAAATTCAGAACAGACAGATGTGCTGTCCAAGATTTCTTGCACAACTAACATTGAAGAGATGTTTTAAGGCCAATTTCTCTGTTTCAATAGAAAAATGCTACATCCCAACTTAATCCAAGATAAATGTCACTTATATGACACTGAATGAATATGTAGTTCTGACTTATAATCACAAACCTTGTACACACACACACAATCCCAATAAAATGTCAATAAAAGCTACAGTGGTGCTGACATTAGCATTTTAGCCAATGTGAGAGAGGCCTTCAGTTGCTTAGAAGTTACCCTGGGGTCCTTTGTGACCTCGCCAACTATTACATGCCTTGCTCTTGGAGTGATCTTTGTTGGTCGACCACTCCTGGGGAGGGTAACAATGGTCTTGAATTTCCTCCATTTGTACACAATCTGTCTGACTGTGGATTGGTGGAGTCCAAACTCTTTAGAGGTGGTTTTGTGACCTTTTCCAGCCTGATCTTCCAGCATCAACAGCTCTTTTTCTGATCTCCTTTGTTCGTGCCATGATACACTTCCATAAACATGATAGATATCTATCTTTAAATAAAACAGGGTGCCCACTTGTGTGAAAATCTGATGATGTTTTAGGTCATATCTGTGCAGAAATATAGAAAATTCTATACTGTTGTTTGTAGAAATGATTATTGGTTCTTCCAGCCAGCTATGTATTTTAGGGGACCAGTTTTCACTTAGGAAATTCTTGATGCTTCCTATTTCTTTCTGGATATTGCTGCACGTCTCAGATGCATGGACAATCACATCCTGCAAATTCAGTGTTTCCTGGCTCAGATTCCAGTAACTTGTCCAAGATATAACAATAACAATAAACAGGCTGTTACGGTTCGCCTCTATAAAAACAGGCGAACGTTGAAAGGAAAAAATAAATTTAGAAACCCAGTTGCAGTTAGCTAAATAAATGAACAGAAAGTGGCTCGGGATCAAACCCTGGGCGTTGGCGTGAGGACTCACGCACTTAATGCCGTTCGCCACTCAGCCACTGAAGGGAAATGTGGGGGGAGAAAGGGGGGGGATATCCCACAGTGCTCGACTGCGCTGGACTGCGAAGGGTCAGCGCCATGCATTGTGGTACGTTAGTCCGTATGTAGTGTCCATCGGTTGTCCACTATATTTACGTTGCATTATGGGTAACAATGTAGTAAATCATATAGATAATTGAATCATCAACAAAATGGCCAACACCCTAAATAGTACACTAACTGATAAAAAGTGTGTGATTTCCAACACACCCCAAGCTTCCAATGCTCCAGAGAGAAAGTATTCTTTGCACCACTCCAGACGACATTTGGCTTTGCGTATGGTGATCTAAATCCACTAGTAAGAAGGGGTGTTGCTTAGTCTACCCTAACATCCCAGAACAGAGGCTAAAACTGAGGGTGAATTAGTTAGAAGACAAATGAGACCTGTCCCAAAAATTTCGTGTGTATCCATGTACTTGCCCCTGTGATATAAGGGTTACAGCTTGCATCTAGGACCACTGAGCTAGGACCAGTTTTCCATGCTAAACTACAACTGGTTTAAAACAGGATACAGCACACCTGTCTGCTGAACATGGCCTTGAAGCAAGCATCTTATCATCTCACTGTCCTTCTTAGGGCTATTGTAACATCCTGGCCAGGAAAGGGGCCAGAGAGGAGGAGGGAGAGAGATGACAGCTATGGGGCAGTTTGATCCCAGTTCTCCTAAGCATGCTATGACCACTAAAAGGAGATACGAAAGGGTTACAGACAAGTGGGACATGCTGCCCAAACCTCCTCCTAACATTCTTTATTAAACTGTAATAGTCCACACACAAACACACACATACAGCCCATGCACACACCTGTCACACCAAGTCATTCCCAAGCCTGAGTCAGCACAGAATCATGCTAGATCACTTTGCTGGAGCAAGACAACAGCTCAAAACTACTTAAAATGATGGGTAAGAACACAGTTCACGCTTTTACTATAGAGTATATACACACTGCATGGAAAACATCGTGGGTAAATATGTATAAACACATAATGCTACTGTATATTCATGTGATTCATTTGAAATCTATTTTTGCCTATTTAACTGTGGAAATTGCCATTACTCACTAGCTCATTCTCCCCTATCACAGAGTAGCTACAGTGGTGGCCAGAACAGGATTCCCTAAAGCCTCATTGTGAACTGCACCTTATGCTATGCCATTAGGCAGACCAATGGAGCATTGTCTCAAAGCAACTTTACAATTTTAGATTATCTTCTAATATCTACGTCCAATCCCAAATTGAGCAAGCCTAGGGCGACAGTGGAAAGGAAAATCCCTAAGTGTTATGAGGAAGAAACCTTGTGAGGACCAAGACTCAAAAAGGGACCCAACCTCCTTGGTTGGTGTAGATGATAAATGTAAGAATGAAACTAATGTATCTAAACTAATGAGCCATGGAGTCATAGTTCAAATAAAATGTTAAATATGTACATCGGCATTATGTAGTCCGATACACAGAGTCACTCCAGGATCTTGAGTCTAAGCTGTCCATTATTGTTAGTGCAAGTCTAGTCTGGGTAAGATATGATTACTCCTAGACACTGTTTACACTTGGTATTTGCAGACGTCTTGTATCTGGATTGTATCCTGATAAGATTTAAACCACGTGCGTTCACACTTAATAGTTAAATGCATCTTCAGTCAAGATAGATTTTAATCTAATTGCTGTATCCAGCATAATATTGCATATAAATGTACTTAGAACACTGGACCACCCTCTTCCTGTGTTTACAGTTTTTATTTGCAAAAACGTTGCCGCTTCAAAAGCCACGATTTTACAACATCTCTTTAAATTTCTTTAAACCAAAAGGAAAGCTCCGTCTTTTGGAGTTAATAGTTAGTAGATGATGGCTGTTAAAAACTTTTAATATAGTGTTGTCACTGATTGTGGCCATAATATGTACTACTACGGTCCACAGATCAATTTGGTGTGAGAGAGTGAAGTGAACACTGGTGAGTGTTTACAGTATGTTGGACAGTGGAACGTTTATTGTGTTTTCCAGTTCTGCATGTCGTCTATCATTGTTTATGTAGTGCTATGATGTAAAGTATTGCGAGGGTTTTGCATCTTACACAGATGGATTCATTTACACTTGTTTATTATGCAGCTACAATGTGTTTCAAACCTCCTTAAGCAATCAGATTTCAATTGGGTATACAGTGGTGCTGGAAGTTTGTGAACCCTTTAGAATGTTCTATATTTCTTCATAAATGTGACCTAAAACATCATCAGATTTTCACACCAGTCCTAAAAGTAGATAAAGAGAACCCAGTTAAACAAATGAGACAAAAATATTATACCTGGTCATTTATTTATTGAGGAAAATGATCCAATATTACATATTAGTGAGGTGGCAAAAGTATGTGACCCTTTGCTTTCAGTATCTGGTGTGACCCCCCTTTGTGCAGCAATAACTGCAGCTAAAACGTTTCCCCTGGTAGCTGTTGATCAGTCCCCTGCACAAACCGGCTTGGAAGGAATTTTATCCCATTTCCCCCCCTCAAAAAGGCCTCTCCTCCGTAACAGAAAACAGCTTCAGCTCTGGGATGTTTGGTGGTTTCCCTCCACATTAAGCTGCCTCCGCCTTCGGTCCCTTCACAACATTTCCATTTGTTAAGGTCAGGACTTTGACTTGCCATTCCAAAACATGAACTTTATTAATAAGCTTCTTCTTTTAAAAAACTAAAAAAAACCATTCCTTTTGGTAGAACGGCTTGTTGTGCTTAGGGTCGTTGTCTTGCTGCAATGACCCCACCTTCCTCTTGAGATTCAGTTCATGGACAGATGTCCTGACATTTTCCTTTTAGAATTCTCTGATAATCATTTCAGAATTCAATTGTTCATTCAATGATGGTAAGCCGTTTCCTGCCCAGATGCAGCAACCAGGCCAACCTGATAACTACCTCCACCATTGTTTTTTCAAACAGATGGGAATAAGGTTTTCTTATGCGAAGGCCCAAGTGTTTTCCTTTCTCCAAAACAATACACTTTTCTTTTAAAAACCAAAAAAGTTCTATTTTGGTCTCATCTGTCCCACAAAACAATTCTTCCAGTAGCCTTCTGGCTTGTCCATGTTTGATCTCTAGCAACTGCCAGACAGCAGCATGTTCTTTTTTTGGAGACAGTTGGCTTTTTCTCCTTGCAGCCCTTCCATGCACACCATTGTTGTTCAGTGTTCTTCTGATGGTGGACTCATGAACATTAACATTAGCCAATGTGAGAGAGGCCTTCAGTTGCTTAGAGGTTACTCTGGGCTCCTTTGTGACCTCGCCAACTATTACACGCCTTGTTCTTGGAGTGATCTTTGTTGGTCGACCACTCCTGTGTCTTGAATTTCCTCCATTTGTACACAATCTGTCTGACTGTGGATTGAAGGAGTCCAAACTCTTTAGATATGGTTTTGTAACCTTTTCCAGCCTGATGAGCATTAACAGCTTTTTCTGAATCTCCTTTGTTCGTGCCATGATACACTTCCACATGTGTTGTGAAGAGCAGACTTTGATAGATCCCTGTTCTTTAAATAAAACAGGGTGCCCCCTCGCACCTGATTGGCATCCCATTGATTGGAAACACCCGACTTTAATTTCACCTTCAAATTAACTGCTAATCCTAGAGGTTCACATACTTTTGCCACTCACTAATATGTAATATTGGATCATTTTCCTCAGTAAATAAATGACCAAGTATAATATTTTTGTCTCATTTGTTTAACTGGGTTCTCTTTATCTACTTTTAGGATTTGTGTGAAAATCTGATGATGTTTTAGGTCATAATTATGCAGAAATATCGAAAATTCTAAAGGGTTCACAAACTTTCAAGCACCACTGTACAAGCATCGTATTTTTACATGGATTAGCCCTATCCAGATACAGTCTTGATATGGCATGAAACAGTCTACTGTAAACAGCCCTACTTAGGTCATTTGACAAGTGGTGTTTGTGAGTGATGTGTGTAAGAGAGAAAAAGCAAGAGACAAAGAAAGAGAGCGAGAGAGAGACAGAACAAAGCTCCTCTGTGCAAACGAAATTCTGCATTTGTCAGAAGGAACAGCTGGTTCAGCCGTGTGACTCTGGCACCTGCCTTTACTTACTTACAGACAGCTTCCCAGTAGTACACTCTCACTTTCTCCTTGGGCCACAATCAAAGAACCATTTAACTACATTGTAAGCAATTCACATATGTTTACTGTGTACTGGTCTCCTCATATAAGGGACTACCTGTTAATCCTAATAACTTAATAACATTAACTGAATGGTTGTAACTGTCTCATTTGAAAACATGGTGCTTTGCTGTGGAATTGCAAGACACACAAGCACCAATATAGGTCTTTGTCAAGATCCGACATACCAAATTAAGAGATATACACTGATCAGCCATAATATTGCAAGCACTGACAGGTGAAGTGAATAACAGTGACAGTGCAATGCTCCGAGCAATGTTCTGCTGGGAAACCTTGGGTCCTGGTATTCATGTGGATGTTACTTCGACACATACCACCTACCTAAAAATTGCAGGATAACGAGCCCTGCCACACTGCTGAATGGTTCAGGAATGGTTTGAGGATCATGACAAAGAGTTCAAGGTGCTGACTTCACCTGCCTATTCCCAAGAAATCAATCTGATCAAACATCTGTCAGACGTGCTAAGTCGTATTCATGGGTTACAGTACTTAATGATTTCTTAGTGCCAGATTCCACATTCCAAATTGTACCAAAGGTCTTGTGGAGTCTGGGTCCGAACCTTGGTAGCACAAGGGGTACCTACAGAACATTATAAGCCGATTTAATGCCATAGCTGATCAATGTGTATGTATGTGTACATGTATATACACACTTTATTAGGTACACCTTGCTAGTAGCCTTTTGCCTTCAGGACAGCTTCAGTTCTTTGTTGCATAGATTCAACAAGGTGCTGGAGACATTTCTCGGAGATTTTGGTCCATATCAACGTGATAGCGTCACACAGTTGCTACAGTTTGTTGTGAATCTCCTGATCTACCACATCCTGATTTGAGTATAGCCGATGGATACAACGTGACCAGACAGGGACGGACATGGTCTGCAACAATACTCAGGTAGGCTGTGGCATTTAAACGATATTCAGTTGGTTTTAAGGGGTCCCATGTGTGCAAAGAAAATATCCATTACACCATCATACCTCCAGCAGCCTGAAATGTTGACACAAGGCAAGATGGACTCATGCTTTCATGTTGTTTACGCCAAATTCTGATCAACTCACTGGATATCTTTATCTTTTTGGACCACTCACAGTGAACCCTAGAGGTAAAGCTGTGCATGAAAATCCCAGTAGATCAGCAGTTTCTGAAATACTCCATTGGATACATATATATAAAACACACATACACGGGTGTGATTGTGTGTGTCTGCTTTCTCCCTTGTTGGTACTCCATGGTGCTACAACAACAGCGGAGCTAGCTGGACCATATATGTCCGGTACTTTACCAGTTATTTGTCTTTTTTTAGACAGAAAAAAGCAGTTAAACTGATGGACATCTATTCCGACCATAAATGGAAAATGCAACACCAACAAAATGGTAATTCATTTTATGGACAGCAAGGTGCAGTATACCCTGTATTACTTTTATTTAAACATTGTTTCACTAGATGTATTTATTAAATAATGTCTTTTGGGGGATCATAAATAAAAATATCACTGAAACTGTACTTTGCAGAACCTATTTATGACCTGTAAAATCATATATATACTTATAGTACAGCCTAATGTGTTACTCTATTCTGTGCATTCTATATTACATATATTATATTCATATTATGCATATTATATTCTCTTTAGTTTTACTCACTTACATTCATTACAATTTTATTTTATTCTACTCTATTCTAGTCTATCGTGTTCTCACAGATAAGCGTAAAGCTGTTCCTATTTATTCAGTCATAGTACATAAGTCATAGGATTAACATTGGCACATTATACATAAGATTGAGCTGCACCTCTGGTTAAAAATCCTTGTCGCTGTGCATTAACACACTTTCTCTGTTCACACAATCTTAAGCCTCCTGATTCAGTTCACAAACTCACTAACCAGTGCCCAAAAGGGTAAGAGAGTCCATGGGTTGGAACAGGGTACTTACTCTGCATTAACAGCGGTAAAAGTGCCAGCAGGACCATAGCAGTTTTCATTTTATCCAGCTTTGGGAGCAGCTTGGTGAAGAAGGCAGTCTGTCAACTCTTGACGCGGAGTGGGCTAACGCTGTTCAGCAATTCACAGACAGGCGTGCGTGTGTGCGAGTGTGTACTTGTGCGTGTGCGTGTTTACATCACCCGGGTCCCTTTCATCTGAGGGGCGTTTGCGTTTTCGCGAAGATTATCGGGACCGAGTCTCACACACTCACGTGCACGCTCTCTATGAAAGGCCAAAAGGAGCAAAATATCAGCTTAACACTTGAGGGAACTTCACCCCTCTAAAGGGTCATACTGCATTTTACTGGCAAACAAAGCTCACATTTTAAGCTGACAAATGGGACCACTGGAATAGGCGAACAAGAGATGTCAGTTCTTTGACCATGGCATGTTGTGGCATCAGACTAGAGTGATTAAGTGTTTTTATGATACTGTGATACGGGTGGAAATGGTAAGTGGAGAATGACTATACTGATTTTAGATGATAGAACTACAGTGGTGTGAAAAAGTGTTTGCCCCCTTCCTGGTTTCTTTTTTTTTGCATGTTTGTCAGACTTAAGTGTTCGGAACATCAAAACCAATTTAAATATTAGTCGAAGACAACACTAGTAAACACAAAATGCAGTTTTTAAATGAAGGTGTTTATTATTAAGGGAGAAACAAACCCAAACCTACATGACCCTGTGTGAAAAAGTGATTGCCCCCTAAACCTAATAACTGGTTGGGCCACCCTTAGCAGCAACAACTGCAACCAAGCATTTGTAATAACTTGCAATGAGTCTCTTACAGCGTTGTGGAGGAATTTTGGCCACTCATCTTTGCAGAATTGTTGTAATTCAGCCACATTGGAGGGTTTTCCAGCATGAACGGCCTTTTTAAGCTCATGCCACAGCATCTCAATAGGGTTCAGGTCAGGACTTTGACTAGGCCACTCCAAAGTCTTTATTTTGTTTTTCTTCAGCCATTCAGAGGTGGACTTGCTGCTGTGTTTTGGATCATTGTCCTGCTGCAGAACCCAAGTTCGTTTCAGCTTGAGGTCACCAACAGATGGCCGGACATTCTCCTTCAGTATTTTTTGGTAGACAGCAAAATTCATAGTTTCCATTTATCACAGCAAGTCTTCCAGGTCCTGAAGCAGCAGAACAGCCCCAGACCATCACACTACCACCACCATATTTCACTGCTGCTATAATGTTCTTTTTCTGAAATGCTGTGTTACTCTTACATCAGATGTAATGGGACACACACCTTCCAAAGAGTTTCAACTTTTGTCTCGTCAGTCCACAGAATGTTTTTCCCAAAAGTCATGGGGATCATCAAGATGTGTTCTGGAAAAACTGAGACGAGCTTTAATGTTCTTTTTGTTCAGTAGTGGTTTTCGTCTTGGAACTCTGCCATGCAGGCCATTTTTGCCCAGTCTCTGTCTTATGGTGGAGGCATGAACACTGACCTTAACTGAGCCAAGTGAGGCCTGCAGTTCTTTGGATGTTGTTGTGGGGTCTTTTGTGACCTCTTGGATGAGTCGTCGCTGCGCTCTTGGGGTAATTTTGGTCAGCCAGCCACTCCTGGGAAGGTTCACCACTGTTCCATGTCTGCTCCATTTGTGGATAATGGCTCTCACTGTGGTTCGCTGAAGTCCCAAAGCTTTAGAAATGGCTTTATAACCCTTTCCAGACTGATAGATCTCAATTACTTTCTTTCTCAATTGTGCCTGAATTTCTTCGGATCTCGGCATGATGTGTAGCTTTTAAGGATCTTTTGGTGTACTTCACTTTGTCAGGCAGGTCCTATTTAAGTGATGTTCTGAGTGAGAACAGGTGTGGCAATAATCAGGCCTGGGTGTGGCTAGAGACAGTCAACTCAGGTGTAATAAACCGTAGTTATGTTTTAACGGGGCGGGGGGCATCATTTTTTCACACAGGGCCATGTAGGTTTGTATTTTTTTCTGCCTTAATAATAAACACCTTCATTTAAAAACTACATTTTGTGTTTACTTGTGTTGTCTTTGATTAATATTTAAATTGGTTTGATGTTCTGAAACGCGTAAGTGTGAACAAACATACAACAAAATAGGAATCAGGAAAGGGGCAATAATTTTTCAATGCCACTGTAATACAGCAACTCAGATAACCGCTCTGTTTAATGTACAACATGTCAAACTTTGAGGCAGATGGGCTACAACAGTGGAAGACCATGATGTGTTCCACTTCTGTCAGCCAAGAACAGAAAGCTGAGGTTGTAGTGGGCACAGGCTCACAGTTTATGACATGAAAATGATCTGGATAATCTTGATTTGATGAATTCATGGACACAACCTGCCTTGTCTCAACAGTTCAGGCTGGTGGAGATGGTGTAATGTGATAGGAAATTTGGGCCCATTACTAATCAATCACTGGTGGAATGCCACAGCCTATTTGACTATTATTGCTGGCCAAGTATGTATCTCCAGGACCACAGTTTACCCAAATATGAATCCAGATATCCAAATATGACATATTGTGGTGTCCATGCCACAAACGACTCTGTTCTGAGAGCAAAGGGAGGATCTTTGAAGTAGTGTACCTAAGAAAGTGCTTGGTGAGTGTATGTTAGCTGAGTCAGCTGAGTTTAAACTAATACATTTCAGTTTAGTAGCCTCTCCGTGTCAGCAAATAGACAAACAGACAATGTTTATATGCTTAGATATCACTGTATCATTGTATTCATTCTGATCGAAATATTTGGTCTGTAGATAATCAAAATCGCATTTTATGTTTCTGGTTTGGTTTCAGTCAAATGCTTAAATAAGTGATTGTGCAATACATTAGCTGCTTCCGTTAGGCATAGGGCTACTTTGTGGAAATAAGCTATTCTTCTATTAAGCAAACGTTCATAGTCAGCATGTCTTTGTTATAATTACACTTCTGTAATTTTACTGTTATAAATGTTAGCACATGTTTTGGGAAAACTATATAAATAACCATGCTAATAAAGCCCTTCTGAACTTGGAAAGCAGTATTCCTTATGGGATTCGTCTGGGAAAATCCTGTTTTCAATGTTAATACAAATATTTGCATGGTAATGTATTAATAAGAGGTCAATACAGGGTATTTTTTAAATAGATTTCATATTAAAAACGTATATATAGATTATTTGTATATTGTAACACCTGTACCCTTCGTCCATTTAGCAGACACACTGATAATATCTGATTATCTGATACAACTGGTACAATCTAACAGTTTTCAATCCAAATAATATCATTTTAAGGGCTTTGGGTAACAGCATAACAATGGCAACTTGGAACTGGGACTTAAACCCTGAAACTTCTGGTCAACAGCCCAGTTCCTTAACAGTTGGGCCATCACAGACAGTTACCAGAGACTTAAACACACCACATAGGAATTATGCACCATTTGCTAGGCACCAATATGAAAAACATAACCAAGAGTATAACTGTGTCTGTAGCCTGAATAAAATGCCAGTTGACAGTCATTTATAATCAACAGTGAGTAGTCCTCAATTACACACTTAAAAGCAAGAAGCAAGGGACTTATTGTTCAGTGTCAGCAGATTGCACAACTGGAATAAAAGGCAGTATAAACCCTTATAATCTGTTTTTGGCCAGATGTTTGTGCATAAGTAGTGAGCATGAGTAGTGTCTTACAGAGATAGTGCTATGTAATGTATTTTATTCAGGGAGTATACTATCATATTAATTTCATTCTGGTTCGTTATGTTTGCATAGTATTAGTTTGCATTATCTATGACAACTAATAACTGAAGTGAGCTCATGTGGTTATTTTTATTGGCGAACAATGGACTACATTTTAGGTTTGGCCCTTTTTGGCCATCCATAGTTGAACTCTAAATAAGCCTTTGTTGCCTTTCCTCCATAAAGACAGTGGCGGAAGGAAAGGGTGAGGGCAGGAACTTGTATGATTTCATTTTACTTTTCATTCTCCTTTTTCAGCCTATGTGAATGTAAGAGGCTAAGAGGTAAGGGGATGCATATGTCTCAAGACAGGCATACCCATAGTTGCTGTGAATAAACAGCCTTTCAAATTTTGGCAACTGTGAAGTGGATCAGAGATGAGACATATAATAAGTAGCCTTAATTTCAGCTGTCTCATGTTTAACAAAAAGGAGCTGGAAATCAGAACCCCAGATAATCCAAAAATAAGGTATGTGTGAAAGATCAAAAGCACATTGATTACCTGTGCAATACAGCCTTCATTATGCCTGCTGGTTCTGTAGCTGGTTTACATGTCATCACATGCACACCAAATACGAAGTGAACTCAAATGTTGTTGAGGTTATTTATCCAGACATAATAAAACTGCTAATCGTACATCAGACTACACAACGTCATGCAAAGGTTCCTATGTGATTACACATACATTACAATTGGTTTTAAATGTAGACATTTGTTAGGACAAAATATATAAGTAAAACTATGTTCATAGTAAACCATGGCATGTGATGTTCACAAAGGCATACAGTGGTGCTGGAAAGTTTGTGAATTTTTGATATTTCTGCATAAATATGACCTAAAACATCACCAGATTTTCACACAAGTCCTAAAAGTAGATAAAGAGAACCCAGTTAAACAAATGAGACAAAAATATTATACTTGGTTATTTATTTATTGAGGAAAATGATCCAATATTACATATTAGTGAGCGGCAAAAGTATGTGACCCTGTGCTTTCAGTATCTGGTGTGACCCCCCTATGCAGCAATAACTGCAGCTAAACGTTTCCTGTAGCTGTCAGTCCTGCACACCGGCTTGGAGGAATTTTAGCCCATTCCTCCGTACAGAACAGCTTCAGCTCTGGGATGTTGGTGGGTTTCCTCACATTAGCTGCTCACTTCAGGTCCTTCCACAACATTTCCATTGGATTAAGGTCAGGACTTTGACTTGGCCATTCCAAAACATGAACTTTATTCTTCTTTAACCATTCTTTGGTACAACAACTTAGGGTTGCTGTCTTGTTGCTTGACCCACATTCTCTTGAAATTCATTTCATGGACAAATGCCCCAACATTTCCATTAGAATTTGCTGGTACAATTCATAATTCATGAATCTATCAGTGATGGTGAGCCATCATAACACACATAATGCTCTCCACAACACTTGTCACTTAAACCAAAAACTTCTATGTTGATCTCATCTGTCCACAAAATGATAGCCCATGTGCTTTTCCATGTCCTTTTTGGAGAGCAGTGGTAGCATGACCATGCACACCATTGTTGCTCAGTGTTCTCCTGATGGTGGACTAGAGGTCCATATACTTTTTCCACTCACTAATATGTAATATTTGATCATTATCCTCAATAAATAAATGTCTATAGTTTAATATTTTGGTCTCATTTGTTTAACTGGGTTCTCTTTATCTACTTTTAGGACGTGTGAAAATCTGATGATGTTTTAGATCATATTTATGCAGACATATACTACATTTTAATAGGTTTAATCAATACTGTATACCCTAAAGTGCCTAAATCTACCAACTCTATTTCTTGTAGATGTCCTATCAAAACCTTTAAATAAAAGAAACAAAATAAATATCTTGCATTAGTCCTGGTAAAGTTTTTATCAAACAGAATTGGGTCATTCCTAGCATTCTGTGCCATTTGAGTCCACATTATGTAATATGGTATATTTTGTATAAAAATGGGCTACTACTTATGTCTAAAAGCTTTTCGTACTCTATTAACCCTCCCCCTACTCACGCACCATAGAAAACAATGCCAAGTGCCCAAGATTAATTAATTTAAAAAAGAATTGCCCTGGTTTTAGCAAAAGTAGACAAACTGCCACCTGCCATATCATATTTGCTCAGCTTCAGTTACTAAAATGTGTGCATTAGGCAGTATGTTGTTGGATGGAGGCTCCAGAAACAGACTGAACAAAGACCTTGTTGGGGAGGGACAGGAGAAAAAATTACTACAAGAAGAGAGCTTGGCAGGAGCAAGAATTCTCCACATTCTACATTGGATACACTGCGGCACCATCAGATAGTTACAGATTGTTTTGCAGGAATCTGTCATTTAGGATGTAGTTCTGTAGAACTCCAGCAAAAAAAAATCTGTAAACAAAAAACCCTGAGGAGATGGCAGATGCAACAATCCCAAATTCAAACTCTGCGCCTATGGTGAGTGTAAAGACTGTGTCTTCTCAACAAATATAAAGCTGAGACCTTCTGCGAACACAGAAATAGCCTTTACCCAATGGTCTCTGGAAAACAATACCAAAGCGAACAATGAAGGAGGGTCTGGGAAAAGGTTAACAATCACTTTGAAGGAAAATGTGATGACAAAAGATGATGCTCTTACAAGTCAAAGTAAAAGTAAATTTATATAGCACTTTCTCAGCAGCATTGTCTCAAAGCAGCTTACAACAGTCAATGTCCACAGTCAAGCCTGTGGTGACGATGGCAAGGATAAGCTCCCTAAATGTGCTGAGACAGAAACATTGGGAGGGCAAGACTCAAAAAGAGACCCATACACACATGTTAAACGGAATATTTTGAAAATAGAAAATAAACACAGAATATAATACCATAATAAATCAATCAAATATAAACTGATAAAATAATGTGGGAAGAAACATGAATTTGTAGTCTTACAACCCAGCACGGCTAGCTTGGTTGTTGGGCCAGATGTTCAGAGCTTGTTGCTGGGCTGAACAGGGCTTCGCTTTTGTCTCGGTTGTGCATCCTTGCCTTAGACTAAGGGCAGAGCCATGGGTTCATTGGCGCAGAGGTTTGTGGTGTGTTTTCTTGCCTCTCACATGCAACCACTGAGGTTTGTTGGTTGTTGGAGAGATGGATTGTTGATAGACCATGTGATCCCACTTGTTATCTTCTGTTTCTGCCCTTTCTAGCTATGTTGGTATAGTTAGTGCTGTATCATGCCCTTGGACCCTGTGTTCTTAACATCTCTAATTGCATATTCTTTTTTCTCACCAACCTGTTCTTCTGGCACAAGTTCCAGCCCTCATACCTTTATCCAGACCACACGCTGGAGATCCGAACTCTCTCTCCCCTCCTTAGGATACCATGACGCCAAAGCTATTACCTGCTAGATGACATGAGAACCTTCAGTGATTGCATTTATACCGGACTAAATAATGAACAGAGACTCATTTATTCTCAATGTTATGTTTATGTGACATTTTGTGTACCGTATTTTCCGGGCTATAAAGCGCATCCGGTTATAAGACGCAATACCAACGATCGGCTGCTAACGGGTATATTTTCATACATAAAGCACACAGGGTTATAAGACGCATGAAATGAAACAAAACTCTTAAGTTCCGTCGGAAGCTCAGTTTGGTCTTTACCTGGCGCAGGGCGTCTTCTTGCTTCCTCCACTTCCTTATCATTGATTCGTTAATGTTGAATTCTCTCGCAGCTGCTCTATGGCCATGTTGTACTGCGTGACTGATAGCGTTGTGTTTGAAATCCGCTTCGAAAATAAATGAATGAATGAATGCACGTACCCTAATGCTGAAGCACATACCATATTACTCCGTGATGATGCGCACTACGGTGGCCATAAGCTTCGTAACTTACCAAGGCCGTGCTAAAACATTTTGACAGATTTATGAGCGCCGTGTACCATCTACAATCGGTTCTAGGTCAGAAAGCACAACCAGAATTAATTCATACATTAGACGCACCGCATTTTAAGGCGCACTGTCGATTTTTGAGAAAGTTAAAGGATTTTAAGTGCGCCTTATGGTCCGAAAAATACGGTATATGTGTGTGTATATATATGTATATATACACACATTGGTATGTATGTATAAAATTGGCACGCTCATACAGTATAACACTGTATACCTTTGTATATACTGTTGTTATTTATTTCGTATTATATTTTTATTTTGTACATCATTTTTCTATTTCTATTCTTTATATTTTGTTTATATTACTCCCTATGTCTTTGCTGCTGTAAGCTGTAAATTTCCCCATTGTGGGACAAATAAAGGATTATCTTATCTTATTATTTTATGTAATATATACATATGAATTTATTACATTATATTCTCACCATTATTTATTATTTATTAGATATTATGTCTATCATTCTAGATCATTCAAGAATCATTGGACAGGTGAATCTTAAGCTGGCAAAATGTGAAACCCTGATTCTATGATGGATTGGCGCTCTATGCCGCTGGCTAGGCACCGCCTCTCCCGCAACCCTGTCTAGGATTACACAGATGAATGAATGAATGAATGAAACCCTAATTGAGGACTCAGGAACATCAGTGCTTAATCCCAGTAATACAATGAACAGAATACAATATTCATCATGTACATATGCATGATCCAAACGTCCCATGATCCATATCCAAACAATACTGCAGCCCTTTAAAGAAAACATAAAATGTTTTGTAAGTACACTGGACTGAAATATTTGGACAAAAACATTGGCACTGGGAATCAGCCTTGTGAGTAACAACTGGCAGAGGATATGTTCTTCGTCAGGGAGTCAGGAGGGTCCTTTTCCACACACTAGATTGTGAGCTAAAGTTTGAGCAGATACAACAGCTGGAAGGCCAACCTCAGGGGCGTAGAATAACTCCCAAATTCCCTGCAGAAAGGTATATTTCAAGTTAATTGTAGCCGTTTTTATCATTTCTTATCTGCACTCTGTGTTGCACAAATCACACTTGACATGTAGAATACTGATTGTATTTTAGGATAGTAATAGTGCAGTATTTTTCATCAGTGACACATTACATTGCACAAGAACTTTAGCATATTCCCTGTACTGAAAGAAATGTTTACTAAACACTGAATTAATTATAAAGAAATACAAAAGCAATGTATAATTACTAATTGCAGGTCTAAGGCCAGCCAGTGAGGAAGGGAATGTGTAGTGTAAATCAGTGTTTACTTTAATGCCGTCAGACAATTCATGAATTCATTAAATTAAATCATGCTAATTTTATAGTGTTTATTTTGGGTCATATTTGCTGGTATTTACACTTAAGAAGCATATACCTCTTTAAAAAGCACTATACAGTCATTTGAGTGTACAATATATCCTTTAACAGAATTATTTATTGCTTTGTAATAATTCAGTAAACACAAAACACAATTGTGAGTACCAGAACGATAGCTTTGTAGTGAAATGGATTTATTATATCAGGTCATTTTATTATTATTATTATTATTATTATTATTATTATTATTATTATTATTATTATTTTATGTAGCCATATGGGAAAACTAAAATTCCATATTATAAACACTTTGTATTAACAGCAACCAGCAGCAACCTGTAGCAACGAGCAATGTCTGACTTATTTTCAATGTGTTCCTAATAGACTTATCTGATATTGAGCACTTATATTTAATTTTCACAAGTAATAATTGAGGGTCGCACTGATGCCTCACAGCGGGAAGGTCCAGGGTCGATCCCAGGTGCTCCAGTTTCCTCCCACAGTCCCAAGACATGTATTAGGTTAACTGATTGCACTAAATTGGCCCTAACCTGAGTATATACATGGCTAGTTTCAATATAACCTCGAGTGTTGAATGAACCTTGTGTCTGTCACTGAATGGCCATTGATGCTGAAGAGCGATGTTGAATAAACTAAATAAACAAACAAACAAAGCATTGGTGTTGATTTAATCTCTTACTTTGGTATGGTTCTCAGTTTGACCTCTCTTCCTCTCTCTGTCTTATCATGATTCACCTGACTGTCATGGGTTTTGAGTTAGGTAAGGGGAAACATCTGCACAGATAAGTCCATGTTTGCAGACAATGACAGGATGATAGTACAGTACACATGTAGGGAGGAGAGACTGTGGGCCGACTGGATGACACTGAATGTTGGAAGGAGATCTTGAGTTGTGGGAAAGCACCGATAGCCTTGACATGGATCTGTGTGCACATGCTTGTAGGGCAAAGGTGTGTTTATACAAGATGTGTTATCAGTTTCTAAGCATGCGTGTGTTGTGTTGTGGTACTCTGGTAAGCAACTTGAAAAATATCCTATGATATTAATTACTCAAAATGAAGCACTCAAAGGAAAGGATGAAAGGATGATGTTTGAAGTTGGAAGAGAAAACCTATCTGTGTTGTCCCAGGACGTCATAGACCATCCCCTACGAAAATAAAGAAAACAGTTTCACTATGAGTGATCCTTGCCTCGAGTTATTGAAGTCAAGTCAGATTTATTTGTATAGCACTTTTCACAATGGAGCATTGTCACAAAGCAACTTTACAATTATTTAGCCACATACAGTGGCGCAAAAAAATATTTAGTCAGCCACTGATTGTACAAGTTCTCCTACTTACAAAGATGAGAGAGGTCTGTAATTTTCATCATAGGTACACTTCAACTATGAGAGACAAAATGAGAAAAAAAATCCAGGAAATCACATTGTAGGATTTTTTAAAGAATTTCATCGTAAATCATGGTCATGGAAATCAATGAAAATAAGTATTTGGTCACCCACAAACAAGCAAGATTTCTGGCTCTCACAGACCTGTAACTTCTTCTTTAAGAAGCTCTTCTGTCCTCCACTCATTACCTGTATTAATGGCACCTGTTTGACCTCATTATCTGTATAAAAGACACCTGTCCACAGCCTCAAACAGTCAGACTCCAAACTCAACCAAAGAGCTGTCAAAGGACACCAGGAAGAAAATTGTAGACCTGCAGGAGGCTGGGAAGAGTGAATCTACAATAGGTAAGCAGGTTGGTGTGAATAAATCACCTGTGGGAGCAACTGTAAGAAAATGGAAGACATACAAGACCATTGATAATCTCCCTCGATCTGGGGCTCCACGCAAAATCTCATCCTGTGGGGTCAAAATGATCATGAGAACAGTGAGCAAAAATCCCAGAACTACACGGAGGGGACCTGATGAATGACCTGCAGAGAGCTGGGACCAAAGTAACAAAGGCTACCATCAGTAACACACTACGCCGAGAGGGACTCAGATCCTGCAGTGCCAGGCGTGCCCCCCCTGCTTAAGCCAGTACATGTCCAGGCCCATCTGAAGTTTTGTCAGAGAGCATATGGATGATCCCAGAAGAGGATTGGGAGAATATCATGTGGTCAGATGAAACTAAAATAGAACTTTTTGGGAAAAACTCAACTCATCGTGTTTGGAGGAAGAAGAATGCTGAGTTGCACCATACCTACTGTGAAGCATGGGGGTGGAAACATCATGCTTTGGGGCCTGTTTTTTTTCTGCAGAGGGGACAGGACGACTGATCCGTGTTAAGGGAAGAATGAAACGGGGCCATGAGATTTTTAAGCCAAAAACCTCCTTCCATCAGTGAGAGCATTGAAGATGGAACGTGGCTGGGTCTTTCCAGCATGATAATGATCCCAAACACACCGCACACGCAACGAAGGAGTGGCTCAGTAAAAAGCACTTCAAGGTCCTGGAGTGACCTAGCCAGTCTCCAGACCTCAACCCCATAGAACATTTGTGGAGGGAGTTGAAAGGCCTTGTTGCCCCAAAACATCACTGCTCCAGAGGAGATCTGCATGGAGGAATGGGCCAAAATACCAGCTACAGTGTGTGCCAACCTGCTGAAGACTTACAGGAAACGTTTGGCCTCTGTCATTGCCAACAAAGGTTATGTTACAAAGTATTGAGTTGAACCAAATTTATTGACCAAATACTTATTTTCCACCATAATTTACAATTAAATTCTTTAAAAATCCTACAATGTGATTTCTTGGATTTTTTTTTCTCATTCTGTCTCTCATAGTTGAAGTGTACCTATGATGAAAATTACAGACCTCTCTCATCTTTCTAAGTAGGGGAACTTGCACAGTCAGTGGCTGACTAAATACTTTTTTGCCCCACTGTATCTCAGGCAAATATGCAAATGATTACAGATGTGGTCTGATTAGACACTGGGTCTTGCCACAAAATGGCATAAAAGTGCTTCCACACTGCCCTATAAAAAGGCTCTCAGAGGCTACTTTTGGGTAGTGTACCTCTTGGTTAGAGATCGTTGACTGCTAGACATGCCTGTACGACACACTCAGACATTTTGCCCAGTTGACAGACTTTGAGAGGGGGCGCATTATTGGCCTGAGAGAAGCAGGATGGTGGTTTTGATGAATTGCCGGCCACCTATGTCAGTCTCACCTAGCTGTTAGGAGGTGTTGGGAGCAGTGGTTCTGAGAGGGAACACACATAGCGAACAAGCTCCTGGCAGCCCAGACAGACCAGCAGTAGAGAGGATCATTTGATCCACCAACAAGCACTAGCAGCTCCCACAGCTGTTATCCACCATCCAGACACAGGTGGCATCTTCACTACACAGCTCTGCCTCTGCCTGGACCATAGCAGAAAGAAATTTGTTGTTACGGCACCCATTATGTGTCTTGCCATTGACAGCCACCAATGCTTTAGTTTGCAGTCGTTTCATGAACGAGAAACCACGACTGCTATGGACTGGGACCATGCCATCTTCAGCAATGAATCCAGGCTCTGCTTGGGATCCGACAACATTCAGGTTTGAGTATGGAGGCCTGGTGGTTAGCGTTTCAATCTTGCTTTTGATGTGGAACAACACACTGCCCCAACTGCTGGTGTGATGATCTGGGGAGCCATTGCAGAACACAGTTGGCCGGCCCTAGCAGTGGTACGAGGCACAGAACGTCCTGCGGCCATGTGTTGCCTCTCATGGCAGGGCTTCCAACTGCATGCCTCCATGCCCAACCGTATCTCAGTATCCAGGCCACTAACAGGGTACACCTTTCATGTTGTACACTTTTCCCCAATAATCGTATTGTTTTACACTAATATAATAGTCACTTACATATATTGTCATTACATTCACACATAGTTTCATTCGATCCCAACTCCTTAGTGCATCCATTTTTCGTCAATGAGTTTGTAAATACAGACCTCGCTTTTGAAGCACACATTAGCAACATGACTAGAATTGCCATGAAACCGCCGGTGGCCCCTGCCTGTCAGTTTCATCTTTTGGTCACAATTCTGATTTTCTGTAGACTGGGATTTTTCCCACTGCTGATAGACCGCAGTGACTGAATGCTTTGATACACCTGCAAATTCAGCCATGTCCTTCACACTGTGGCCTTCGGCACTCTGCATGTATTTATAGCTCAGTCATCCTTGTGCAATGCCATCTACCAGTAAGTAACTGAAGTAACTTGCTTAAACAAGCAATGTGACTATTTTTTAGTGTCAAAATACTGCACTTAAATTTAATAAAACAAGAAAAATTGTCTGAGGAAATTACATAAACTAAGTAGTGCTGTTTCAGTACCATGATGGGGCTTAAATCCTACTGGGATTATCCTCAGGGACCTACTCAGGTCTGATCTGGGCATTAACATGCTGACCTGTATGTAAAGGATATTCATCAAGATCTGTGTCGTTTAAGAACCAAGGACATTTTTAAGGGTAATTAGATGACAAAGTGATATTAGAGCCTAGTGAAACAAAGTGGGACCAAAAGGTCCAGGGTTCAAATCCCACCTCTGCCAAGCTTCCACTGTTGGGTCCTTGAGCAAGGTCTGTATCCCACAATTGCTTGGATTCTAAGGTTGTATCAAATGTAAGTCGCTCTGGATAAGGGCATCTGCTAAATGCTGTAAATGTAAATGTGACTACACAGAACTGTGCCATTTATGTTTTCAAGGAGTGTCATGTTGTGTACAACCGGATGACCAACTGAAAAACAAACCTTGGTAAACCTTACACATTAACATGACTAAAGAGACCAAACGAAAATGAAATCTTACGAAAACACGATCATTTTCCTTCCCTGAATAAGAACACAAGCTACAAATGATTTGAAACGAGCAGCAGACTGAATGATTGTGGTATCTCAACTGGTCATCTGTCTGAAGGCCTTGCACCTGTCCCCATACGACAGATGTGCCAGTTGCTGCAACACTGACAGTCATACAACGAGGCCTTTGTCTCAGCTCGGCTAAAGTGCTGACCACTGACTTCCCCTGCATGCACACACTCCACCAGACATAGCTCAAGATGACTAGGCAAGGCCAGACAGGCAATACAGCCCCACACACACACTTTGTCTCTAGAGCTTTAAAACTAAACAGATGCTTAAGCATATTATGACATTTGATCTTGCTGACATTTTCGACATATTAGCTCTGCAACCCAATCCGTGTGGTTGCCACAAAACAACAGTTAGGCTTTTCAATGGCAACATTGGACACGTTGAATAAAAACAAGCAAATTATTCCATTGTACATACAAGATCACCAAACTGTCAATGAACATGGTTTATTTAGCAATATAATACAAACATATATTTGTATGTATGTGGGTGTGTGCAGGTCAGTGCTGGGGTGAAGGACGAGCCACTTCTGTAGACAGAGGTGTGACCAGAGGTTCGCTGGATCCAGGCGATGGCAGCTCCACCTGTAACAATGCAGTACCAAATAAACTAATGAAACCAAGGCAATAGACACAATCAAAACAAACAATTTACAGCATTTAGCAGACACCCTTATCCAGAGCGACTTACAATTGGTACAGTCTTACAATCCAAGCCATTGTGGGTTAAGGGCCCAACAGTGGCAGCTGGGCAGGGGTGGGATTTGAACCCTGGACCTTCTGATCCATAGTCCTGTACCTTAACCACTAGGCTAACACAGTCCCACAAAGATAATTACAGACGCCCTTATCCAGAGCAACTTACAATTGGTACAGTCTTACAATCCAAGTGGCAGCTTGGCAAAGGTGGGATTTGAACCCTGGACCTTTTGGTCATAGTCCAGTACCTTAACAACTAGGCTACCCCTACTCCTACCCCAATTCTTTTCTCTAAAGGCTATTAGTGCTATATATGGCATGCAGAATATACAAAACATAACATAACATATCCAAAAGTGTAGAGTGATTACTGGGCCAATTACAGATGGATCTCATTGTCAGGCAAATACATTTGAGTAAGTAATAACTGTGCGAATCTGAAATATAATCCATAGAACAAAGCAGAACAGTGACACTAACAGTCAAAGCACTGGATCAAAAGTCAGTCTATTCAGGCAAACTCTGAGAACTGTCTCAATTACATGCGTTTTAATCATTCGTTAACACTTAAGGATTTGGAGCACTTAAGGTCCACACCTTAACGACTACATCAAACTAAGACTTGAACATGGATGGCAGGACTTGGAGCACCAACTGGGACGGGGCCTCAGTCTCAGAACACGGATATCCATCTTAATAAGTAAATGTACAATTCCAGAAGTTGAATCTGTTCATCTGGACATAGATTTTGTTGGAGAAACGTTTCGTCACTCATCTAAGTGACTTCTTCAGTCTCAGCAGTTGGAAAACTTCAGGTTGTGATTGGAGATGGGGGACGATTGAAAGTCGATGTTTACCGTAAGCCAACACATACGGATCAGTACTTAAGGTTTGACTCTCATCATCCACTGGAGCACAAACTAGGAGTCATCAGGACACTGTACCACCGAGCAGACAGCTTCCCCACGGACACAGCGGCCAAGGATGGAGAGAAATCTCACATTAAGCAGGCCCTGGGCAAATGTGGTTATCCGAACTGGGCCTTGGTCAAAGCCGGTAAGACGCCCAAACAGAGCTCCAGCAGATCGATGAGAGGAGAACAACAACCGCAGTCTAAGCCTAAACCGGTGGTGATTCCATATGTGGCAGGAACATCAGAACAACTGAGAAACTGGTCCAGAAACTGGTCCACCCCAAAAATCAGGTCCCCCAGCACAAACAGAGTAATGTAGTGTACGCTGTTAAGTCCCGGGAGGATTGCCAGGAATTGTACATCGGGGAAAACAGCCACTGGCGAAACGGATGGCACAACATAGAAGAGCTACCTCATCAGGTCAGGACTTTACACCCACCTACAGGCCAGTGGCCACTCTTTCAAGGATGAAGACGTGCAGATCCTTGATAGGGAGGAACGATGGTTTGAACGCGGAGTAAAAGAAGCCATTTTTGTAAAAAGGGAACGTCCATCCCTGAACCGAGGAGGGGGCCTCAGAGTACACCTCTCACCATCTTACAATGGAGCCATCGCAGCCCTTCCCCAATCCTGTGTGAATGGCACACGTGGCCATTGTCGTTAATGGCTCTGTCAATCTACATATTTAAACTGATCACCGGTCCCATTGTTATGCAATGGTCCTGGTACCAGTCGTTATGCAACGTGCTGTATATAAGTTTGGGGAAGTTTTCCAACTGCTGAGACTGAAGAAGTCACTTAGATGAGTGACGAAACGTTTCTCCAACAAAATCTATGTCCAGATGAACAGATTCAACTTCTGGGGTTTTCTTACCTGGATCATTGAGCATGCATCAAGACGTAAATGTACAATTCATTACCATTAATAACTGAGCTCGTTTAACGTATTACCAGTTTCTCAGCTCTCTTCCTCAGCTTCCTCCACACTGTATGGTGAGCCTGGAGGAAACAAATGACAAGAGGAATGACAACCTGAATACCTGTTATTGCATCTTTAAAAATACACCAGTATCTACTAGATACTATTAGATACAGTTGGAGAAATCATGCCATCGCCCAGCTCGGATAACTTCAGAAGCGATTTCCTGTAGACCTGCTCCTCAGGCAGCACTCAATCATGAATTAAAAAAAAGTTAATCATAACTATCTTCACCTTTCACCAAAAATATAATTAAAGGCTGGAGACAATTTAAGCGATACTTTGGTTCCTTCTTTTCTTGCCCCCATAGCTGCCAGCCCATCATCTATAACCTCTCTGATGGACAAAACCTTCTCTGCTTGGTCTAATCTGGGCATTAACATGCTGAAAGAGCTGCATGTTGAGGATATTTCTGCGTCATTTTAACAGTTGTCTGAGAAATATTCTATTCCTAAACCACGTCACGTTCATAATAACTCAGGAGCTACACCTATCGACTCCTTTTGAAACCCCTTTTCAATCTTGAAAGGTGCAATGTCCATCATTTATAATATTATCCATTTATTATGCCCAACCCCACTGTTAAAAACCAAGTCTCTGTGGGAGGAGGAGCTGGAGTGTGTGATCTCAGACGAGATGTGGAGAGACATCTTATATCGAGTTCACTCTTCGTCTACTTGTGCAAAACATGGGCTGATTCAGTGTACACTTTTGCATCGAGCTCACTTAACCAAGGTCAGGCTACCCAAATTTGGTAGTAGTATTGATCCAACATGTGACAGATGCAAACAGGTACCCTCCTCATATATACATGTTTTGGGCATGCCATGTCCTTGCATAAATTCTGGTCAGAAATGTATCGGGGGCCACTGGAATCGCTTTTGAACCATCTGCCATTAGAGCACTTTTTGGAATTCCCCCTCCCGCTTTACAATTATCTAGATGTGAAGCTGATGTCATTGCCTTTACAACACTTTTGGCTAGGTGACTGATACAGTTGTGGTGGAAGCTGTCAAATCCACCCCCTTTCACCTTGTGGGATTTTGTTAAACTGGAAAAAAAATCCGAAACATAATGAGAGGCTCCTCCTGGAATTGAAACGAACTTCATTTAAATTATATGTCATTGGTAGTCTTACAATCTACCATCTACCATTTTTTGCAACTGTTTTGAAATGGAAAAACTACACCATTGCATTGACGCAAGTATTCAGACCCTTTACTCAGTACTTGAAGCACCTTCAGCAAGGATCTTCTTGGGTATGACACCACAAGGTTTGCACACCAGGATTTGAGGATGTTCTACCATTGTTCTCTGCAGATCCTCTCAAGATCCGTCAGGTTGGATGGGGACAGTCAATGGACAGCTGATTTTTTTGGGGAACTTTCAGTGCAGCAGGTTTTTTTGTAGCCTTCTCCAGATCTGTGCCGCCATACAATCCTGTCTCTGAGCTCTACAGGCCGTTCTTTCCTCCTCATGGCTTGGTTTTTGCTCTGATATGCATTGTTAGCTGTGTCTTTCCAAATCATTTCCGATCAACTGAATTTACCACAGGTGGATCCAATCAAGGTGTAGAAACATCTCAAAGATGATCAAGAGAAATGGCCAGAACTAACTTTCAAGTGTCACAGCAAAGGGTCTGAATACTTATATCCATGTCAGATTTTAGTTTTTCCTTTCTAACAAATTTGCAAAAATAAATAAATAAATAAATAAAAAATTCTGTTTTCACTTCAGTTAGTACCAACCCCGGAATCTGATTGGCCGAGAGACGTTTTTTCCTGTGACATAATGGAACTCTGACCGACGCTCTATAAGTATTTCTCCGAGGCATACACACGTAACCTACCAACAACAAGTAAAACGTTGCCGAGACGAAAGCTATAATTAGTTTATAGGTTTTGAAAACGATTTAAATTTGGAAGATGAAGCTATTAATGACCAACCTGAGCCAAAGGTTTGTCACCTTTAGGATTTGGAAGCTCAGGAAAAGCCAAACGGAGTCAGTCCTGTAAATCAAACATCCGGCTCTTAATGGATTCCCAGCTCGACTGAAGATCAGTTTTAGTCCCATCAACAAAAATGCTGAATCAGCTTCATCTCTCACAAAGACGTCGTTTGCTGGAGTTAAACTCGGCTCTTTCATTAAACCCCATCGGCGGCTGATCGGGGCTTCGTTCATCTGACAGGTTTGTTATCTGTAAGTCCAGCTCTAACCCATAGAAGCTGCTGATGCTCTGTAGCTCTGCCCTCACATTTCTGACTGATCAGATTCACATGAAGAGCTTCATCATACAGATTTATAATCTCTAATCAAACAGGATCCTAGACTTTGGTTAGAGCACCGGGTACTGTGGTATAATCACAATAATACACTCGAGGTCATGCTTTAAGGTGAGATATTGGCACGGATGTGGAGATGTGGAATTATTTAAGGCCTCAACATAAAATGACTTTCCGAAAGCATTTTAAATACACCTTGTTCTGGACGGTAGTAGTAGTTTATTGACATTCCATGGCACTGATATAAGTACAGAATTCTTCTAGTAAGAACACAGGATTGCTTTACATAATAAATTTAGCATTATATCTTAAGGTAATCTTGGAGGACCAGGATCTTCTTAGGATAATTTCATTTAAAGAGTTTCATATTGCTGTCTATACTGGGGTTTTTCCTGATATCATAAACTGCAGTGATCTATACTGCATCTCATTAATGATCTGATCCTGTCATCTCAGAGAGTACTGGTGGAGGCTTCTGTCGAGCTGTGGATTGATTGATGTCTTTGTGTTATGATTCCAGTTCTCTTGTCATGTGTTTTTGCAGAGGCTTCTGGTTTTGTAGAGGGAGTCTATCGGTGGGACATGGCACCATTGATCTGTTCTGGAAGGTACCAGAGTTTGAGAGCATACCTACACAAGCATCATGAAAACCAAGGGGCTAACAAAACAAGCTCAGGACAAAATTATAGCCAAGTACTGATCAGTGTTTGGTTAGAAAAAGATATGTCAAACTTCAGATGTCAAAATGTAAACCATATTTAAAAAATGGAAAGAATAAGGCACGGCTATTACTCTACTTAGACATGGCCTTCCAGCCAAAGTCAGGGACCATCTAAGCATACTGCCAGAGCTACTCAGATTATTTATTTTTGTTTATTCCGCTTCACTCTTTGAGCAATTTTGTCATAATACTTATGTAAGGCACTGTAGATGGACAGGTAGAGAAATACTGTAGATCACTATAATAATCCCCAGCAGCAGTAATGTAAAACATATTAATGTACACAGCAACCAACATAATTGCATTAAATCACACACTCACCGTGAGGTTTAGGGGAAGCGAAAGGCCCTGGGCTCGGCGCTGCAAGCCCCACCGTCCTTCTACCAGTGTGTGTAGTGCCGTCACCTCATACTGAGAGCAGAGACCTGTTCTGGCCACCAGGTGGCCCTCTGACAGCGTCACATGCTCCCCACACCTGTAATCCATGCAATATGAATTTATCCACTTGGTTGGCAAGTCACCAATTTTGCTCTTCTAGATTTTATTTCATTTAGGCAAACATAAAACACAGTGTCTGATATATTGACTAGTGTAAGCAGGTTTGATTAGGTAACTGTTCAAAGATGAAAAATGCCCATGAGAATCCACTGCCACAAATAGTACAGTTGGTCACTGAAGCCTGACTTTTGATTGGCACATTTGATGGAGGCCAGCTATCATGCTGAACCAGAACAGTTCCCCACACTGCTGCGATTTATTTCAGACACAGGTACTGGACTCTGGACCAGAAGGTGAGTAAGTGTTTTATAGAAAATCCAGGGTCCAGGGTTCAAATCCCACCTCTGCCAAGCTGCCACTGTTGGCTCCTTGAGCAAGGCCCTTAACCCACAATTGCTTGGATTGTAAGACTGTATCAATTGTAAGTCGCTCTGGGAAGGGCGTCTGCTAAATGCTGTAAATGGGACTGTGGTAGCCTAGTGGATAAGGTAATGGACTATGGACCAGAAGGTCCAGGGTTCAAATCCCACCTCTGCCAAGCCGCCACTGTAGGGTCCATGAGCAGGATCCTTAACCCACGATTGCTTGGATTGTAAGGTTGTATATCTTGTAAGTCGCTCTTGATAAGGGTGTCTGCTAAATGTGTGATTACTGCACATTCTGTACTCATTTTGAATTCACTTTGCACTACACGGACAGTTTGGCCCATGTTGGAAACTCTGCTATCCAAGCATTCCGACCACTTGCTGGACCCTCAGCCCACGAGTACGGGTGGGTTCTGTTCCAGCCCCGGGATCCTGCCTACCTGCATTTGCACCGAGCCACCTGAACCTCCTGTCAGTCCACTGGCTGCCACAGTCTCTCTCTCTCTTTCTCTCCTTATCTCTTTATAGTTGAATAAATAGCTTACGTCCCCTTACTCGGTCTCTCCTTTTCACTTTGCATACCAGAGTCGAGACCTTCAACCAAAAAGCAGGCCGTAATGCTTTCAGAGCTGCTCCCCCATAACACTTAGGTTTGAGTACAGCAAATCAGCCAGAGACATCCAAAGCAACAAACATCTGAACTGTTGCTATTCAAAGCTGTTTTGATAGATTTCCAGTTAACTGTGGTGGAACTAGCTGTCAAACCTACTTACTGGTGTCCCATGATACTGCTGCATTAAAAGCCCCTCAACACAACTCATTCTACTACCAACGGTTTCTACTCGATTTTATGCAACAGGCAGTGGAGTACTGGCTGATACAGATGAACCACGAATTTTACATATTGAGTATTGTCATGCAGTTTCGGTGTGTTGACTCTGTATGCTGACCTGTATAATGACACTGTGGCATTGGGGCTACGTGCAGCCATTTCCTCAATCTCCTCTTGTTTACATCTGTACAGTAGAAAACCAGATGTTACTAACACAGCGTTTTCTAATTTATAAAAAGAACCTGGTAAAATAGTACATGGATTTCTACTTTTTCTTCGAAGTGAATCATAAAATGATTTGTATCCATCTGTCATGCATGCATTACAGTTATGTAGCTCTCAAGTAAATAAAGACAATATACAGCCCAACATTGAGTTTAACAAGGTACCTGCTGTGAGCGAAGATCTCCAGTGCAACCGAGGGTGTCACCTCGAGAGGCTCCCAGGGCAAGTCTTTATGGATGAGCTGGTGAGCATCACGAGTTAAGGAACGCAGGCTCTCCTGCAGGTCAATAAATACAAACATGTACCTTTCAATCGATGGGCGCAGCTGTTTAAAACACCACCCCACCGCTCTGGAGACCTGTGGTCAAGTACAGGCAGTGCCTTCCTACCAGGACGGGTATCATCTCGACTGGCTGTGCCAGATGGCGATCATACTTCGGTGCTGCAACAGTGACAGCATGAAGTAGCATCCAGTCCAGAGTACATGTTCATTGGTGCTTGAAAGTTTGAGAACCCTTTAGAATTTTCTATATTTCTACATAAATATGACCTAAAACATCATCAGATTTTCACACAAGTCCTAAAAGTAGATAAAGAGAACCCAGTTAAACAAATGAGACAAACATATTATACTTGGTCATTTATTTATTGAGGAAAATGATCCAATAATACATATTAGTAAGTGGCAAAAGTATGTGAACCTCTAGGATTAGCAGTTAATTTGAAAGTGAAATTAGAGTCAGGTGTCTTCAATCAGTGGGATGACCATCAGGTGTGAGTGGGCACCCTGTTTTATTTAAAAAACAGGGGTTTATCAGAGTCTGCTCTTCACAACACGTTTGTGGAAGTGTATCATGGCACGAACAAAGGAGATTTCAGAATAAGAGCTGTTGATGCTCATCAGGCTGGAAAAGGTTACAAAACCATCTCTAAAGAGTTTGGACTCCACCAATCCACAGTCAGACAGATTGAGTACAAATGGAGGAAATTCAAGACCATACCCTCCCCAGGAGTGGTCGACCAACAAAGATCACTCCAAGAGCAAGGTGTGTAATAGCTGATGAGGTCACAAAGGAGCCCAGGGTAACTTCTAAGCAACTGAAGGCCTCTCTCACATTGGCTAATGTTAATGTTCATGAGTCCACCATCAGAAGAACACTGAACAACAATGGTGTGCATGGCAGGGCTGCAAGGAGAAAGCCACTGTGCTGTCCAAAAAGAACATGCTGCTCATCTGCAGTTGGCTAAAGATCAGTGGGACAAAGCCAGAAGGCTATTGGAAAGAATGTTTTGTGGATGGATGAGACCAAAATAGAACTTTTTGGTTGGAAGAAAGAAAACACTTGCATTCCAGCCTAAGAACCTTATCCATCTGTGAAACATGGTGGTGGTGGTAGTATCATGGTTTGGGCCTGATTTGCTGCATCTGCGCCAGGACGGCTTGCCATCAATGATGGAACAATGAATTCTGAATTATATCAGATAATTAAAAAAAATATATCAGGACATCTGTCCATGAACTGAATCTCAGGAGAAGGTGGGTCATGCAGCAAGACAACGACCCTAAGCACACAAGTCATTCTACCAAAGAATGGTTAAAGAAGAATAAAGTTCATGTTTTGGACTTAATCCAATCGAAATGTTGTGGAAGGACCTGAAGTGAGCAGTTAATGTGAGGAAACCCACCAACATCCCAGAGCTGAAGCTGTTCTGTACGGAGGAATGGGCTAAAATTCCTCCAAGCCGGTGTGCAGGACTGATCAACAGCTACAGGAAACGTTTAGTTACAGTTATTGCTGCACAGGGGGGTCACACCAGATACTAAAGAACGGTCCCACCATACTTTGCCACTCACGAATTATGTAATAGTGAATCATTTCCTCAATAAATAAATGACCAAGTATAATATTTGTGTCTCATTTGTTTAACTGGGTTCTCTTGATCTACTTTTAGGACTTGTGTGAAAATCTGATGATGTTTTAGATCATATTTATGCAGAAATATAGAAAATTCTAAAGAGTTCGCAAACTTTCAAGCACCACTGTATATCTGTGCTCTTGTGTTCTCTGGGGGTAGGGCACTGGAGCTCCCATGACCCCAGCCAGAAAAAGCAGCTTTATATCATAAAATATAAATACATAATTATAACTATATAAAATAAATAAATACATAATTCTTCTTGCTGTGTGGGAGGGATGTCAATTCGTTTAGAATGGGATTTACACTCATAATGAAGCAATACACCAGCTGATATTCTGCACAGAATTTTGTTGGTGCATGTCTGTGGTTGCCCATATTGGCATTTCACCGCTGTCTAAAATAACCACAGGTTTTTGAGGGCTAGTGACTCTGCGTCAGTTAAAGTATGCCAAATGAAACACTCTACAGTTGTCCTATTGGAACGTGGGCGTGCCAGTGCTGTTC
Source organism: Ancistrus triradiatus (assembly GCA_025084515.1). Taxonomy (NCBI): domain Eukaryota; kingdom Metazoa; phylum Chordata; class Actinopteri; order Siluriformes; family Loricariidae; genus Ancistrus; species Ancistrus triradiatus. Next base: position 185,234 of record JAJAGP010001478.1, read on the forward strand.
TGTTTGGACTTGTAGCACAAATGGCAGCATGTGGTAGTCCAATATTGCTCATGCATGTGGATTCTGAGCCTTAAGCAATGGCATTTGCATTACTTCTGCAAGTCCTTGTTGATTTCAGTGCTGACCACGGTTTATAGACCTGTTTACCTGTCCTTTGTGACACACTGGCAAAGGTTGAGAACATCTGGCATAACCTTTTGCCATACCCAAGACGATTCTATTCTTGCAATCCAATTTGTCATGACATAGTTCTGTACACAACACATTCTATTAATGCTTCTAGAGAACACTTTTCTCCCAGTCTTCCTTTTACAACTGACAATTCTTGCACCTTCTCTCAGCTCATGTGCTGCTTACCAGCCCTGCAAATACTTTTTTGTTGTCTTGCTTAGCAATCACTGTGCTAGTAATTGTACATTTCGCTCATTGTCCACCATCACATGACCGCACTTTCTGTTGTGCTGGTAAGAAGTCTGCACTCATGCTCAATCACTCATTCAGTTCCCATAGCAAGTCACAAACACCACACACATACCACATACAGACCACAGAGGGCAGTAACTCTCCACAGTAACCGAGGATGCCATGCCACCAAGACTTTCCCACCAACCACACAAGATCCTACAGTCACTCTGTGTACTGGACTCAAAGCCGACAGGCAGATTTTTGTGTTATTCTATGCAATATTTCTGTTCACTACCGGCTTATATGCTGTATCTTTCATATTCTCTGGTTTATTATACCCTTCATAATATTTCAGATAACTTGGTTAATTCTTCCATATAACATAAGCAGCCCAAGGAAAATGGGTCCCTTTTTGAGTCTTGGTCCTCCCAAGGTTTCTTCATTATAACGTTTAGGGAGTTTTTCCCTTGCCACTGCTGACCTAGTGTTGCTCAATTTGGGATTAGAAAGATCTAAAATTGTAAAGCAGCTTTGAGACAATGCTCCACAGAAATAGAGCTGACTTGACGTGACCTGACCACACACAGGGGCACCTAATTGACTTGATGCATGTCTTTGGAATGTGAGAGGAAACCTGCATAGCTGAAGGAAATCCTGCAGATGTGTGAAGAACACAAACTTCATGCAGGCCGCAACCAGGCCAGGACTCAAGCCCACATTTCTGTTGCTCAGAGGCAATAGCTAACCACCGTGGCAGCATTCTGCCTTATACTTATCCTTCATAAATACTATGTTGGACCACAGGGCCCTGAAGAGTGACATAAAAGCAGCATTCATCAGTTACTCTGGGGAATGACAATGAAGACCACAGGACACGTCTGCAGATGTTCTGCACACCATACCATCCACTGAGCCACCGTGCTGCCCATGCTTTGAGAGGAGTACAGTCAGGAGAAACGCAGGAGCTACGCTATAGGCTAACGTACAGTACCAATCAAAAATTTGGGGACACCTTCAAAATCAGTGGTTTTTCCATTATTTAAAAATGTTCTGCATTGTAGATTAACACTAAAGTCATCCAAACTATGACGAAATACATGTGGAAATATTTAGTAAACAAAAAGTGTTAAACAAACCAGAATATGTTTTAGATTTTAGATTCTTCAAAGCAGGCACATCTTGCTTAGTTGACAGCTTTGCATTTTCATTTGGCATTTTCTCAGTCAGCTTTATGAGGTCGTTACCTGGAATGGCTTCCAGTTAACAGCTCTGGCTTGTCAAGAGTTAATTTCTTGAATGTCTTGCCCCCTTAATGTGTTTCAGACCATCAGTTGTGTTATGCAGAAGCAGAGTTCGTATACAGTGAATAGCCCTATTTGAGTCATGTTCCAAGCCATATTATGGTAAGAGCTACTCAACTAAGTAAAGGAAAACAACAGCCCATCAATATTTTAAGAAATGAAGGTCAGTACATCCAAAAATTTACTTTGAAAGTATCCTTAAGTGCAGTTGCAAAGACCAAACGTTGTGATGAAACTGGCTAGGAAAGGAAGACCAAGAGTTTGCTCTGTTGCACAGGATAAGTTCAGAGTTACCAGCCTCAGAAACCACAAGTTAACAGCAGCCCAGATAAGAGCCCACCTAAATGCTTCAGAGTTCATGCAGCACCTACATCACAACATCAGCTGTTCAGAGAAGACTGTGTGAATCTGGACTTTATGGTCGAACTGCTGCAGTGAAGCCACTTCTATGGAAGATCAACAAGAGGAAGAGAATGGCTTGGGCCAAGGAACACAAGGAATGGACATTAGACCAGTGGAAATCTGTCCTTTGGTGTGATGAGTCCAAATTTGAGATTTTTGGTTCCAAACGCCATGTCTTTGTGTAGTTCCCACTGTGAAGTATGGAGGAGGAAGTGTGATGGTATGGGGGTGCTTTGCTGGTGACACTGCTTATTCAAAATCCACCAAAATACACTTAACCAACACGGCTACCACAGCATTCTGCAGCGACACGCCATCCCATCTGGATTGCACTTAGTGGGACCATCATTTGTTTTTCAACAGGGATTTTTGACTAAGAAAGTGCTGCATCAGATGGACTGGCCTCCACAATCACCTGATCTAAACCCAACTGAGATGGTTTGGGATGAGTTGGACCGCAGAGTGAAGGCAAAGCGCTCAGGACCTCTGGGAACTAAATCAAGACTGTTGGAAAACCATTTCAGGTGATAACCTCATGAAGTTGACAGAAAGAATGCCAAGAGTGTGCAAAGCTGTAATCAAAGCAAAAGGTGCCCACTTTGAAGAATCCAAAATCTAAAACATATTTTGGTTTGTTTAACACTTAAGTTTACTACAGGATTCCTTATGTGTTCCTTCATAATCAGGATGGCTTCAGTATTCATTAACAATGTAGGAAAGAAAATAAAAACATTGAATGAGAAGATGTGTCCAAACTTTTGACTGGTTCTGTACATAACAAATAAGGCAAACTCAAAGGCTCCAACACAGTACTGTACAACCTGCATGACTAAATCATACCTCCAGCCCAGGTCTGACAGTCATGCTATTTGACACCAAGGAAGAACTTATCTTCAAGGAAACTATTTTCTGTACCCACATAACATGCATTCATCCATTTGTGTACATAACAAGGTCAAAGGAACCACATACAGCGGTGCTTAAAAGTTTGTGAACACTTTAGATTGTTCTATATTTCTGCATAAATATGGCCTAAAACATCATCAGATTTTCACACAAGTCCTAAAAGTAGATAAAGAGAACCCAGTTACACAAATGAGACAAATATATTATACTTGGTCATTTATTTATTGAGGAAAATGATCCAATATTACATATTAGTGAGTGGCAAAAGTATGTGAACCTCTAGGATTAGCGGTTAATTTGAAGGTGAAAATAGAGTCAGGTGTTTTCAATCAATGGGATGACAATCAGGTGTGAGTGGGCACCCTGTTTTATTTAAAGAACAGGGATCTATCAAAGTCTGCTCTTCACAGCATGTTTGTGGAAGTGTATCATGGTACGAACAAAGGAGATTTCTGAGGACCTCAGAGAAAGAGTTGCTGATGCTCATCAGGCTGGAAAAGGTTACAAAACCATCTCTAAAGAGTTTGGACTCCACCAATCCACAGTCAGACAGATTGTGTACAAATGGAGGAAATTCAAGACCATTGTTACCCTCTTCAGGATAGTAGGCGAGATCACA